>JAVLUU010000384.1:95000-465000 GCA_032206185.1 Columba guinea
TATCATTTTCTTTCTTTCTTTCTTTCTTTCTTTTTCTTTCTTTCTTTCTGTCTATCTTTTTTTCTGTCATTCTTTCTTTCTTTCTTTCTTTCTTTCTTTTCCGTTCTTTCTTTCTGTCTTTCTTTCTTTCTCTTTCTTTTTCTTTTTTCTTTCTTTCTGTCTTTCTTTCTGTCTTTCTTCCTTGCTTTCTATCTTTCTTTCTGTCTTTCTTTCTTTCTTTCTTTATATCTTTTTCTTTCTTTCTTTCTTTCTTCTTTCTTTCTTTCTTTCTTTTTTCTATCTTTCTTTTTTCTTTCTCTCTTTCTTTCTTTTTCTTTCTTTCTATCTTGCCCTTTTGCCTTGCATAGCCTTGCTTTACCCGTTTGCTTTGCCTTGCCTTGCTTTGCCATTTTGCCTGCCATGCTTTGCGTTTTTGCCTTACCTTGCCTTGCATTGCCCTTTTGCCTTGCCTTGCCTTGTCTTGCTTTGGCTTTTGACTTTCCTTGCTTAGCATTGCCCTTTTGCCTTGCCTTGCTTTGCCCTTTTACCTATCCTTGCCTTGCCTTGCTTTGCACTTTGGCTTGCCTTGCCTTGCTTTGCTCTTTTGTCTTGCCTTGCCTTGCCTTGCTTTGCTCTTTTTCCTTGCATTCCCTTGCTTTGCCCTTTTGCGTTGCCTTGCCTTGCCCTGCTTTTCTCTTTTGCCTTTCCTTGCCTTGCCTTGCTTTGCCCTTTTGCCTTGCCTTGCCTTGCTTTTCTCTTTTGCCTTGCCTTACCTTACTTTTCCCTTTTCCCTTGCCTTCCCTTGCCTTTCTTTGCCCTTTTGCCTTGCCTTGCTTTTTTTGCCTTTTTACCTTGCAATGCCTTGCTTTGCCCTTTTCCCTTGGCTTTCATTACCTTGCTTTCCCCATTTGCCTTCCCTTGGTTTGCCCTTTTGCCTTGCCTTGCATTGCCTTCTTTGCCCTTTTGCCTTGCCTTCCCTTGCCTTTCTTTGCCCTTTTACCTTGCCTTGCTTTGCGTCTTTGCCTTACCTTGCCTTGTATTGCCCTTTTACCTTGCCTTGCCTTGTCTTGCTTTCCCTTTTGACTTGCCTTGCTTAGCTTTGCCCATTTCCCTTGCCTTGCCTTGTTTTGCCTTTTTACCTTGCAATGCCTTGCCTTTCTTTGCCCTTTTGCGTTTACTTGCCTTGCCTCGGTTTGCCTATTGCCTTGCATTACCTTGCTTTGCCCTTTTCCCTTGCCTTTCATTGCCTTGCTTTCCCCATTTTCCTTGCCTTGCTTTGCCCTTTTGCCTTCCCTTGCCTTGCCTTGTTTTGCCCTTTTGCATTGCCTTGCATTGTCTTGCTTTGCCCTTTTGCCTTTCCTTGCTTTGCCCTTTTGCCTTGCCTTGCCTTGCCTTGCTTTGCTCTTTTGCCTTGCCTTGCTTTGTTCTTCTGCCTTACCTTGCCTTGCACTGCCCTTTTGCCTTGACTTGCCTTGTCTTGCTTTCCCTTTTGACTTGCCTTGCTTAGCTTTGCCCTTTTGTCTTGCCTTGCCATGGTTTGCCTTTTTGCCTTGCCATGTCTTGCTTTGCCCTTTTCCCTTGCCTTTCATTGCCTTGCTTTCCCCATTTGCCTTGCCTTGCTTTGCACTTTTGCATTGCCTTGCCTTGCCTTGCTTTGCTCTTTAGACTTGCCTTGCATTGTCTTGCTTTGCCCTTTTGCCTTTCCTTGCTTTGCCCTTTTGTCTTGCCTTGCCTAGCCTTACTTTGCTCTTTTGCCTTGCCTTGCCTTGCTTTTTCATCTTGCCTTGCCTTTCCTTGCCTTGCCTTTCTTTGTCCTCTTGCCTTGCATTGCCCTGCTTTACCCGTTTCTATAGCCTTGCCATGCTTTGCCCTTTTGCCTTGCCTTGCATTGCCTTCCTTTGCCCATTTACCTTGCCCTACCTTACCTTGCCTTTTTCTTTTGCCTTTCCTTGCCTTTCCTTTCTTTGCCTTTTTGCCTTGACTTGCCTTGCCTTGCTTTGTCCATTTGCCTTTCCTTTCTTCGCCTTTCTTTGCCATTTTGCCTTGCCTTGCCTTGCTTTGCCCTTTTGCCTTGCCTTGCTTTTTCATTTTGCCTTGCCTTTCCTTGCCTTGCCTTTCTTTGCCCTTTTGCCTTGCATTGCCCTTCTTTACCCGTTTCTCTTCCATTACCATGCTTTGCCCTTTTGCCTTGCCTTGCCTTGCTTTGCCCATTTACCTTGCCTTACCTTGCCTTGCTTTTCCCTTTTGCCTTTCCTTGCCTTTCCTTTCTTTGCCTTTTTGCCTTGACTTGCCTTGCTTTGCTTTGTCCATTGGCCTTTCCTTGACTTGCTTTTCTTTGTCTTTTTGCCTTGCCTTGCCTTGCTTTAACCGTTTCCTTTGCCTTCCCTTTCTTTACCCTTTTGCCTTGCCTTGCCTTGCTTTGCCGTTTTGCTTTGCCTTGCCTTGCCTTGCTATTCCCTTTTACCTTGCCTTGCCTTGCTTTGCCCTTTTGCCTTGCATTACCTTGCTTTACCCTTTTCCCTTTCCTTGCCTTGCCTTGCTTTGCCCTTTTGCCTTGCCTTGCTTTGCCCTTTTGCCTTGCCTTGCCTTGTTTTGCTCTTTTGTGTTCCCTTTGCATGCCTTGGTTTGAATTTTTTCCTTGCCTTCCCATGCCTTTCTTTATCCTTTTTCCTTGCCTTGCTTTGCGTTTTTGCCTTACCTTGCCTTGCATTGCCCTTTTGCCTTGCCTTGCCTTGTGTTGCTTTCCCTTTTGACTTGCCTTGCTTAGCTTTTCCCTTTTCCCTTGCCTTGCCTTGTTTTGCCTTTTTGCCTTGCAATGCCTTTCTTTGCCCTTTTCCCTTGCCTTTCATTACCTTGCTTTCCCCGTTTGCCTTGCCTTGGTTTGCCCTTTTGCCTTCTCTTGCATTGCCTTGCTTTGCCCTTTTGCCTTGCCTTGCCTCGCCTTGTTTTTCTCTTTTGCCTTTCCTTGGTTTGCCCTTTTGCCTTCTCTTGCATTGCCTTGCTTTGCCCTTTTGCCTTGCCTTGCCTCGCCTTGTTTTTCTCTTTTGCCTTTCCTTGCCTTGCTTTGCCCTTTTGCCTTGCCTTGCTTTTTCATTTTGCCTTGCCTTTCCTTGCCCTGCCTTTCTTTGCCCTTTTGCCTTGCATTGCCCTTCCTTACCCGTTTCTCTTCCATTGCCTTGAATTGCCCTTTTGCCTTGCCTTGCCTTGCTTTGCTCTTTTGCGTTGCCTTCCCTTACTTTGCCCTTTTGCCTTGCCTTCCCTTGCCTTGCTTTGCCCTTTAGACTTGCCTTGCATTGTCTTACTTTACTCTTTTGCCTTGCCTTGCCTTTCTTTGCCCTTTTGCCTTTCCTTGCTTTGCCCTTTTGCCTTGCCTTGCCTAGCCTTACTTTACTCTTTTGCCTTGCCTTGCCTTTCTTTGCCCTTTTGCCTTGCATTGCCCTTCTTTACCCGTGTCTCTTCCCTTGCCATGCTTTGCACTTTTGCGTTGCCTTGTATTGCCCTTTTGCCTTGCCTTGCTTTGCCCTTTTGCCTTTCCTTGCCTTGCCTTGCTTTGCCCTTTAGACTTGTCTTGCCTTACTTTGCTCTTTTGCCTTGCCTTGCCTTGCCTTGCTTTGCCCTTTTGCCTTGCCTTGCCTTACTTTGCCGTTTTGCCTTGCCTTGCCTTGCCCTTCTTTTATCTTTTGCCTTTCGTTGCCTTGCCTTGCTTTGCTCTTTTGCCTTGCTTTGCTCTTTTGTGTTGCCTTTGCATGCCTTGGTTTCCCCGTTTGTCTTGTCTTCCATTGCCTTTCTTTGCCCTTTTGCCTTGCCATTCTTTGCGTTTTTGTCTTCTCTTGCCTAGCTTTGCCCTTTTGCCTTCCCTTGCATTGTCTTACTTTCACTTTTCCCTTGCCTTCCCTTGCATTGCATTGCCCTTTTGCCTTGCCTTGCTTGTCTTCCTTTCCCTTTTGTACTTGCCTTGCCTTACTTAGCCCTTTTGCCTAGCCTTGCCTTGACTGGATCTGCCCTTTTGCGTTGCCTTGTATTGCCCTTTTGCCTTGCCTTTCTTTGCCTTTTTGCCTTTCCTTGCCTTGCCTTGCTTTGCCCTTTTGACTTGTCTTGCCTTGCTTTGCCCTTTCGCCTTGCCTTGCCTAGCCTTACTTTGCTCTTATGCCTTGCCTTGCCTTTCTTTGCCCTTCTGCCTTGCATTGCCCTTCTTTACCCGTTTCTCTTCCCTTGCCATGCTTTGCCCTTTTGCCTTCCCTTGCCTTTCCTTTCTTTGCCTTTCTTT
This sequence comes from Columba guinea, assembly GCA_032206185.1. Lineage (NCBI taxonomy): Eukaryota > Metazoa > Chordata > Aves > Columbiformes > Columbidae > Columba > Columba guinea. Next base: position 99,247 of record JAVLUU010000384.1, read on the forward strand.
ACCTTGCCTTACCTTGCCTTGCTTTTCCTTTTTGCCTTTCCTTGCCTTTCCTTTCTTTGCCTTTTTGCCTTGACTTGCCTTGCCTTGCTTTGCCCATTTGCCTTTCCTTGCCTTGCCTTTCTTTGCCTTTTTGCCTTGCCTTGCCTTGCTTTAACCGTTTGCTTTGCCTTCCCTTTCTTTACCCTTTTGCCTTGCCTTGCCTTGCTTTGCCATTTTGCTTTGCCTTGTCTTGCCTTGCTATTCCCTTTTGCCTTGCCTTGCCTTGCCTTGTTTTGCTCTTTTGCCTTGCATTTCCTTGCTTTACCCTTTTCCCTTTCCTTGCCTTGCCTTGCCTTGCCCTTTTGCCTTGCCTTGCTTTGCCCTTTTGCGTTGCCTTGCCTTGCTTTGCTCTTTTGTGTTGCCTTTGCATGCCTTGGTTTGCACTTTTGCCTTGCCTTCCCTTGCCTTTCTTTGCCCTTTTGCCTTGCCTTGCTTTGCATTTTTGCCTTTCATTGCTTTGCCATTTTGCCTTGCCTTCCGTAGTCTTGCTTTCCCTTTTGACTTGCCTTGCTTAACTTTGCCCTTTTGCCTTGCTTTGCCTTGCTTTTCCCTTTTGCCTTTCCTTGCCTTGCCTTTCTTCGCCTTTTTGCCTTGCCTTGCCTTGCTTTACCCGTTTGCTTTGCCTTCACTTTCTTTGCCCTTTTGCCTTGCCTTGCCTTGCCTTGCTTTGCCTTTTTGACTTGCCTTGCCTTCTTTGCCGTTTTGCCTTGCCTTGCCTTGCCCTTCTTTTCTCTTTTGGCTTACCTTGCCTTGCCTTGCTTTGCCCTTCTGCCTTGCCTTGCCTTGCTTTGCTCTTTTGCCTTGCCTTGCATTGTCTTGCTTTGCCCTTTTGCCTTTCCTTGCTTTGCCTTTTTGCCATGCCTTGCCTTGCCTTTCTATGCTCTTTTGCCTTGTCTTGCTTTTTCACTTGGCCTTGCCTTGCCTTTCCTTGCCTTGCCTTGCTTTGCCCTTTTGCCTTGCATTGCCTTGCTTTACCCGTTTGCTTTGCCTTGCCTTGCTTTGCCATTTTGCCTTGCCTTGCTTTGCGTTTTTGCCATACCTTGCCTTGCATTGCCCTTTTGCCATGCCTTGCCTTGTCTTGCTTTACTTTTTGACTTTCCTTGCTTAGCTTTGCCCTTTTGCCTTGCCTTGCCTTGCCTTGCTTTGCCCTTTAGACTTGCCTTGCACTGCCCTTCTTTACCCATTTCTCTTCCCTTACCATGCTTTGCCCTTTTGCCTTGCCTTGCCTTGCTTTGCCCATTTGCCTTGCCTTACCTTTCCTTGCTTTTCCGTTTTGCCTTTCCTTGCCTTTCCTTTCTTTGCCTTTTGCCTTGACTTGCCTTGCCTAGCTTTGCCTATTTGCCTTTCCTTTCTTTGCTTTTCTTTGCCTTTCTGCCTTGCCTTGCCTTGCTTTACCCGTTTGCTTTGCCTTCCCTTTCTTTACCCTTTTGCCTTGCCTTGCCTTGCTTTGCCGTTTTGCTTTGCCTTGCCTTGCCTTGATATTCCCTTTTGCCTTGCCTTGCCTTGCCTTGCTTTGCCCTTTTGCCTTGCATTACCTTGCTTTACCCTTTTCCCTTTCTTTGCCTTGCCTTGCTTTGCCCTTTTGCCTTGCCTTGCTTTGCCCTTTTGCCTTGCCTTGCCTCGCCTTGCTTTGCTCTTTTGCCTTGCCTTGCCTTGCTTTCCCTTTTGCCTTGCCTTGCTTTTTCATTTTGCCTTGCCTTTCCTTGCCTTGCCTTTCTTTGCCATTTTGCCTTGCATTGCCCTTCTTTACCCGTTTCTCTTCCCTTGCCATCCTTTGCCCTTTTGCCTTGCCTTGCCTTGCTTTGCCCATTTACCGTGCCTTACCTTGCCTTGCTTTTCCCTTTTACCTTTCCTTGCCTTTCCTTTCTTTGCCTTTTTGCCTTGGCTTGCCTTGCCTTGCTTTGCCCATTTGCCTTTCCTTGCCTTGCCTTTCTTTGCCTTTTTGCCTTGCCTTTCTTTGCCTTTTTGCCTTGCCTTGCCTTGACTGGATCTGCCCTTTTGCGTTGCCTTGTATTGCCCTTTTGCCTTGCCTTGCTTTGCCCTTTTGCCTTGCCTTGCCTTGCTTTGCCCATTTACCTTGCCTTACCTTTCCTTGTTTTTCCGTTTTGCCTTTCCTTTCCTTTCCCTTCTTTGCCTTTTTGCCTTGATTTGCCTTGCCTTGCTTTGCCCATTTGCCTTTCCTTTCTTTGCCTTTCTTTGCCTTTTTGCCTTGACTTGCCTTGCTTTACCCGTTTGCTTTGCCTTCCCTTTCTTTACCCTTTTGCCTTGCCTTGCCTTCCTTTGCCGTTTTGCTTTGCCTTCCCTTGCCTTGCTATTCCCTTTTCCCTTGCCTTGCCTTGCCTTGCTTTGCCCTTTTGCCTTGCATTACCTTGCTTTACCCTTTTCCCTTTCCTTGCCTTGCCTTGCTTTGCCCTTTTGCCTTGCCTTGCTTTGCCCTTCTGCGTTGCCTTGCCTTGCTTTGCTCTTTTGTGTTGCCTTTGCATGCCTTGGTTTGCACTTTTGCCTTGCCTTCCCTTGCCTTTCTTTGCCCTTTTTCTTGCCTTTGCTTTGTGTTTTTGCCTTACCTTGCCTTGCATTGCCCTTTTGCCTTGCCATGCCTTGTCTTGCTTTCCCGTTTGACTTGCCGTGCTCAGCTTTGCCCTTTTCCCTTGCCTTGCCTTGGTTTTCCATTTTACCTTGCAATGCCTTGCTTTGCCCTTTTCCCTTGCCTTTCATTACCTTGCTTTCCCCATTTGCCTTGCCTTGCTTTGCCCTTTTGCCTTGCCTTGCTTTTTCATTTTGCCTTGCCTTTCCTTGCCTTGCCTTTCTTTGCCCTTTTGCCTTGAATTGCCCTTCTTTACCCGTTTCTCTTCCCTTGCCATGCTTTCCCCTTTTGCCTTGCCTTGCCTTGCTTTGCCCATTCACCTTGCCTTACCTTGCCTTGCTTTTCCCTTTTGCCTTTCCTTGCCTTTCCTTTCTATGTCTTTTTGCCTTGTCTTGCCTTGCCTTGCTTTGCCCATTTGCCTTTCCTTGCCTTGCCTTGCTTTGCCCATTTGCCTTTCCTTGCCTTGCCTTTCTTTGCCTTTTTGCCTTGCCTTTCTTTGCCTTTTTGCCTTGCCTTGCCTTGACTGGATCTGCCCTTTTGCGTTGCCTTGTATTGCCCTTTTGCCTTGCCTTGCTTTGCCCTTTTGCCTTGCCTTGCCTTGCTTTGCCCATTTACCTTGCCTTACCTTTCCTTGTTTTTCCGTTTTGCCTTTCCTTGCCTTTCCCTTCTTTGCCTTTTTGCCTTGATTTGCCTTGCCTTGCTTTGCCCATTTGCCTTTCCTTTCTTTGCCTTTCTTTGCCTTTTTGCCTTGACTTGCCTTGCTTTACCCGTTTGCTTTGCCTTCCCTTTCTTTACCCTTTTGCCTTGCCTTGCCTTCCTTTGCCGTTTTGCTTTGCCTTGCCTTGCCTTGCTATTCCCTTTTCCCTTGCCTTGCCTTGCCTTGCTTTGCCCTTTTGCCTTGCATTACCTTGCTTTACCCTTTTCCCTTTCCTTGCCTTGCCTTGCTTTGCCCTTTTGCCTTGCCTTGCTTTGCCCTTCTGCGTTGCCTTGCCTTGCTTTGCTCTTTTGTGTTGCCTTTGCATGCCTTGGTTTGCACTTTTGCCTTGCCTTCCCTTGCCTTTCTTTGCCCTTTTTCTTGCCTTTGCTTTGTGTTTTTGCCTTACCTTGCCTTGCATTGCCCTTTTGCCTTGCCATGCCTTGTCTTGCTTTCCCGTTTGACTTGCCGTGCTCAGCTTTGCCCTTTTCCCTTGCCTTGCCTTGGTTTTCCATTTTACCTTGCAATGCCTTGCTTTGCCCTTTTCCCTTGCCTTTCATTACCTTGCTTTCCCCATTTGCCTTGCCTTGCTTTGCCCTTTTGCCTTGCCTTGCTTTTTCATTTTGCCTTGCCTTTCCTTGCCTTGCCTTTCTTTGCCCTTTTGCCTTGAATTGCCCTTCTTTACCCGTTTCTCTTCCCTTGCCATGCTTTCCCCTTTTGCCTTGCCTTGCCTTGCTTTGCCCATTTACCTTGCCTTACCTTGCCTTGCTTTTCCCTTTTGCCTTTCCTTTCTTTGCCTTTCTTTGCCTTTTTGCCTTGACTTGCCTTGCTTTACCCGTTTGCTGTGCCTTCCCTTTCTTTACCCTTTTGCCTTGCCTTGCCTTGCTTTGCCGTTTTGCTTTGCCTTGCCTTGCCTTGCTTTGCCCTTTTGCCTTGCATTACCTTGCTTTACCCTTTTCCCTTTCCTTGCCTTGCCTTGCTTTGACCTTTTGCCTTGCTTGCTTTGCCCTTTTGCGTTGCCTTGCCTTGCTTTGCTCTTTTGTGTTGCCTTTGCATGCCTTGGTTTGCACTTTTGCCTTGCCTTCCCTTGCCTTTCTTTGCCCTTTTTCTTGCCTTTGCTTTGTGTTTTTGCCTTACCTTGCCTTGCATTGCCCTTTTGCCTTGCCATGCCTTGTCTTGCTTTCCCGTTTGACTTGCCTTGCTCAGCTTTGCCCTTTTCCCTTGCCTTGCCTTGGTTTTCCATTTTACCTTGCAATGCCTTGCTTTGCCCTTTTCCCTTGCCTTTCATTACCTTGCTTTTCCCATTTGCCTTGCCTTGCTTTGCCCTTTTGCCTTGCCTTGCCTTACTTTGCCGTTTTGCCTTGCCTTTCCTTGCCCTTCTTTTCTCTCTTGCCTTGCCTTCCCTTGCCTTTCTTTGCCCTTTTGCCTTGCCTTGCATTGTCTTGCTTTGCCCTTTTGCCTTTCCTTGCTTTGCCTTTTTGCCTTGCCTTGCCTTGCCTTGCTTTGCTCTTTTGCCTTGCCTTGCTTTTTCACTTGGCCTTATCTTGCTTTTCCTTTCCTTGCCTTTCTTTGCCCTTTTGCCTTGCATTGCGTTGCTTTACCCGTTTGCTTTGCCTTGCCTTGCTTTGCCATTTTCCCTTGCCTTGCATTGTCTTGCTTTCCCTTTTGACTTTCCTTGCTTAGCTTTGCCCTTTTGCCTTGCCTTGCCTTGTTTTGCCTTTATGCCTTACCATGCCTTGCTTTGCCCTTTTCCCTTGCCTTTCATTGCCTTGCTTTCCTCATTTGCCTTGCCTTGCTTTGCCCTTTTGCCTTGCCTTGCCTTGCTTTGGTCTTTTGCGTTGCCTTACCTTACTTTGCCCTTTTGCCTTGCCTTCCCTTGCCTTTCTTTGCCCTTTTGCCTTGCCTTGCATTGTCTTGCTTTGCCCTTTTGCCTTTCCTTGCTTTGCCTTTTTGCCTTGCCTTGCCTTGCCTTGCTTTGCTCTTTTGCCTTGCCTTGCTTTTTCACTTGGCCTGGTCTTGCTTTTCCTTTCCTTGGCTTTCTTTGCCCTTTTGCCTTGCATTGCCTTGCTTTACCCGTTTGCTTTGCCTTGCCTTGCTTTGCCATTTTGCCTTGCCTTGCTTTGCGGTTTTGCCTTACCTTGCCTTGCATTGCCCTTTTGCCATGCCTTGCCTTGTCTTGCTTTCCCTTTTGACTTTCCTTGCTTAGCTTTGCCCTTTTGCCTTGCCTTGCCTTGGTTTGCCTTTATGCCTTGCCATGCCTTGCTTTGCCCTTTTCCCTTTCCTTTCATTGCCTTGCTTTCCTCATTTGCCTTGCCTTGCTTTGCCCTTTTGCCTTGCCTTGCTTTTTCATTTTGCCTTGCCTTTCCTTGCCTTGCCTTTCTTTGCCCTTTTGCCTTGCATTGCCCTTCTTTATCCGTTTCTCTTCCCTTGCCATGCTTTCCCCTTTTGCCTTGCCTTGCCTTGCTTTGCCCATTTACCTTGCCTTACCTTGCCTTGCTTTTCCCTTTTGCCTTTCCTTGCCTTTCCTTTCTTTGCCTTTTTGCCTTGTCTTGCCTCGCCTTGCTTTGCCCATTTGCCTTTCCTTGCCTTGCCTTTCTTTGCCCTTTTGCCTTGCCTTGCCTTGCCTTGCTTTGCCCTTTAGACTTGCCTTGCATTGTCTTCCTTTGCCCTTTTGCCTTTCCTTGCTTTGCCTTTTTGCCTTGCCTTGCCTAGCCTTACTTTGCTCTTTTGCCTTACCTTTAGACTTGCCTTGCATTGCCTTTCTTTACCCATTTCTCTTCCCTTACCATGCTTTGCCCTTTTGCCTTGCCTTGCCTTGCTTTGCCCATTTACCTTGCCTTTCCTTTCCTTGCTTTTCCGTTTTGCTTATCCGTGCCTTTCCTTTCTTTGCCTTTTTGCCTTGATTTGCCTTGCCTTGCTTTCCCCATTTGCCTTTCCTTTCTTTGCCTTTCTTTGCCTTTTTGCCTTGCCTTGCCTTGCTTTACCCGTTTGCTTTCCCTTCCCTTTCTTTACCCTTTTGCCTTGCCTTGCCTTGCTTTGCCGTTTTGCTTTGCCTTGCCTTGCCTTGCTATTCCCTTTTGCCTTGCCTTGCCTTGCCTCGCTTTGCCCTTTTGCCTTGCATTACCTTACTTTACCCTTTTCCCTTTCCTTGCCTTGCCTTGCTTTGCCCTTTTGCCTTGCATTACCTTGCTTTACCCTTTTCCCTTTCCTTGCCTTGCCTTGCTTTGCCCTTTTGCCTTGCCATGCCTTTTCTTGCTTTCCCTTTTGACTTCCCTTGCTCAGCTTTGCCCTTTTCCCTTGCCTTGCCTTGGTTTGCCTTTTTACCTTGCAATGCCTTGCTTTGCCCTTTTCCCTTGCCTTTCATTACCTTGCTTTCCCCATTTGCCTTGCCTTGCTTTGCTCTTTTGTCTTGCCTTGCCTTGCCTTGCTTTGCCATTTAGACTTGCCTTGCATTGTCTTGCTTTGACCTTTTGCCTTTCCTTGCTTTGCCCTTTTGCCTTGCCTTGCCTACCCTTACTTTGCTCTTTTGCCTTGCCTTGCCTTTCTTTGCCCTTTTGACTTGCATTGCCCTTCTTTACCCGTTTCTCTTCCCTTGCCATGCTTTGCCCTTTGGCCTTGCCTTGCCTTGCTTTGCCCATTTACTTTGCCTTACCTTGCCTTGCTTTTCCCTTTTGCCTTTCCTTGCCTTTCCTTTCTTTGCCTTTTTGCCTTGACTTGCATACCTTGCTTTGCCCATTTGCTTTTCCTTGCCTTGCCTTTCTTTGCCTTTTTGCCTTGCCTTTCTTTGCCTTTTTGCCTTGCCTTGCCTTGACTGGATCTGCCCTTTTGCGTTGCCTTGTATTGCCCTTTTGCCTTGCCTTGCTTTGCCCTTTTGCCTTGCCTTGCCTTGCTTTGCCCATTTACCTTGCCTTACCTTTCCTTGTTTTTCCGTTTTGCCTTTCCTTGCCTTTCCCTTCTTTGCCTTTTTGCCTTGATTTGCCTTGCCTTGCTTTGCCCATTTGCCTTTCCTTTCTTTGCCTTTCTTTGCCTTTTTGCCTTGACTTGCCTTGCTTTACCCGTTTGCTTTGCCTTCCCTTTCTTTACCCTTTTGCCTTGCCTTGCCTTCCTTTGCCGTTTTGCTTTGCCTTGCCTTGCCTTGCTATTCCCTTTTCCCTTGCCTTGCCTTGCCTTGCTTTGCCCTTTTGCCTTGCATTACCTTGCTTTACACTTTTCCCTTTCCTTGCCTTGCCTTGCTTTGACCTTTTGCCTTGCCTTGCTTTGCCCTTTTGCGTTGCCTTGCCTTGCTTTGCTCTTTTGTGTTGCCTTTGCATGCCTTGGTTTGCACTTTTGCCTTGCCTTCCCTTGCCTTTCTTTGCCCTTTTTCCTTGCCTTTGCTTTGTGTTTTTGCCTTACCTTGCCTTGCATTGCCCTTTTGCCTTGCCATGCCTTGTCTTGCTTTCCCGTTTGACTTGCCTTGCTCAGCTTTGCCCTTTTCCCTTGCCTTGCCTTGGTTTTCCATTTTACCTTGCAATGCCTTGCTTTGCCCTTTTCCCTTGCCTTTCATTACCTTGCTTTCCCCATTTGCCTTGCCTTGCTTTGCCCTTTTCCCTTGCCTTGCCTTACTTTGCCGTTTTGCCTTGCCTTTCCTTACCCTTCTTTTCTCTCTTGCCTTTCCTTGCCTTGCCTTGCTTTGCCCTTTTGCCTTGCCTTGCCTTGCTTTGCTCTTTTGCGTTGCCTTACCTTACTTTGCCCTTTTGCCTTGCCTTCCCTTGCCTTTCTTTGCCCTTTTGCCTTGCCTTGCATTGTCTTGCTTTGCCCTTTTGCCTTTCCTTGCTTTGCCTTTTTGCCTTGCCTTGCCTTGCCTTGCTTTGCTCTTTTGCCTTGCCTTGCTTTTTCACTTGGCCTTGTCTTGCTTTTCCTTTCCTTGCCTTTCTTTGCCCTTTTGCCTTGCATTGCCTTGCTTTACCCGTTTGCTTTGCCTTGCCTTGCTTTGCCATTTTGCCTTGCCTTGCTTTGCGTTTTTGCCTTACCTTGCCTTGCATTGCCCTTTTGCCATGCCTTGCCTTGTCTTGCTTTCCCTTCTGACTTTCCTTGCTTAGCTTTCCCCTTTTGCCTTGCCTTGCCTTGGTTTGCCTTTATGCCTTGCCATGCCTTGCTTTGCCCTTTTCCCTTGCCTATCATTGCCTTGCTTTCCTCATTTGCCTTGCCTTGCTTTGCCCGTTTGCCTTGCCTTGCCTTGCCTTACCCGTTTGCTTTGCCTTCCCTTTCTTTACCCTTTTGTCTTGCCTTGCCTTGCCTTGCTTTGCCCTTTAGACTTGCCTTGCATTGTCTTGCTTTGCCCTTTTGCCTTTCCTTGCTTTGCCCTTTCGCCTTGCCTTGCCTAGACTTACTTTGCTCTTTTGCCTTGCCTTGCCTTTCTTTGCCCTTTTGCCTTGCCTTACCTTGCCTTGCTTTTCCGTTTTGCCTTTCCTTGCCTTTCCTTTCTTTGCCTTTTTGCCTTGATTTGCCTTGCCTTGCTTTCCCCATTTGCCTTTCCTTTCTCTGCCTTTCTTTGCCTTTTTGCCTTGCCTTGCCTTGCTTTACCCGTTTGCTTTCCCTTCCCTTTCTTTACCCTTTTGCCTTGCCTTGACTTGCTTTGCCGTTTTGCTTTGCCCTTTTGCCTTGCATTACCTTGCTTTGCCCTTTTGCCTTGCATTACCTTGCTTTACCCTTTTGCCTTTCCTTGCCTTTCCTTTCTTTGCCTTTTTGCCTTGACTTGCATACCTTGCTTTGCCCATTTGCTTTTCCTTGCCTTGCCTTTCTTTGCCTTTTTGCCTTGCCTTTCTTTCCCTTTTTGCCTTGCCTTGCCTTGACTGGATCTGCCCTTTTGCGTTGCCTTGTATTGCCCTTTTGCTTTGCCTAGCTTTGCCCTTTTGCCTTTCCTTGCCTTGCTTTGCCCATTTACCTTGCCTTACCTTTCCTTGCTTTTCCGGTTTGCTTTTCCTTGCCTTTCCTTTCTTTGCCTTTTTGCCTTGACTTGCCTTGCCTTGCTTTGCCCATTTGCCTTTCCTTTCTTTGCCTTTCTTTGCCTTTTTGCCTTGCCTTGCCTTGCTTTACCCGTTTGCCTTACCTTGCCTTGCTTTGCTCTTTTGTGTTGCCTTACCTTACTTTGCCCTTTTGCCTTGCCTTCCCTTGCCTTTCTTTGCCCTTTTGCCTTGCCTTGCATTGTCTTGCTTTGCCCTTTTGCCTTTCCTTGCTTTGCCTTTTTGCCTTGCCTTGCCTTGCCTTGCTTTGCTCTTTTGCCTTGCCTTGCTTTTTCACTTGGCCTTGTCTTGCTTTTCCTTTCCTTGGCTTTCTTTGCCCTTTTGCCTTGCATTGCCTTGCTTTACCCGTTTGCTTTGCCTTGCCTTGCTTTGCCATTTTGCCTTGCCTTGCTTTGCGGTTTTGCCTTACCTTGCCTTGCATTGCCCTTTTGCCATGCCTTGCCTTGTCTTGCTTTCCCTTTTGTCTTTCCTTGCTTAGCTTTGCCCTTTTGCCTTGCCTTGCCTTGGTTTGCCTTTATGCCTTGCCATGCCTTGCTTTGCCCTTTTCCCTTTCCTTTCATTGCCTTGCTTTCCTCATTTGCCTTGCCTTGCTTTGCCCTTTTGCCTTGCCTTGCTTTTTCATTTTGCCTTGCCTTTCCTTGCCTTGCCTTTCTTTGCCCTTTTGCCTTGCATTGCCCTTCTTTATCCGTTTCTCTTCCCTTGCCATGCTTTCCCCTTTTGCCTTGCCTTGCCTTGCTTTGCCCATTTACCTTGCCTTACCTTGCCTTGCTTTTCCCTTTTGCCTTTCCTTGCCTTTCCTTTCTTTGCCTTTTTGCCTTGTCTTGCCTCGCCTTGCTTTGCCCATTTGCCTTTCCTTGCCTTGCCTTTCTTTGCCCTTTTGCCTTGCCTTGCCTTGCCTTGCTTTGCCCTTTAGACTTGCCTTGCATTGTCTTCCTTTGCCCTTTTGCCTTTCCTTGCTTTGCCTTTTTGCCTTGCCTTGCCTAGCCTTACTTTGCTCTTTTGCCTTACCTTTAGACTTGCCTTGCATTGCCTTTCTTTACCCATTTCTCTTCCCTTACCATGCTTTTCCCTTTTGCCTTGCCTTGCTTTGCCCATTTACCTTGCCTTTCTTTTCCTTGCTTTTCCGTTTTGCTTATCCGTGCCTTTCCTTTCTTTGCCTTTTTGCCTTGATTTGCCTTGCCTTGCTTTCCCCATTTGCCTTTCCTTTCTTTGCCTTTCTTTGCCTTTTTGCCTTGCCTTGCCTTGCTTTACCCGTTTGCTTTCCCTTCCCTTTCTTTACCCTTTTGCCTTGCCTTGCCTTGCTTTGCCGTTTTGCTTTGCCTTGCCTTGCCTTGCTATTCCCTTTTGCCTTGCCTTGCCTTGCCTTGCTTTGCCCTTTTGCCTTGCATTACCTTACTTTACCCTTTTCCCTTTCCTTGCCTTGCCTTGCTTTGCCCTTTTGCCTTGCATTACCTTGCTTTACCCTTTTCCCTTTCCTTGCCTTGCCTTGCTTTGCCCTTTTGCCTTGCCATGCCTTTTCTTGCTTTCCCTTTTGACTTCCCTTGCTCAGCTTTGCCCTTTTCCCTTGCCTTGCCTTGGTTTGCCTTTTTACCTTGCAATGCCTTGCTTTGCCCTTTTCCCTTGCCTTTCATTACCTTGCTTTCCCCATTTGCCTTGCCTTGCTTTGCTCTTTTGTCTTGCCTTGCCTTGCCTTGCTTTGCCATTTAGACTTGCCTTGCATTGTCTTGCTTTGACCTTTTGCCTTTCCTTGCTTTGCCCTTTTGCCTTGCCTTGCCTACCCTTACTTTGCTCTTTTGCCTTGCCTTGCCTTTCTTTGCCCTTTTGACTTGCATTGCCCTGCTTTACCCGTTTCTCTTCCCTTGCCATGCTTTGCCCTTTGGCCTTGCCTTGCCTTGCTTTGCCCATTTACTTTGCCTTACCTTGCCTTGCTTTTCCCTTTTGCCTTTCCTTGCCTTTCCTTTCTTTGCCTTTTTGCCTTGACTTGCCTTGCCTTGCTTTGCCCATTTGCCTTTCCTTGCATTGCCTTTCTTTGCCTTTTTGCCTTGCCTTTCTTTGCCTTTTTGCCTTGCCTTGCCTTGACTGGATCTGCCCTTTTGCGTTGCCTTGTATTGCCCTTTTGCCTTGCCTTGCTTTGCCCTTTTGCCTTGCCTTGCCTTGCTTTGCCCATTTACCTTGCCTTACCTTTCCTTCCTTTTCCGTTTTGCCTTTCCTTGCCTTTCCCTTCTTTGCCTTTTTGCCTTGATTTGCCTTGCCTTGCTTTGCCCATTTGCCTTTCCTTTCTTTGCCTTTCTTTGCCTTTTTGCCTTGACTTGCCTTGCTTTACCCGTTTGCTTTGCCTTCCCTTTCTTTACCCTTTTGCCTTGCCTTGCCTTGCTTTGCCGTTTTGCTTTGCCTTGCCTTGCCTTGCTATTCCCTTTTCCCTTGCCTTGCCTTGCCTTGCTTTGCCCTTTTGCCTTGCATTACCTTGCTTTACACTTTTCCCTTTCCTTGCCTTGCCTTGCTTTGACCTTTTGCCTTGCCTTGCTTTGCCCTTTTGCGTTGCCTTGCCTTGCTTTGCTCTTTTGTGTTGCCTTTGCATGCCTTGGTTTGCACTTTTGCCTTGCCTTCCCTTGCCTTTCTTTGCCCTTTTTCCTTGCCTTTGCTTTGTGTTTTTGCCTTACCTTGTCTTGCATTGCCCTTTTGCCTTGCCATGCCTTGTCTTGCTTTCCCGTTTGACTTGCCTTGCTCAGCTTTGCCCTTTTCCCTTGCCTTGCCTTGGTTTTCCATTTTACCTTGCAATGCCTTGCTTTGCCCTTTTCCCTTGCCTTTCATTACCTTGCTTTCCCCATTTGCCTTGCCTTGCTTTGCCCTTTTCCCTTGCCTTGCCTTACTTTGCCGTTTTGCCTTGCCTTTCCTTACCCTTCTTTTCTCTCTTGCCTTTCCTTGCCTTGCCTTGCTTTGCCCTTTTGCCTTGCCTTGCCTTGCTTTGCTCTTTTGCGTTGCCTTACCTTACTTTGCCCTTTTGCCTTGCCTTCCCTTGCCTTTCTTTGCCCTTTTGCCTTGCCTTGCATCGTCTTGCTTTGCCCTTTTGCCTTTCCTTGCTTTGCCTTTTTGCCTTGCCTTGCCTTGCCTTGCTTTGCTCTTTTGCCTTGCCTTGCTTTTTCACTTGGCCTTGTCTTGCTTTTCCTTTCCTTGCCTTTCTTTGCCCTTTTGCCTTGCATTGCCTTGCTTTACCCGTTTGCTTTGCCTTGCCTTGCTTTGCCATTTTGCCTTGCCTTGCTTTGCGTTTTTGCCTTACCTTGCCTTGCATTGCCCTTTTGCCATGCCTTGCCTTGTCTTGCTTTCCCTTCTGACTTTCCTTGCTTAGCTTTCCCCTTTTGCCTTGCCTTGCCTTGGTTTGCCTTTATGCCTTGCCATGCCTTGCTTTGCCCTTTTCCCTTGCCTATCATTGCCTTGCTTTCCTCATTTGCCTTGCCTTGCTTTGCCCGTTTGCCTTGCCTTGCCTTGCCTTACCCGTTTGCTTTGCCTTCCCTTTCTTTACCCTTTTGTCTTGCCTTGCCTTGCCTTGCTTTGCCCTTTAGACTTGCCTTGCATTGTCTTGCTTTGCCCTTTTGCCTTTCCTTGCTTTGCCCTTTCGCCTTGCCTTGCCTAGACTTACTTTGCTCTTTTGCCTTGCCTTGCCTTTCTTTGCCCTTTTGCCTTGCCTTACCTTGCCTTGCTTTTCCGTTTTGCCTTTCCTTGCCTTTCCTTTCTTTGCCTTTTTGCCTTGATTTGCCTTGCCTTGCTTTCCCCATTTGCCTTTCCTTTCTCTGCCTTTCTTTGCCTTTTTGCCTTGCCTTGCCTTGCTTTACCCGTTTGCTTTCCCTTCCCTTTCTTTACCCTTTTGCCTTGCCTTGCCTTGCTTTGCCGTTTTGCTTTGCCCTTTTGCCTTGCATTACCTTGCTTTGCCCTTTTGCCTTGCATTACCTTGCTTTACCCTTTTGCCTTTCCTTGCCTTTCCTTTCTTTGCCTTTTTGCCTTGACTTGCATACCTTGCTTTGCCCATTTGCTTTTCCTTGCCTTGCCTTTCTTTGCCTTTTTGCCTTGCCTTTCTTTCCCTTTTTGCCTTGCCTTGCCTTGACTGGATCTGCCCTTTTGCGTTGCCTTGTATTGCCCTTTTGCTTTGCCTAGCTTTGCCCTTTTGCCTTTCCTTGCCTTGCTTTGCCCATTTACCTTGCCTTACCTTTCCTTGCTTTTCCGGTTTGCTTTTCCTTGCCTTTCCTTTCTTTGCCTTTTTGCCTTGACTTGCCTTGCCTTGCTTTGCCCATTTGCCTTTCCTTTCTTTGCCTTTCTTTGCCTTTTTGCCTTGCCTTGCCTTGCTTTACCCGTTTGCCTTACCTTGCCTTGCTTTGCTCTTTTGTGTTGCCTTACCTTACTTTGCCCTTTTGCCTTGCCTTCCCTTGCCTTTCTTTGCCCTTTTGCCTTGCCTTGCATTGTCTTGCTTTGCCCTTTTGCCTTTCCTTGCTTTGCCTTTTTGCCTTGCCTTGCCTTGCCTTGCTTTGCTCTTTTGCCTTGCCTTGCTTTTTCACTTGGCCTTGTCTTGCTTTTCCTTTCCTTGGCTTTCTTTGCCCTTTTGCCTTGCATTGCCTTGCTTTACCCGTTTGCTTTGCCTTGCCTTGCTTTGCCATTTTGCCTTGCCTTGCTTTGCGGTTTTGCCTTACCTTGCCTTGCATTGCCCTTTTGCCATGCCTTGCCTTGTCTTGCTTTCCCTTTTGTCTTTCCTTGCTTAGCTTTGCCCTTTTGCCTTGCCTTGCCTTGGTTTGCCTTTATGCCTTGCCATGCCTTGCTTTGCCCTTTTCCCTTTCCTTTCATTGCCTTGCTTTCCTCATTTGCCTTGCCTTGCTTTTTCATTTTGCCTTGCCTTTCCTTGCCTTGCCTTTCTTTGCCCTTTTGCCTTGCATTGCCCTTCTTTATCCGTTTCTCTTCCCTTGCCATGCTTTCCCCTTTTGCCTTGCCTTGCCTTGCTTTGCCCATTTACCTTGCCTTACCTTGCCTTGCTTTTCCCTTTTGCCTTTCCTTGCCTTTCCTTTCTTTGCCTTTTTGCCTTGTCTTGCCTCGCCTTGCTTTGCCCATTTGCCTTTCCTTGCCTTGCCTTTCTTTGCCCTTTTGCCTTGCCTTGCCTTGCCTTGCTTTGCCCTTTAGACTTGCCTTGCATTGTCTTCCTTTGCCCTTTTGCCTTTCCTTGCTTTGCCTTTTTGCCTTGCCTTGCCTAGCCTTACTTTGCTCTTTTGCCTTACCTTTAGACTTGCCTTGCATTGCCTTTCTTTACCCATTTCTCTTCCCTTACCATGCTTTTCCCTTTTGCCTTGCCTTGCCTTGCTTTGCCCATTTACCTTGCCTTTCCTTTCCTTGCTTTTCCGTTTTGCTTATCCGTGCCTTTCCTTTCTTTGCCTTTTTGCCTTGATTTGCCTTGCCTTGCTTTCCCCATTTGCCTTTCCTTTCTTTGCCTTTCTTTGCCTTTTTGCCTTGCCTTGCCTTGCTTTACCCGTTTGCTTTCCCTTCCCTTTCTTTACCCTTTTGCCTTGCCTTGCCTTGCTTTGCCGTTTTGCTTTGCCTTGCCTTGCCTTGCTATTCCCTTTTGCCTTGCCTTGCCTTGCCTTGTTTTGCCCTTTTGCCTTGCATTTCCTTGCTTTACCCTTTTCCCTTTCCTTGCCTTGCCTTGCTTTGACCTTTTGCCTTGCCTTGCTTTGCCCTTTTGCGTTGCCTTGCCTTGCTTTGCTCTTTTGTGTTGCCTTTGCATGCCTTGGTTTGCACTTTTGCCTTGCCTTCCCTTGCCTTTCTTTGCCCTTTTTCCTTGCCTTTGCTTTGTGTTTTTGCCTTACCTTGCCTTGCATTGCCCTTTTGCCTTGCCATGCCTTGTCTTGCTTTCCCGTTTGACTTGCCTTGCTCAGCTTTGCCCTTTTCCCTTGCCTTGCCTTGGTTTGCCTTTTTACCTTGCAATGCCTTGCTTTGCCCTTTTCCCTTGCCTTTCATTACCTTGCTTTCCCCATTTGCCTTGCCTTGCTTTGCTCTTTTGTCTTGCCTTGCCTTGCCTTGCTTTGCCATTTAGACTTGCCTTGCATTGTCTTGCTTTGACCTTTTGCCTTTCCTTGCTTTGCCCTTTTGCCTTGCCTTGCCTACCCTTACTTTGCTCTTTTGCCTTGCCTTGCCTTTCTTTGCCCTTTTGACTTGCATTGCCCTTCTTTACCCGTTTCTCTTCCCTTGCCATGCTTTGCCCTTTGGCCTTGCCTTGCCTTGCTTTGCCCATTTACTTTGCCTTACCTTGCCTTGCTTTTCCCTTTTGCCTTTCCTTGCCTTTCCTTTCTTTGCCTTTTTGCCTTGACTTGCCTTGCCTTGCTTTGCCCATTTGCCTTTCCTTGCATTGCCTTTCTTTGCCTTTTTGCCTTGCCTTTCTTTGCCTTTTTGCCTTGCCTTGCCTTGACTGGATCTGCCCTTTTGCGTTGCCTTGTATTGCCCTTTTGCCTTGCCTTGCTTTGCCCTTTTGCCTTGCCTTGCCTTGCTTTGCCCATTTACCTTGCCTTACCTTTCCTTCCTTTTCCGTTTTGCCTTTCCTTGCCTTTCCCTTCTTTGCCTTTTTGCCTTGATTTGCCTTGCCTTGCTTTGCCCATTTGCTTTTCCTTTCTTTGCCTTTCTTTGCCTTTTTGCCTTGACTTGCCTTGCTTTACCCGTTTGCTTTGCCTTCCCTTTCTTTACCCTTTTGCCTTGCCTTGCCTTGCTTTGCCGTTTTGCTTTGCCTTGCCTTGCCTTGCTATTCCCTTTTCCCTTGCCTTGCCTTGCCTTGCTTTGCCCTTTTGCCTTGCATTACCTTGCTTTACACTTTTCCCTTTTCTTGCCTTGCCTTGCTTTGACCTTTTGCCTTGCCTTGCTTTGCCCTTTTGCGTTGCCTTGCCTTGCTTTGCTCTTTTGTGTTGCCTTTGCATGCCTTGGTTTGCACTTTTGCCTTGCCTTCCCTTGCCTTTCTTTGCCCTTTTTCCTTGCCTTTGCTTTGTGTTTTTGCCTTACCTTGCCTTGCATTGCCCTTTTGCCTTGCCATGCCTTGTCTTGCTTTCCCGTTTGACTTGCCTTGCTCAGCTTTGCCCTTTTCCCTTGCCTTGCCTTGGTTTTCCATTTTACCTTGCAATGCCTTGCTTTGCCCTTTTCCCTTGCCTTTCATTACCTTGCTTTCCCCATTTGCCTTGCCTTGCTTTGCCCTTTTCCCTTGCCTTGCCTTACTTTGCCGTTTTGCCTTGCCTTTCCTTACCCTTCTTTTCTCTCTTGCCTTTCCTTGCCTTGCCTTGCTTTGCCCCTTTGCCTTGCCTTGCCTTGCTTTGCTCTTTTGCGTTGCCTTACCTTACTTTGCCCTTTTGCCTTGCCTTCCCTTGCCTTTCTTTGCCCTTTTGCCTTGCCTTGCATCGTCTTGCTTTGCCCTTTTGCCTTTCCTTGCTTTGCCTTTTTGCCTTGCCTTGCCTTGCCTTGCTTTGCTCTTTTGCCTTGCCTTGCTTTTTCACTTGGCCTTGTCTTGCTTTTCCTTTCCTTGCCTTTCTTTGCCCTTTTGCCTTGCATTGCCTTGCTTTACCCGTTTGCTTTGCCTTGCCTTGCTTTGCCATTTTGCCTTGCCTTGCTTTGCGTTTTTGCCTTACCTTGCCTTGCATTGCCCTTTTGCCATGCCTTGCCTTGTCTTGCTTTCCCTTCTGACTTTCCTTGCTTAGCTTTCCCCTTTTGCCTTGCCTTGCCTTGGTTTGCCTTTATGCCTTGCCATGCCTTGCTTTGCCCTTTTCCCTTGCCTATCATTGCCTTGCTTTCCTCATTTGCCTTGCTTTGCTTTGCCCGTTTGCCTTGCCTTGCCTTGCCTTACCCGTTTGCTTTGCCTTCCCTTTCTTTACCCTTTTGTCTTGCCTTGCCTTGCCTTGCTTTGCCCTTTAGACTTGCCTTGCATTGTCTTGCTTTGCCCTTTTGCCTTTCCTTGCTTTGCCCTTTCGCCTTGCCTTGCCTAGACTTACTTTGCTCTTTTGCCTTGCCTTGCCTTTCTTTGCCCTTTTGCCTTGCCTTACCTTGCCTTGCTTTTCCGTTTTGCCTTTCCTTGCCTTTCCTTTCTTTGCCTTTTTGCCTTGATTTGCCTTGCCTTGCTTTCCCCATTTGCCTTTCCTTTCTCTGCCTTTCTTTGCCTTTTTGCCTTGCCTTGCCTTGCTTTACCCGTTTGCTTTCCCTTCCCTTTCTTTACCCTTTTGCCTTGCCTTGCCTTGCTTTGCCGTTTTGCTTTGCCCTTTTGCCTTGCATTACCTTGCTTTGCCCTTTTGCCTTGCATTACCTTGCTTTACCCTTTTGCCTTTCCTTGCCTTTCCTTTCTTTGCCTTTTTGCCTTGACTTGCATACCTTGCTTTGCCCATTTGCTTTTCCTTGCCTTGCCTTTCTTTGCCTTTTTGCCTTGCCTTTCTTTCCCTTTTTGCCTTGCCTTGCCTTGACTGGATCTGCCCTTTTGCGTTGCCTTGTATTGCCCTTTTGCTTTGCCTAGCTTTGCCCTTTTGCCTTTCCTTGCCTTGCTTTGCCCATTTACCTTGCCTTACCTTTCCTTGCTTTTCCGGTTTGCTTTTCCTTGCCTTTCCTTTCTTTGCCTTTTTGCCTTGACTTGCCTTGCCTTGCTTTGCCCATTTGCCTTTCCTTTCTTTGCCTTTCTTTGCCTTTTTGCCTTGCCTTGCCTTGCTTTACCCGTTTGCCTTACCTTGCCTTGCTTTGCTCTTTTGTGTTGCCTTACCTTACTTTGCCCTTTTGCCTTGCCTTCCCTTGCCTTGCTTTGCCCATTTGCCTTTCCTTTCTTTGCCTTTCTTTGCCTTTTTGCCTTGCCTTGCCTTGCTTTACCCGTTTGCCTTACCTTGCCTTGCTTTGCTCTTTTGTGTTGCCTTACCTTACTTTGCCCTTTTGCCTTGCCTTCCCTTGCCTTTCTTTGCCCTTTTGCCTTGCCTTGCATTGTCTTGCTTTGCCCTTTTGCCTTTCCTTGCTTTGCCTTTTTGCCTTGCCTTGCCTTGCCTTGCTTTGCTCTTTTGCCTTGCCTTGCTTTTTCACTTGGCCTTGTCTTGCTTTTCCTTTCCTTGGCTTTCTTTGCCCTTTTGCCTTGCATTGCCTTGCTTTACCCGTTTGCTTTGCCTTGCCTTGCTTTTCCATTTTGCCTTGCCTTGCTTTGCGGTTTTGCCTTACCTTGCCTTGCATTGCCCTTTTGCCATGCCTTGCCTTGTCTTGCTTTCCCTTTTGTCTTTCCTTGCTTAGCTTTGCCCTTTTGCCTTGCCTTGCCTTGGTTTGCCTTTATGCCTTGCCATGCCTTGCTTTGCCCTTTTCCCTTTCCTTTCATTGCCTTGCTTTCCTCATTTGCCTTGCCTTGCTTTGCCCTTTTGCCTTGCCTTGCTTTTTCATTTTGCCTTGCCTTTCCTTGCCTTGCCTTTCTTTGCCCTTTTGCCTTGCATTGCCCTTCTTTATCCGTTTCTCTTCCCTTGCCATGCTTTCCCCTTTTGCCTTGCCTTGCCTTGCTTTGCCCATTTACCTTGCCTTACCTTGCCTTGCTTTTCCCTTTTGCCTTTCCTTGCCTTTCCTTTCTTTGCCTTTTTGCCTTGTCTTGCCTCGCCTTGCTTTGCCCATTTGCCTTTCCTTGCCTTGCCTTTCTTTGCCCTTTTGCCTTGCCTTGCCTTGCCTTGCTTTGCCCTTTAGACTTGCCTTGCATTGTCTTCCTTTGCCCTTTTGCCTTTCCTTGCTTTGCCTTTTTGCCTTGCCTTGCCTAGCCTTACTTTGCTCTTTTGCCTTACCTTTAGACTTGCCTTGCATTGCCTTTCTTTACCCATTTCTCTTCCCTTACCATGCTTTTCCCTTTTGCCTTGCCTTGCCTTGCTTTGCCCATTTACCTTGCCTTTCCTTTCCTTGCTTTTCCGTTTTGCTTATCCGTGCCTTTCCTTTCTTTGCCTTTTTGCCTTGATTTGCCTTGCCTTGCTTTCCCCATTTGCCTTTCCTTTCTTTGCCTTTCTTTGCCTTTTTGCCTTGCCTTGCCTTGCTTTACCCGTTTGCTTTCCCTTCCCTTTCTTTACCCTTTTGCCTTGCCTTGCCTTGCTTTGCCGTTTTGCTTTGCCTTGCCTTGCCTTGCTATTCCCTTTTGCCTTGCCTTGCCTTGCCTTGCTTTGCCCTTTTGCCTTGCATTACCTTACTTTACCCTTTTCCCTTTCCTTGCCTTGCCTTGCTTTGCCCTTTTGCCTTGCATTACCTTGCTTTACCCTTTTCCCTTTCCTTGCCTTGCCTTGCTTTGCCCTTTTGCCTTGCCATGCCTTTTCTTGCTTTCCCTTTTGACTTCCCTTGCTCAGCTTTGCCCTTTTCCCTTGCCTTGCCTTGGTTTGCCTTTTTACCTTGCAATGCCTTGCTTTGCCCTTTTCCCTTGCCTTTCATTACCTTGCTTTCCCCATTTGCCTTGCCTTGCTTTGCTCTTTTGTCTTGCCTTGCCTTGCCTTGCTTTGCCATTTAGACTTGCCTTGCATTGTCTTGCTTTGACCTTTTGCCTTTCCTTGCTTTGCCCTTTTGCCTTGCCTTGCCTACCCTTACTTTGCTCTTTTGCCTTGCCTTGCCTTTCTTTGCCCTTTTGACTTGCATTGCCCTTCTTTACCCGTTTCTCTTCCCTTGCCATGCTTTGCCCTTTGGCCTTGCCTTGCCTTGCTTTGCCCATTTACTTTGCCTTACCTTGCCTTGCTTTTCCCTTTTGCCTTTCCTTGCCTTTCCTTTCTTTGCCTTTTTGCCTTGACTTGCCTTGCCTTGCTTTGCCCATTTGCCTTTCCTTGCATTGCCTTTCTTTGCCTTTTTGCCTTGCCTTTCTTTGCCTTTTTGCCTTGCCTTGCCTTGACTGGATCTGCCCTTTTGCGTTGCCTTGTATTGCCCTTTTGCCTTGCCTTGCTTTGCCCTTTTGCCTTGCCTTGCCTTGCTTTGCCCATTTACCTTGCCTTACCTTTCCTTCCTTTTCCGTTTTGCCTTTCCTTGCCTTTCCCTTCTTTGCCTTTTTGCCTTGATTTGCCTTGCCTTGCTTTGCCCATTTGCCTTTCCTTTCTTTGCCTTTCTTTGCCTTTTTGCCTTGACTTGCCTTGCTTTACCCGTTTGCTTTGCCTTCCCTTTCTTTACCCTTTTGCCTTGCCTTGCCTTGCTTTGCCGTTTTGCTTTGCCTTGCCTTGCCTTGCTATTCCCTTTTCCCTTGCCTTGCCTTGCCTTGCTTTGCCCTTTTGCCTTGCATTACCTTGCTTTACACTTTTCCCTTTCCTTGCCTTGCCTTGCTTTGACCTTTTGCCTTGCCTTGCTTTGCCCTTTTGCGTTGCCTTGCCTTGCTTTGCTCTTTTGTGTTGCCTTTGCATGCCTTGGTTTGCACTTTTGCCTTGCCTTCCCTTGCCTTTCTTTGCCCTTTTTCCTTGCCTTTGCTTTGTGTTTTTGCCTTACCTTGCCTTGCATTGCCCTTTTGCCTTGCCATGCCTTGTCTTGCTTTCCCGTTTGACTTGCCTTGCTCAGCTTTGCCCTTTTCCCTTGCCTTGCCTTGGTTTTCCATTTTACCTTGCAATGCCTTGCTTTGCCCTTTTCCCTTGCCTTTCATTACCTTGCTTTCCCCATTTGCCTTGCCTTGCTTTGCCCTTTTCCCTTGCCTTGCCTTACTTTGCCGTTTTGCCTTGCCTTTCCTTACCCTTCTTTTCTCTCTTGCCTTTCCTTGCCTTGCCTTGCTTTGCCCTTTTGCCTTGCCTTGCCTTGCTTTGCTCTTTTGCGTTGCCTTACCTTACTTTGCCCTTTTGCCTTGCCTTCCCTTGCCTTTCTTTGCCCTTTTGCCTTGCCTTGCATCGTCTTGCTTTGCCCTTTTGCCTTTCCTTGCTTTGCCTTTTTGCCTTGCCTTGCCTTGCCTTGCTTTGCTCTTTTGCCTTGCCTTGCTTTTTCACTTGGCCTTGTCTTGCTTTTCCTTTCCTTGCCTTTCTTTGCCCTTTTGCCTTGCATTGCCTTGCTTTACCCGTTTGCTTTGCCTTGCCTTGCTTTGCCATTTTGCCTTGCCTTGCTTTGCGTTTTTGCCTTACCTTGCCTTGCATTGCCCTTTTGCCATGCCTTGCCTTGTCTTGCTTTCCCTTCTGACTTTCCTTGCTTAGCTTTCCCCTTTTGCCTTGCCTTGCCTTGGTTTGCCTTTATGCCTTGCCATGCCTTGCTTTGCCCTTTTCCCTTGCCTATCATTGCCTTGCTTTCCTCATTTGCCTTGCCTTGCTTTGCCCGTTTGCCTTGCCTTGCCTTGCCTTACCCGTTTGCTTTGCCTTCCCTTTCTTTACCCTTTTGTCTTGCCTTGCCTTGCCTTGCTTTGCCCTTTAGACTTGCCTTGCATTGTCTTGCTTTGCCCTTTTGCCTTTCCTTGCTTTGCCCTTTCGCCTTGCCTTGCCTAGACTTACTTTGCTCTTTTGCCTTGCCTTGCCTTTCTTTGCCCTTTTGCCTTGCCTTACCTTGCCTTGCTTTTCCGTTTTGCCTTTCCTTGCCTTTCCTTTCTTTGCCTTTTTGCCTTGATTTGCCTTGCCTTGCTTTCCCCATTTGCCTTTCCTTTCTCTGCCTTTCTTTGCCTTTTTGCCTTGCCTTGCCTTGCTTTACCCGTTTGCTTTCCCTTCCCTTTCTTTACCCTTTTGCCTTGCCTTGCCTTGCTTTGCCGTTTTGCTTTGCCCTTTTGCCTTGCATTACCTTGCTTTGCCCTTTTGCCTTGCATTACCTTGCTTTACCCTTTTGCCTTTCCTTGCCTTTCCTTTCTTTGCCTTTTTGCCTTGACTTGCATACCTTGCTTTGCCCATTTGCTTTTCCTTGCCTTGCCTTTCTTTGCCTTTTTGCCTTGCCTTTCTTTCCCTTTTTGCCTTGCCTTGCCTTGACTGGATCTGCCCTTTTGCGTTGCCTTGTATTGCCCTTTTGCTTTGCCTAGCTTTGCCCTTTTGCCTTTCCTTGCCTTGCTTTGCCCATTTACCTTGCCTTACCTTTCCTTGCTTTTCCGGTTTGCTTTTCCTTGCCTTTCCTTTCTTTGCCTTTTTGCCTTGACTTGCCTTGCCTTGCTTTGCCCATTTGCCTTTCCTTTCTTTGCCTTTCTTTGCCTTTTTGCCTTGCCTTGCCTTGCTTTACCCGTTTGCCTTACCTTGCCTTGCTTTGCTCTTTTGTGTTGCCTTACCTTACTTTGCCCTTTTGCCTTGCCTTCCCTTGCCTTTCTTTGCCCTTTTGCCTTGCCTTGCATTGTCTTGCTTTGCCCTTTTGCCTTTCCTTGCTTTGCCTTTTTGCCTTGCCTTGCCTTGCCTTGCTTTGCTCTTTTGCCTTGCCTTGCTTTTTCACTTGGCCTTGTCTTGCTTTTCCTTTCCTTGGCTTTCTTTGCCCTTTTGCCTTGCATTGCCTTGCTTTACCCGTTTGCTTTGCCTTGCCTTGCTTTGCCATTTTGCCTTGCCTTGCTTTGCGGTTTTGCCTTACCTTGCCTTGCATTGCCCTTTTGCCATGCCTTGCCTTGTCTTGCTTTCCCTTTTGTCTTTCCTTGCTTAGCTTTGCCCTTTTGCCTTGCCTTGCCTTGGTTTGCCTTTATGCCTTGCCATGCCTTGCTTTGCCCTTTTCCCTTTCCTTTCATTGCCTTGCTTTCCTCATTTGCCTTGCCTTGCTTTGCCCTTTTGCCTTGCCTTGCTTTTTCATTTTGCCTTGCCTTTCCTTGCCTTGCCTTTCTTTGCCCTTTTGCCTTGCATTGCCCTTCTTTATCCGTTTCTCTTCCCTTGCCATGCTTTCCCCTTTTGCCTTGCCTTGCCTTGCTTTGCCCATTTACCTTGCCTTACCTTGCCTTGCTTTTCCCTTTTGCCTTTCTTTGCCTTTCCTTTCTTTGCCTTTTTGCCTTGTCTTGCCTCGCCTTGCTTTGCCCATTTGCCTTTCCTTGCCTTGCCTTTCTTTGCCCTTTTGCCTTGCCTTGCCTTGCCTTGCTTTGCCCTTTAGACTTGCCTTGCATTGTCTTCCTTTGCCCTTTTGCCTTTCCTTGCTTTGCCTTTTTGCCTTGCCTTGCCTAGCCTTACTTTGCTCTTTTGCCTTACCTTTAGACTTGCCTTGCATTGCCTTTCTTTACCCATTTCTCTTCCCTTACCATGCTTTTCCCTTTTGCCTTGCCTTGCCTTGCTTTGCCCATTTACCTTGCCTTTCCTTTCCTTGCTTTTCCGTTTTGCTTATCCGTGCCTTTCCTTTCTTTGCCTTTTTGCCTTGATTTGCCTTGCCTTGCTTTCCCCATTTGCCTTTCCTTTCTTTGCCTTTCTTTGCCTTTTTGCCTTGCCTTGCCTTGCTTTACCCGTTTGCTTTCCCTTCCCTTTCTTTACCCTTTTGCCTTGCCTTGCCTTGCTTTGCCGTTTTGCTTTGCCTTGCCTTGCCTTGCTATTCCCTTTTGCCTTGCCTTGCCTTGCCTTGCTTTGCCCTTTTGCCTTGCATTACCTTACTTTACCCTTTTCCCTTTCCTTGCCTTGCCTTGCTTTGCCCTTTTGCCTTGCATTACCTTGCTTTACCCTTTTCCCTTTCCTTGCCTTGCCTTGCTTTGCCCTTTTGCCTTGCCATGCCTTTTCTTGCTTTCCCTTTTGACTTCACTTGCTCAGCTTTGCCCTTTTCCCTTGCCTTGCCTTGGTTTGCCTTTTTACCTTGCAATGCCTTGCTTTGCCCTTTTCCCTTGCCTTTCATTACCTTGCTTTCCCCATTTGCCTTGCCTTGCTTTGCTCTTTTGTCTTGCCTTGCCTTGCCTTGCTTTGCCATTTAGACTTGCCTTGCATTGTCTTGCTTTGACCTTTTGCCTTTCCTTGCTTTGCCCTTTTGCCTTGCCTTGCCTACCCTTACTTTGCTCTTTTGCCTTGCCTTGCCTTTCTTTGCCCTTTTGACTTGCATTGCCCTTCTTTACCCGTTTCTCTTCCCTTGCCATGCTTTGCCCTTTGGCCTTGCCTTGCCTTGCTTTGCCCATTTACTTTGCCTTACCTTGCCTTGCTTTGCCCTTTTGCGTTGCCTTGCCTTGCTTTGCTCTTTTGTGTTGCCTTTGCATGCCTTGGTTTGCACTTTTGCCTTGCCTTCCCTTGCCTTTCTTTGCCCTTTTTCCTTGCCTTTGCTTTGTGTTTTTGCCTTACCTTGCCTTGCATTGCCCTTTTGCCTAGCCATGCCTTGTCTTGCTTTCCCGTTTGACTTGCCTTGCTCAGCTTTGCCCTTTTCCCTTGCCTTGCCTTGGTTTTCCATTTTACCTTGCAATGCCTTGCTTTGCCCTTTTCCCTTGCCTTTCATTACCTTGCTTTCCCCATTTGCCTTGCCTTGCTTTGCCCTTTTCCCTTGCCTTGCCTTACTTTGCCGTTTTGCCTTGCCTTTCCTTACCCTTCTTTTCTCTCTTGCCTTTCCTTGCCTTGCCTTGCTTTGCCCTTTTGCCTTGCCTTGCCTTGCTTTGCTCTTTTGCGTTGCCTTACCTTACTTTGCCCTTTTGCCTTGCCTTCCCTTGCCTTTCTTTGCCCTTTTGCCTTGCCTTGCATCGTCTTGCTTTGCCCTTTTGCCTTTCCTTGCTTTGCCTTTTTGCCTTGCCTTGCCTTGCCTTGCTTTGCTCTTTTGCCTTGCCTTGCTTTTTCACTTGGCCTTGTCTTGCTTTTCCTTTCCTTGCCTTTCTTTGCCCTTTTGCCTTGCATTGCCTTGCTTTACCCGTTTGCTTTGCCTTGCCTTGCTTTGCCATTTTGCCTTGCCTTGCTTTGCGTTTTTGCCTTACCTTGCCTTGCATTGCCCTTTTGCCATGCCTTGCCTTGTCTTGCTTTCCCTTCTGACTTTCCTTGCTTAGCTTTCCCCTTTTGCCTTGCCTTGCCTTGGTTTGCCTTTATGCCTTGCCATGCCTTGCTTTGCCCTTTTCCCTTGCCTATCATTGCCTTGCTTTCCTCATTTGCCTTGCCTTGCTTTGCCCGTTTGCCTTGCCTTGCCTTGCCTTACCCGTTTGCTTTGCCTTCCCTTTCTTTACCCTTTTGTCTTGCCTTGCCTTGCCTTGCTTTGCCCTTTAGACTTGCCTTGCATTGTCTTGCTTTGCCCTTTTGCCTTTCCTTGCTTTGCCCTTTCGCCTTGCCTTGCCTAGACTTACTTTGCTCTTTTGCCTTGCCTTGCCTTTCTTTGCCCTTTTGCCTTGCCTTACCTTGCCTTGCTTTTCCGTTTTGCCTTTCCTTGCCTTTCCTTTCTTTGCCTTTTTGCCTTGATTTGCCTTGCCTTGCTTTCCCCATTTGCCTTTCCTTTCTCTGCCTTTCTTTGCCTTTTTGCCTTGCCTTGCCTTGCTTTACCCGTTTGCTTTCCCTTCCCTTTCTTTACCCTTTTGCCTTGCCTTGCCTTGCTTTGCCGTTTTGCTTTGCCCTTTTGCCTTGCATTACCTTGCTTTGCCCTTTTGCCTTGCATTACCTTGCTTTACCCTTTTGCCTTTCCTTGCCTTTCCTTTCTTTGCCTTTTTGCCTTGACTTGCATACCTTGCTTTGCCCATTTGCTTTTCCTTGCCTTGCCTTTCTTTGCCTTTTTGCCTTGCCTTTCTTTCCCTTTTTGCCTTGCCTTGCCTTGACTGGATCTGCCCTTTTGCGTTGCCTTGTATTGCCCTTTTGCTTTGCCTAGCTTTGCCCTTTTGCCTTTCCTTGCCTTGCTTTGCCCATTTACCTTGCCTTACCTTTCCTTGCTTTTCCGGTTTGCTTTTCCTTGCCTTTCCTTTCTTTGCCTTTTTGCCTTGACTTGCCTTGCCTTGCTTTGCCCATTTGCCTTTCCTTTCTTTGCCTTTCTTTGCCTTTTTGCCTTGCCTTGCCTTGCTTTACCCGTTTGCCTTACCTTGCCTTGCTTTGCTCTTTTGTGTTG
Source organism: Columba guinea (assembly GCA_032206185.1). Taxonomy (NCBI): domain Eukaryota; kingdom Metazoa; phylum Chordata; class Aves; order Columbiformes; family Columbidae; genus Columba; species Columba guinea. The sequence continues at coordinate 125,414 of JAVLUU010000384.1, forward strand.
CCTTACCTTACTTTGCCCTTTTGCCTTGCCTTCCCTTGCCTTTCTTTGCCCTTTTGCCTTGCCTTGCATTGTCTTGCTTTGCCCTTTTGCCTTTCCTTGCTTTGCCTTTTTGCCTTGCCTTGCCTTGCCTTGCTTTGCTCTTTTGCCTTGCCTTGCTTTTTCACTTGGCCTTGTCTTGCTTTTCCTTTCCTTGCCTTTCTTTGCCCTTTTGCCTTGCATTGCCTTGCTTTACCCGTTTGCTTTGCCTTGCCTTGCTTTGCCATTTTGCCTTGCCTTGCTTTGCGGTTTTGCCTTACCTTGCCTTGCATTGCCCTTTTGCCATGCCTTGCCTTGTCTTGCTTTCCCTTTTGTCTTTCCTTGCTTAGCTTTGCCCTTTTGCCTTGCCTTGCCTTGGTTTGCCTTTATGCCTTGCCATGCCTTGCTTTGCCCTTTTCCCTTTCCTTTCATTGCCTTGCTTTCCTCATTTGCCTTGCCTTGCTTTGCCCTTTTGCCTTGCCTTGCTTTTTCATTTTGCCTTGCCTTTCCTTGCCTTGCCTTTCTTTGCCCTTTTGCCTTGCATTGCCCTTCTTTATCCGTTTCTCTTCCCTTGCCATGCTTTCCCCTTTTGCCTTGCCTTGCCTTGCTTTGCCCATTTACCTTGCCTTACCTTGCCTTGCTTTTCCCTTTTGCCTTTCCTTGCCTTTCCTTTCTTTGCCTTTTTGCCTTGTCTTGCCTCGCCTTGCTTTGCCCATTTGCCTTTCCTTGCCTTGCCTTTCTTTGCCCTTTTGCCTTGCCTTGCCTTGCCTTGCTTTGCCCTTTAGACTTGCCTTGCATTGTCTTCCTTTGCCCTTTTGCCTTTCCTTGCTTTGCCTTTTTGCCTTGCCTTGCCTAGCCTTACTTTGCTCTTTTGCCTTACCTTTAGACTTGCCTTGCATTGCCTTTCTTTACCCATTTCTCTTCCCTTACCATGCTTTTCCCTTTTGCCTTGCCTTGCCTTGCTTTGCCCATTTACCTTCCCTTTCCTTTCCTTGCTTTTCCGTTTTGCTTATCCGTGCCTTTCCTTTCTTTGCCTTTTTGCCTTGATTTGCCTTGCCTTGCTTTCCCCATTTGCCTTTCCTTTCTTTGCCTTTCTTTGCCTTTTTGCCTTGCCTTGCCTTGCTTTACCCGTTTGCTTTCCCTTCCCTTTCTTTACCCTTTTGCCTTGCCTTGCCTTGCTTTGCCGTTTTGCTTTGCCTTGCCTTGCCTTGCTATTCCCTTTTGCCTTGCCTTGCCTTGCCTTGCTTTGCCCTTTTGCCTTGCATTACCTTACTTTACCCTTTTCCCTTTCCTTGCCTTGCCTTGCTTTGCCCTTTTGCCTTGCATTACCTTGCTTTACCCTTTTCCCTTTCCTTGCCTTGCCTTGCTTTGCCCTTTTGCCTTGCCATGCCTTTTCTTGCTTTCCCTTTTGACTTCCCTTGCTCAGCTTTGCCCTTTTCCCTTGCCTTGCCTTGGTTTGCCTTTTTACCTTGCAATGCCTTGCTTTGCCCTTTTCCCTTGCCTTTCATTACCTTGCTTTCCCCATTTGCCTTGCCTTGCTTTGCTCTTTTGTCTTGCCTTGCCTTGCCTTGCTTTGCCATTTAGACTTGCCTTGCATTGTCTTGCTTTGACCTTTTGCCTTTCCTTGCTTTGCCCTTTTGCCTTGCCTTGCCTACCCTTACTTTGCTCTTTTGCCTTGCCTTGCCTTTCTTTGCCCTTTTGACTTGCATTGCCCTTCTTTACCCGTTTCTCTTCCCTTGCCATGCTTTGCCCTTTGGCCTTGCCTTGCCTTGCTTTGCCCATTTACTTTGCCTTACCTTGCCTTGCTTTGCCCATTTGCCTTTCCTTGCATTGCCTTTCTTTGCCTTTTTGCCTTGCCTTTCTTTGCCTTTTTGCCTTGCCTTGCCTTGACTGGATCTGCCCTTTTGCGTTGCCTTGTATTGCCCTTTTGCCTTGCCTTGCTTTGCCCTTTTGCCTTGCCTTGCCTTGCTTTGCCCATTTACCTTGCCTTACCTTTCCTTCCTTTTCCGTTTTGCCTTTCCTTGCCTTTCCCTTCTTTGCCTTTTTGCCTTGATTTGCCTTGCCTTGCTTTGCCCATTTGCCTTTCCTTTCTTTGCCTTTCTTTGCCTTTTTGCCTTGACTTGCCTTGCTTTACCCGTTTGCTTTGCCTTCCCTTTCTTTACCCTTTTGCCTTGCCTTGCCTTGCTTTGCCGTTTTGCTTTGCCTTGCCTTGCCTTGCTATTCCCTTTTCCCTTGCCTTGCCTTGCCTTGCTTTGCCCTTTTGCCTTGCATTACCTTGCTTTACACTTTTCCCTTTCCTTGCCTTGCCTTGCTTTGACCTTTTGCCTTGCCTTGCTTTGCCCTTTTGCGTTGCCTTGCCTTGCTTTGCTCTTTTGTGTTGCCTTTGCATGCCTTGGTTTGCACTTTTGCCTTGCCTTCCCTTGCCTTTCTTTGCCCTTTTTCCTTGCCTTTGCTTTGTGTTTTTGCCTTACCTTGCCTTGCATTGCCCTTTTGCCTTGCCATGCCTTGTCTTGCTTTCCCGTTTGACTTGCCTTGCTCAGCTTTGCCCTTTTCCCTTGCCTTGCCTTGGTTTTCCATTTTACCTTGCAATGCCTTGCTTTGCCCTTTTCCCTTGCCTTTCATTACCTTGCTTTCCCCATTTGCCTTGCCTTGCTTTGCCCTTTTCCCTTGCCTTGCCTTACTTTGCCGTTTTGCCTTGCCTTTCCTTACCCTTCTTTTCTCTCTTGCCTTTCCTTGCCTTGCCTTGCTTTGCCCTTTTGCCTTGCCTTGCCTTGCTTTGCTCTTTTGCGTTGCCTTACCTTACTTTGCCCTTTTGCCTTGCCTTCCCTTGCCTTTCTTTGCCCTTTTGCCTTGCCTTGCATCGTCTTGCTTTGCCCTTTTGCCTTTCCTTGCTTTGCCTTTTTGCCTTGCCTTGCCTTGCCTTGCTTTGCTCTTTTGCCTTGCCTTGCTTTTTCACTTGGCCTTGTCTTGCTTTTCCTTTCCTTGCCTTTCTTTGCCCTTTTGCCTTGCATTGCCTTGCTTTACCCGTTTGCTTTGCCTTGCCTTGCTTTGCCATTTTGCCTTGCCTTGCTTTGCGTTTTTGCCTTACCTTGCCTTGCATTGCCCTTTTGCCATGCCTTGCCTTGTCTTGCTTTCCCTTCTGACTTTCCTTGCTTAGCTTTCCCCTTTTGCCTTGCCTTGCCTTGGTTTGCCTTTATGCCTTGCCATGCCTTGCTTTGCCCTTTTCCCTTGCCTATCATTGCCTTGCTTTCCTCATTTGCCTTGCCTTGCTTTGCCCGTTTGCCTTGCCTTGCCTTGCCTTACCCGTTTGCTTTGCCTTCCCTTTCTTTACCCTTTTGTCTTGCCTTGCCTTGCCTTGCTTTGCCCTTTAGACTTGCCTTGCCTTGCCTTGCTTTGCCCTTTTGCCTTTCCTTGCTTTGCCCTTTCGCCTTGCTTTGCCTAGACTTACTTTGCTCTTTTGCCTTGCCTTGCCTTTCTTTGCCCTTTTGCCTTGCCTTACCTTGCCTTGCTTTTCCGTTTTGCCTTTCCTTGCCTTTCCTTTCTTTGCCTTTTTGCCTTGATTTGCCTTGCCTTGCTTTCCCTATTTGCCTTTCCTTTCTCTGCCTTTCTTTGCCTTTTTGCCTTGCCTTGCCTTGCTTTACCCGTTTGCTTTCCCTTCCCTTTCTTTACCCTTTTGCCTTGCCTTGCCTTGCTTTGCCGTTTTGCTTTGCCCTTTTGCCTTGCATTACCTTGCTTTGCCCTTTTGCCTTGCATTACCTTGCTTTACCCTTTTGCCTTTCCTTGCCTTTCCTTTCTTTGCCTTTTTGCCTTGACTTGCATACCTTGCTTTGCCCATTTGCTTTTCCTTGCCTTGCCTTTCTTTGCCTTTTTGCCTTGCCTTTCTTTCCCTTTTTGCCTTGCCTTGCCTTGACTGGATCTGCCCTTTTGCGTTGCCTTGTATTGCCCTTTTGCTTTGCCTAGCTTTGCCCTTTTGCCTTTCCTTGCCTTGCTTTGCCCATTTACCTTGCCTTACCTTTCCTTGCTTTTCCGGTTTGCTTTTCCTTGCCTTTCCTTTCTTTGCCTTTTTGCCTTGACTTGCCTTGCCTTGCTTTGCCCATTTGCCTTTCCTTTCTTTGCCTTTCTTTGCCTTTTTGCCTTGCCTTGCCTTGCTTTACCCGTTTGCCTTACCTTGCCTTGCTTTGCTCTTTTGTGTTGCCTTACCTTACTTTGCCCTTTTGCCTTGCCTTCCCTTGCCTTTCTTTGCCCTTTTGCCTTGCCTTGCATTGTCTTGCTTTGCCCTTTTGCCTTTCCTTGCTTTGCCTTTTTGCCTTGCCTTGCTTTGCCTTGCTTTGCTCTTTTGCCTTGCCTTGCTTTTTCACTTGGCCTGGTCTTGCTTTTCCTTTCCTTGGCTTTCTTTGCCCTTTTGCCTTGCATTGCCTTGCTTTACCCGTTTGCTTTGCCTTGCCTTGCTTTACCATTTTGCCTTGCCTTGCTTTGCGGTTTTGCCTTACCTTGCCTTGCATTGCCCTTTTGCCATGCCTTGCCTTGTCTTGCTTTCCCTTTTGTCTTTCCTTGCTTAGCTTTGCCCTTTTGCCTTGCCTTGCCTTGGTTTGCCTTTATGCCTTGCCATGCCTTGCTTTGCCCTTTTCCCTTTCATTTCATTGCCTTGCTTTCCTCATTTGCCTTGCCTTGCTTTGCCCTTTTGCCTTGCCTTGCTTTTTCATTTTGCCTTGCCTTTCCTTGCCTTGCCTTTCTTTGCCCTTTTGCCTTGCATTGCCCTTCTTTACCCGTTTCTCTTCCCTTGCCATGCTTTCCCCTTTTGCCTTGCCTTGCCTTGCTTTGCCCATTTACCTTGTCTTACCTTGCCTTGCTTTTCCCTTTTGCCTTTGCTTGCCTTTCCTTTCTTTGCCTTTTTGCCTTGTCTTGCCTTGCCTTGCTTTGCCCATTTGCCTTTCCTTGCAATGCCTTTCTTTGCCCTTTTGCCTTGCCTTGCCTTGCCTTGCTTTGCCCTTTAGACTTGCCTTGCATTCTCTTCCTTTGCCCTTTTGCCTTTCCTTGTTTTGCCATTTTGCCTTGCCTTGCCTAGCCTTACTTTGCTCTTTTCCCTTACCTTGCCTTTCTTTGCCCTTTTGCCTTGCATTGCCTTTCTTTACCCGTTTCTCTTCCCTTACCATGCTTTGCCCTTTTGCCTTGCCTTGCCTTGCTTTGCCCATTTACCTTGCCTTACCTTTCCTTGCTTTTCCGTGTTGCCTTTCCTTGCCGTTCCTTTCTTTGCCTTTTTGCCTTGACTTGCCTTGCCTTTCTTTGCCCATTTGCCTTTCCTTTCTTTGCCTTTCTTTGCCTTTTTGCCTTGCCTTGCCTTGCTTTACCCGTTTGCTTTGCCTTCCCTTTCTTTATCCTTTTGCCTTGCCTTGCCTTGCTTTGCCGTTTTGCTTTGCCTTGCCTTGCCTTGCTATTCCCTTTACCTTGCCTTGCCTTGCTTTGCCCTTTTGCCTTGCATTACCTTGCTTTACCCTTTTCCCTTTCCTTGCCTTGCCTTGCTTTGCCCTTTTGCCTTGCCTTGCTTTGCCCTTTAGACTTGCCTTGTTTTGCCTTTCTTTGCCCTTTTGCCTTGCATTGCCCTTCTTTACCCGTTTCTCTTCCCTGGCCATGCTTTGCCTTTTTGCCTTGCCTTGCCTTGCTTTGCCCATTTACCTTGCCTTACCTTGCCTTACTTTGCCCTTTTGCCTTGCGTTGCCTTGACTGGATCTGCCCTTTTGCATTGCCTTGTATTGCCCTTTTGCCTTGCCTTGCTTTGCCCTTTTGCCTTTCCTTGCCTTGCTTTGCCCTTTTGACTTGTCTTGCCTTGCTTTGCTCTTTTGCCTTGCCTTGCCTTGCTTTGCTCTTTTGCCTTGCCTTGCCTTACTTTGCCGTTTTGCCTTGCCTTGCCTTGCCCTTCTTTTCTCTTTTGCCTTTCGTTGCCTTGCCTTGCTTTGCCCTTTTGCATTGCCTTGCTTTGCCCTTTTGCTTTGCCTTGCCTTGCTTTGCTCTTTTGTGTTGCCTTTGCATGCCTTGGTTTTCCCATTTGCCTTCCCTTGCATTGTCTTACTTTCACTTTTCCCTTGCCTTACCTTGCATTGCATTGCCCTTTTGCCTTGCCTTTCCTTGTGTTTCTTTCCCTTTTGTACTTGCCTTGCCTTACTTAGCCCTTTTGCCTTGCCTTGCCTTGACTGGATCTGCCCTTTTGCGTTGCCTTGTATTGCCCTTTTGCCTTGCCTTGCTTTGCCCTTTTGCCTTTCCTTGTCTTGCCTTGCTTTGCCCTTTTGCCTTGCCTTGCCTTACTTTCCCGTTTTGCCTTGCCTTGCCTTGCCTTCCTTTGCTCTTTTGCGTTGCCTTACTTTACTTTGCCCTTTTGCCTTGCCTTCCCTTCCCTTTCTTTGCCCTTTTGCCTTGCCTTGCATTGTCTTACTTTGCCCTTTTGCCTTTCCTTGCTTTGCCTTTTTGCCTTGCTTTGCCTTGCCTTACTTTGCCCTTTTGTCTTGCATTGCATTGCTTTACCCGTTTGCTTTGCCTTGACTTGCTTTGCCATTTTGCCTTTCCTTGCTTTGCGTTTTTGCCTTACCTTGCCTTGCTTTGTCCTTTTGCCTTGCCATGCCTTGTCTTGCTTTCCCTTTTGACTTTCCTTGCTTAGCTTTGGCCTTTTGCCTTGCCTTGCCTTGGTTTGCCTTTTTACCTTGCCATGCCTTGCTTTGCCCTTTTGCCTTTCCTTGCCTTGCCTTTCTTTGCCTTTTTCCCTTGCCTTTCTTTGCCTTTTTGCCTTGCCTTGCCTTGACTGGATCAGCGCTTTTGCGTTGCCTTGTATTGCCCTTCTGCCTTGCCTTGCTTTGCCCTTTTGCCTTTCCTTGCCTTGCCTTGCTTTGCCCTTTTGACTTGTCTTGCCTTGCATTGCCCTTTTGCCTTGCCTTGCCTTGTCTTGCTTTCCCTTTTGACTTGCCTTGCTTTGCCCTTTTGCCTTGCCTTGCCTTGCCTTGCTTTGCCCTTTAGACTTGCCTTGCATTGTCTTGCTTTGCCCTTTTGCCTTTCCTTGCTTTGCCCTTTCGCCTTGCCTTGCTTTTTCATTTTGCCTTGCTTTTCCTTGCCTTGCCTTTCTTTGCCCTTTTGCCTTGCATTGCCCTTCTTTACCCGTTTCTCTTCCCTTGCCATGCTGCGCCCTTTTGCCTTGCCTTGATTGCTTTGCCCATTTACCTTGCCTTGCCTTGCCTTACTTTGCCCATTTATCTTGCCTTACCTTTCCTTGCTTTTCTGTTTTGCCTTTCCTTGCCTTTCCTTTCTTTGCCTTTTTGCCTTGACTTGCCTTGCCTTGCTTTGCCCATTTGCCTTTCCTTTCTTTGCCTTTTTGCCTTGCCTTGCCTTGCTTTACCCGTTTGCTTTGCCTTCCCTTTCTTTACCCTTTTGCCTTGCCTTGCTTTGCCGTTTTGCTTTGCCTTGCCTTGTCTTGCTATTCCCTTTTGCCTTGCCTTGCCTTGCCTTGCCTTGCCTTGCTTTGCCCTTTAGACTTGCCTTGCATTGTCTTGCTTTGCCCTTTTGCCTTTCCTTGTTTTGCCCTTTTGCCTTGCCTTGCCTAGCCTTACTTTACTCTTTTGCCTTGCCTTGCTTTAGCCGTTTGCTTTGCCTTCCCTTTCTTTACCCTTTTGCCTTGCCATGCCTTGCTTTGCCCTTTTCCTTTGCCTTTCATTACCTTGCTTTCCCCATTTGCCTTGCCTTGCTTTGCCCTTTTGTCTTGCTTGCCTTGCCTTGCTTTGCCCTTTAGACTTGCCTTGCCTTGCCTTTCTTTGCCCTTTTGCCTTGCATTGCCCTTCTTTACCCGTTTCTCTTCCCTTGCCATGCTTTGCCTTTTTGCCTTGCCTTGCCTTGCTTTGCCCATTTACCTTGCCTTACCTTGCCTTAATTTCCCTTTTGCCTTGCGTTGCCTTGACTGGATCTGCCCTTTTGCGTTGCCTTGTATTGCCCTTTTGCCTTGCCTTGCTTTCCCTTTAGCCTTTCCTTGCCTTGCTTTGCCCTTTTGCCTTGCCTTGCCTTGTCTTGCTTTCCCTTTAACTTTCGTTGCTTAGCTTTCCCTTTTGCCTTGCCTTGCCTTGGTTTGCCTTTATGCCTTGCCATGCCTTGATTTGCCCTTTTCCCTTGCCTTTCATTGCCTTGCTTTCCCCATTTGCCTTGCCTTGCTTTGCCCTTTTGCCTTGCATTGCCCTTCTTTACCCATTTCTCTTCCCTTGCCATGCTTTCCCTTTTGCCTACCTTGCCTTGCTTTACCCATTTAACTTGCCTTGCCTTGCCTTGCTTTGCCCTTTTGCCTTGCATTACCTTGCTTTACCCTTTTCCCTTTCCTTGCCTTGCCTTGCTTTGCCCTTTTGCCTTGCCTTGCTTTGCCCTTTTGCCTTGCCTTGCCTTGCTTGGCTCTTTTGTGTTGCCTTTGCTTGCCTTGGTTTGCACTTTTGCCTTGCCTTCCCTTGCCTTTCTTTGCTCTTTTTCCTTGCCTTGCTTTGCGTTTTTGCCTTACCTTGCCTTGCATTGCCCTTTTGCCTTGCCATGCCTTGTCTTGCTTTCCCTTTTGACTTGCCTTGCTTAGCTTTGCCCTTTTCCCTTGCCTTGCCTTGGTTTGCCTTTTTACCTTGCAATGCCTTGCTTTGCCCTTTTCCCTTGCCTTTCATTACCTTGCTTTCCCCATTTGCCTTGCCTTGCTTTGCCTTTTTGTCTTGCCTTGCCTTGCCTTGCTTTGCCCTTTAGACTTGCCTTGCCTTGCCTTTCTTTGCCCTTTTGCCTTGCATTGCCCTTCTTTACCCGTTTCTCTTCCCTTGCCATGCTTTGCCCTTTTGCCTTGCCTTGCCTTGCTTTGCCCATTTGCCTTGCCTTGCCTTGCCTTACTTTCCTCTTTTGCCTTGCCTTGCTTTTTCACTTGGCCTTGTCTTGCCTTTCCTTACCTTGCCTTTCATTGCCCTTTTGCCTTGCATTGCGTTGCTTTACCCGTTTGCTTTGCCTTGACATTCTTGGCCATTTTGCTTTTCCTTGCTTTGCGTTTTTGCCTTACCTTGCCTTGCTTTGCCCTTTTGCCTTGCCTTGCCTTGTCTTGCTTTCCCTTTTGACTTTCCTTGCTTAGCTTTGGCCTTTTGCCTTGCCTTGCCTTGGTTTGCCTTTATGCCTTGCCGTGCCTTGCTTTGCCCTTTTCCCTTGCCTTTCATTGCCTTGCTTTCCCCATTTGCCTTGCCTTGCTTTGCCCTTTTGCCTTGCCTTGCCTTCCCTTGCCTTGCTTTGCCCTTTAGACTTGCCTTGCATTGTCTTGCTTTGCCCTTTTGCCTTTCCTTGCTTTGCACTTTTGCCTTGCCTTCCCTTGCCTTTCTTTGCCCTTTTGCCTTGCCTTGCTTTGCATTTTTGCCTTTCCTTGCTTTGCCTTTTTGCCTTGCTTTCCGTTGTCTTGCTTTCCCTTTTGACTTGCCTTGCTTAACTTTGCCCTTTTGACTTGCCTTGTCTTGCTTTGCCCATTTGCCTTTCCTTTCTTTGCCTTTCTTTGCCTTTTTGCCTTGCCTTGCCTTGCTTTACGCGTTTGCTTTGCCTTCCCTTTCTTTACCCTTTTGCCTTGCCTTGCCTTGCTTTGCTGTTTTTCTTTGCCTTACCTTGGCTTGCTATTCCCTTTTGCCTTGCCTTGCCTTGCCTTGCTTTGTCCTTTTGCCTTGCCTTGCCTTGCCTTGCTTAGCCCTTTAGACTTGCCTTGCATTGTCTTGCTTTGCACTTTTGCCTTTCCTTGCTTTGCCTTTTTGCCTTGCCTTTCCTAGCCTTACTTTGCTCTTTTGCCTTGCCTTGCCTTTCTTTGCCCTTTTGCCTTGCATTGCCCTTCTTTACGCGTTTCTCTTCCCTTGCCATGTTTTGCCCTTTTGCCTTGCCTTGCCTTGCTTTGCCCATTTACCATGCCTTACCTTGCCTTGCTTTTCCCTTTTGCCTTTCCTTGCCTTTCGTTTCTTTGCCTTTTTGCTATGACTTGCTTTGCCTTGCTTTGCCCTTTTGCCTTTCCTTGCCTTGCCTTGCTTTGCCCTTTTGACTTGTCTTGCCTTCCATTGCCCTTTTGCCTTGCCTTGTCTTGCTTTCCCTTTTGACTTTCCTTGCTTAGCTTTGCCCTTTTCCCTTGCCTTGCCTTGGTTTGCCTTTTTACCTTGCAATGCCTTGCTTTGCCCTTTTCCCTTGCCTTTAATTACCTTGCTTTCCCCATTTGCCTTGCCTTGCTTTGCCCTTTTGCCTTCTCTTGCATTGCCTTCCTTTGCCATTTAGACTTGCCTTGCATTGTCTTGCTTTGCCCTTTTGCCTTTCCTTGCTTTGCCCTTTTACCTTGCCTTCCTTTCTCATTTTGCCTTGCCTTTCCTTGCCTTGCCTTTCTTTGCCCTTTTGCCTTGCATTGCCCTTCTTTACCCGTTTCTCTTCCCTTGCCATGCTTTGCCCTTTTGCCTTGCCTTGCCTTTCCTTTCTTTGCCTTTTTGCCTTGACTTGCCTTGCCTTGCTATGCCCATTTGTCTTTCCTTGCCTTGCCTTTCTTTGCCTTTTTGCCTTGCCTTGCCTTGCATTAACCGTTTGCTTTGCCTTCCATTTCTTTAGCCTTTTGCCTTGCCTTGCCTTGCTTTGCCGTTTTGCTTTGCCTTGCCTTGCCTTGCTATTCCCTTTTGCCTTACCTTGCCTTGCCTTGTTTTGCCCTTTTGCCTTGCATTTCCTTGCTTTACCCTTTTCCTTTTCTTTGCCTTGCCTTGCCTTGCCCTTTTGCCTTGCCTTGCTTTGCATTTTTGCCTTGCCTTGCTTTGCATTTTTGCCTTGCCTTCCGTTGTCTTGCTTTCCCTTTTGACTTGCCTTGCTTAACTTTGCCCTTTTGCCTTGCTTTGTCTTGCTTTTCCCTTTTGCCTTTCCTTGCCTTGCCTTTCTTTGCTTTTTTGCCTTGCCTAGCCTTGCTTTACCCGTTTGCTTTGCCTACACTTTCTTTGCCCTTTTGCCTTGCCTTGCCTTGCCTTGCTTTGCCCTTTTGACTTGTCTTGCCTTGCTTTGCTCTTTTGCCTTGCCTTGCCTTGCCTTGCTTTGCCCTTTTGCCTTGCCTTGCCTTACTCTGCCGTTTTGCCTTGCCTTGCCTTGCCCTTCTTTTCTCTTTTGCCTTTCCTTGCCTTGCCTTGCTTTGCCCTTTTGCCTTGCCTTGACTTGCCTTGCTCTTTTGCGTTGCCTTACCTTACTTTGCCCTTTTGCCTTGCCTTCCCTTGCCTTTCTTTGCCCTTTTGCCTTGCCTTGCCTTGCCTTGCTTTGTCCTTTTGCCTTGCCTTGCTTTGCCCTTTTGCCTTGCCTTGCCTCGCATTGCTTTGCTCTTTTGCCTTGCCTTACCTTGCTTTGCCCATTTTCCTTGCCTTGCTTTTTCATTTTCCCTTGCCTTTCCTTGCCTTTTCTTTCTTTGCCCTTTTGCCTTGCATTGCCCTTCTTTGCCTGTTTCTCTTCCCTTGCCATGCTTTGCACTTTTCCCTTGCCTTGCCTTGCTTTGCCCATTTACCTTGCCTTACCTTGCCTTGCTTTTCCCTTTTGCCTTTCCTTGCCTTTCCTTTCTTTGCCTTTTTGCCTTGACTTGCCTTGCCTTGCTTTGCCCATTTGCCTTTCCTTTCTTTGCCTTTCTTTGCCTTTTTGCCTTACCTTGCCTTGCTTTACCCTTTTCCTTTGCCTTCCCTTTCTTTACCCTTTTGCCTTGCCTTGCCTTGCTTTGCCGCTTTGCTTTTCCTTGCCTTGCTATTCCCTTTTGCCTTGCCTTGCCTTGCCTTGACCTTTTGCCTTGCATTACCTTGCTTTACCCTTTTCCCTTTCCTTGCCTTGCATTGCTTTGCCCTTTTGCGTTGCCTTGCTTTGCCCTTTTGCGTTGCCTTGCCTTGCTTTGCTCTTTTGTGTTGCCTTTGCATGCCTTGGTTTGCACTTTTGCCTTGCCTTCCCTTGCCTTTCTTTGTCCTTTTTCCTTGCCTTGCTTTATCGTTTTTGCCTTACCTTGCCTTACATTGCCCTTTTGCCTTGCCATGCCTTGTCTTGCTTTCCCTTTTGACTTGCCTTGCTTAGCTTTGCCCTTTTCCCTTGCCTTGCCTTGGTTTGCCCATTTGCCTTTCCTTTCCTTGACTTTCTTTGCCTTTTTGCCTTGCCTAGCCTTGCTTTAACCGTTTGCTTTGCCTTCCCTTTCTTTACCCATTTGCCTTGCCTTGCCTTGCTTTGCCGTTTTGCTTTGCCTTGCCTTGCCTTGCTATTCCCTTTTGCCTTGCCTTGCCTTGCCTTGTTTTGCCCTTTTGCCTTGCATTTCCTTGCTTTACCCTTTTCCCTTTCCTTGCCTTGCCTTGCCTTGCCCTTTTGCCTTGCCTTGCTTTGCCCTTTTGCGTTGCCTTGCCTTGCTTTGCTCTTTTGTGTTGCCTTTGCATGCCTTGGTTTGCACTTTTGCCTTGCCTTCCCTTGCCTTTCTTTGCCCTTTTTCTTGCCTTTGCTTTGTGTTTTTGCCTTACCTTGCCTTGCATTGCCCTTTTGCCTTGCCATGCCTTGTCTTGCTTTCCCTTTTGACTTGCCTTGCTTAGCTTTGCCCTTTTCCCTTGCCTTGCCTTGGTTTGCCCTTTTGCCTTTCCTTTCTTTGCCTTTTTGGCTTGACTTGCCTTGCCTTGCTTTGCCCATTTGCCTTTCCTTTCCTTGACTTTCTTTGCCTTTTTGCCTTGCCTAGCCTTGCTTTAACCGTTTTCTTTGCCTTCCCTTTCTTTACCCATTTGCCTTGCCTTGCTTTGCTGTTTTGCTTTGCCTTGCCTTGCCTTGCTATTCCCTTTTGCCTTGCCTTGCCTTGCCTTGCTTTGCCCTTTTGCCTTGCCTTGCCTTACTTTGCCGTTTTGCCTTGCCTTTCCTTGCCCTTCTTTTCTCTCTTGCCTTGCCTTCCCTTGCCTTTCTTTGCCCTTTTGCCTTGCCTTGCATTGTCTTGCTTTGCCCTTTTGCCTTTCCTTGCTTTGCCTTTTTGCCTTGCCTTGCCTTGCCTTGCTTTGCTCTTTTGCCTTGCCTTGCTTTTTCACTTGGCCTTATCTTGCTTTTCCTTTCCTTGCCTTTCTTTGCCCTTTTGCCTTGCATTGCGTTGCTTTACCCGTTTGCTTTGCCTTGCCTTGCTTTGCCATTTTCCCTTGCCTTGCATTGTCTTGCTTTCCCTTTTGACTTTCCCTGCTTAGCTTTGCCCTTTTGCCTTGCCTTGCCTTGTTTTGCCTTTATGCCTTGCCATGCCTTGCTTTGCCCTTTTCCCTTGCCTTTCATTGCCTTGCTTTCCTCATTTGCCTTGCCTTGCTTTGCCCTTTTGCCTTGCCTTGCCTTGCTTTGGTCTTTTGCGTTGCCTTACCTTACTTTGCCCTTTTGCCTTGCCTTCCCTTGCCTTTCTTTGCCCTTTTGCCTTGCCTTGCATTGTCTTGCTTTGCCCTTTTGCCTTTCCTTGCTTTGCCTTTTTGCCTTGCCTTGCCTTGCCTTGCTTTGCTCTTTTGCCTTGCCTTGCTTTTTCACTTGGCCTTGTCTTGCTTTTCCTTTCCTTGGCTTTCTTTGCCCTTTTGCCTTGCATTGCCTTGCTTTACCCGTTTGCTTTGCCTTGCCTTGCTTTGCCATTTTGCCTTGCCTTGCTTTGCGGTTTTGCCTTACCTTGCCTTGCATTGCCCTTTTGCCATGCCTTGCCTTGTCTTGCTTTCCCTTTTGACTTTCCTTGCTTAGCTTTGCCCTTTTGCCTTGCCTTGCCTTGGTTTGCCTTTATGCCTTGCCATGCCTTGCTTTGCCCTTTTCCCTTTCCTTTCATTGCCTTGCTTTCCTCATTTGCCTTGCCTTGCTTTGCCCTTTTGCCTTGCCTTGCTTTTTCATTTTGCCTTGCCTTTCCTTGCCTTGCCTTTCTTTGCCCTTTTGCCTTGCATTGCCCTTCTTTATCCGTTTCTCTTCCCTTGCCATGCTTTCCCCTTTTGCCTTGCCTTGCCTTTCCTTACTTTGCCTTTTTGCCTTGTCTTGCCTCGCCTTGCTTTGCCCATTTGCCTTTCCTTGCCTTGCCTTTCTTTGCCCTTTTGCCTTGCCTTGCCTTGCCTTGCTTTGCCCTTTAGACTTGCCTTGCATTGTCTTCCTTTGCCCTTTTGCCTTTCCTTGCTTTGCCTTTTTGCCTTGCCTTGCCTAGCCTTACTTTGCTCTTTTGCCTTACCTTTAGACTTGCCTTGCATTGCCTTTCTTTACCCATTTCTCTTCCCTTACCATGCTTTGCCCTTTTGCCTTGCCTTGCCTTGCTTTGCCCATTTACCTTGCCTTTCCTTTCCTTGCTTTTCCGTTTTGCTTATCCGTGCCTTTCCTTTCTTTGCCTTTTTGCCTTGATTTGCCTTGCCTTGCTTTCCCCATTTGCCTTTCCTTTCTTTGCCTTTCTTTGCCTTTTTGCCTTGCCTTGCCTTGCTTTACCCGTTTGCTTTCCCTTCCCTTTCTTTACCCTTTTGCCTTGCCTTGCCTTGCTTTGCCGTTTTGCTTTGCCTTGCCTTGCCTTGCTATTCCCTTTTGCCTTGCCTTGCCTTGCCTTGCTTTGCCCTTTTGCCTTGCATTACCTTACTTTACCCTTTTCCCTTGCCTTGCCTTGCCTTGCTTTGCCCTTTTGCCTTGCATTACCTTGCTTTACCCTTTTCCCTTTCCTTGCCTTGCCTTGCTTTGCCCTTTTGCCTTGCCATGCCTTTTCTTGCTTTCCCTTTTGACTTCCCTTGCTCAGCTTTGCCCTTTTCCCTTGCCTTGCCTTGGTTTGCCTTTTTACCTTGCAATGCCTTGCTTTGCCCTTTTCCCTTGCCTTTCATTACCTTGCTTTCCCCATTTGCCTTGCCTTGCTTTGCTCTTTTGTCTTGCCTTGCCTTGCCTTGCTTTGCCATTTAGACTTGCCTTGCATTGTCTTGCTTTGACCTTTTGCCTTTCCTTGCTTTGCCCTTTTGCCTTGCCTTGCCTACCCTTACTTTGCTCTTTTGCCTTGCCTTGCCTTTCTTTGCCCTTTTGACTTGCATTGCCCTTCTTTACCCGTTTCTCTTCCCTTGCCATGCTTTGCCCTTTGGCCTTGCCTTGCCTTGCTTTGCCCATTTACTTTGCCTTACCTTGCCTTGCTTTTCCCTTTTGCCTTTCCTTGCCTTTCCTTTCTTTGCCTTTTTGCCTTGACTTGCCTTGCCTTGCTTTGCCCATTTGCCTTTCCTTGCATTGCCTTTCTTTGCCTTTTTGCCTTGCCTTTCTTTGCCTTTTTGCCTTGCCTTGCCTTGACTGGATCTGCCCTTTTGCGTTGCCTTGTATTGCCCTTTTGCCTTGCCTTGCTTTGCCCTTTTGCCTTGCCTTGCCTTGCTTTGCCCATTTACCTTGCCTTACCTTTCCTTCCTTTTCCGTTTTGCCTTTCCTTGCCTTTCCCTTCTTTGCCTTTTTGCCTTGATTTGCCTTGCCTTGCTTTGCCCATTTGCCTTTCCTTTCTTTGCCTTTCTTTGCCTTTTTGCCTTGACTTGCCTTGCTTTACCCGTTTGCTTTGCCTTCCCTTTCTTTACCCTTTTGCCTTGCCTTGCCTTGCTTTGCCGTTTTGCTTTGCCTTGCCTTGCCTTGCTATTCCCTTTTCCCTTGCCTTGCCTTGCCTTGCTTTGCCCTTTTGCCTTGCATTACCTTGCTTTACACTTTTCCCTTTCCTTGCCTTGCCTTGCTTTGACCTTTTGCCTTGCCTTGCTTTGCCCTTTTGCGTTGCCTTGCCTTGCTTTGCTCTTTTGTGTTGCCTTTGCATGCCTTGGTTTGCACTTTTGCCTTGCCTTCCCTTGCCTTTCTTTGCCCTTTTTCCTTGCCTTTGCTTTGTGTTTTTGCCTTACCTTGCCTTGCATTGCCCTTTTGCCTTGCCATGCCTTGTCTTGCTTTCCCGTTTGACTTGCCTTGCTCAGCTTTGCCCTTTTCCCTTGCCTTGCCTTGGTTTTCCATTTTACCTTGCAATGCCTTGCTTTGCCCTTTTCCCTTGCCTTTCATTACCTTGCTTTCCCCATTTGCCTTGCCTTGCTTTGCCCTTTTCCCTTGCCTTGCCTTACTTTGCCGTTTTGCCTTGCCTTTCCTTACCCTTCTTTTCTCTCTTGCCTTTCCTTGCCTTGCCTTGCTTTGCCCTTTTGCCTTGCCTTGCCTTGCTTTGCTCTTTTGCGTTGCCTTACCTTACTTTGCCCTTTTGCCTTGCCTTCCCTTGCCTTTCTTTGCCCTTTTGCCTTGCCTTGCATCGTCTTGCTTTGCCCTTTTGCCTTTCCTTGCTTTGCCTTTTTGCCTTGCCTTGCCTTGCCTTGCTTTGCTCTTTTGCCTTGCCTTGCTTTTTCACTTGGCCTTGTCTTGCTTTTCCTTTCCTTGCCTTTCTTTGCCCTTTTGCCTTGCATTGCCTTGCTTTACCCGTTTGCTTTGCCTTGCCTTGCTTTGCCATTTTGCCTTGCCTTGCTTTGCGTTTTTGCCTTACCTTGCCTTGCATTGCCCTTTTGCCATGCCTTGCCTTGTCTTGCTTTCCCTTCTGACTTTCCTTGCTTAGCTTTCCCCTTTTGCCTTGCCTTGCCTTGGTTTGCCTTTATGCCTTGCCATGCCTTGCTTTGCCCTTTTCCCTTGCCTATCATTGCCTTGCTTTCCTCATTTGCCTTGCCTTGCTTTGCCCGTTTGCCTTGCCTTGCCTTGCCTTACCCGTTTGCTTTGCCTTCCCTTTCTTTACCCTTTTGTCTTGCCTTGCCTTGCCTTGCTTTGCCCTTTAGACTTGCCTTGCATTGTCTTGCTTTGCCCTTTTGCCTTTCCTTGCTTTGCCCTTTCGCCTTGCTTTGCCTAGACTTACTTTGCTCTTTTGCCTTGCCTTGCCTTTCTTTGCCCTTTTGCCTTGCCTTACCTTGCCTTGCTTTTCCGTTTTGCCTTTCCTTGCCTTTCCTTTCTTTGCCTTTTTGCCTTGATTTGCCTTGCCTTGCTTTCCCCATTTGCCTTTCCTTTCTCTGCCTTTCTTTGCCTTTTTGCCTTGCCTTGCCTTGCTTTACCCGTTTGCTTTCCCTTCCCTTTCTTTACCCTTTTGCCTTGCCTTGCCTTGCTTTGCCGTTTTGCTTTGCCCTTTTGCCTTGCATTACCTTGCTTTGCCCTTTTGCCTTGCATTACCTTGCTTTACCCTTTTGCCTTTCCTTGCCTTTCCTTTCTTTGCCTTTTTGCCTTGACTTGCATACCTTGCTTTGCCCATTTGCTTTTCCTTGCCTTGCCTTTCTTTGCCTTTTTGCCTTGCCTTTCTTTCCCTTTTTGCCTTGCCTTGCCTTGACTGGATCTGCCCTTTTGCGTTGCCTTGTATTGCCCTTTTGCTTTGCCTAGCTTTGCCCTTTTGCCTTTCCTTGCCTTGCTTTGCCCATTTACCTTGCCTTACCTTTCCTTGCTTTTCCGGTTTGCTTTTCCTTGCCTTTCCTTTCTTTGCCTTTTTGCCTTGACTTGCCTTGCCTTGCTTTGCCCATTTGCCTTTCCTTTCTTTGCCTTTCTTTGCCTTTTTGCCTTGCCTTGCCTTGCTTTACCCGTTTGCCTTACCTTGCCTTGCTTTGCTCTTTTGTGTTGCCTTACCTTACTTTGCCCTTTTGCCTTGCCTTCCCTTGCCTTTCTTTGCCCTTTTGCCTTGCCTTGCATTGTCTTGCTTTGCCCTTTTGCCTTTCCTTGCTTTGCCTTTTTGCCTTGCCTTGCTTTGCCTTGCTTTGCTCTTTTGCCTTGCCTTGCTTTTTCACTTGGCCTGGTCTTGCTTTTCCTTTCCTTGGCTTTCTTTGCCCTTTTGCCTTGCATTGCCTTGCTTTACCCGTTTGCTTTGCCTTGCCTTGCTTTACCATTTTGCCTTGCCTTGCTTTGCGGTTTTGCCTTACCTTGCCTTGCATTGCCCTTTTGCCATGCCTTGCCTTGTCTTGCTTTCCCTTTTGTCTTTCCTTGCTTAGCTTTGCCCTTTTGCCTTGCCTTGCCTTGGTTTGCCTTTATGCCTTGCCATGCCTTGCTTTGCCCTTTTCCCTTTCCTTTCATTGCCTTGCTTTCCTCATTTGCCTTGCCTTGCTTTGCCCTTTTGCCTTGCCTTGCTTTTTCATTTTGCCTTGCCTTTCCTTGACTTGCCTTTCTTTGCCCTTTTGCCTTGCATTGCCCTTCTTTACCCGTTTCTCTTCCCTTGCCATGCTTTCCCCTTTTGCCTTGCCTTGCCTTGCTTTGCCCATTTACCTTGTCTTACCTTGCCTTGCTTTTCCCTTTTGCCTTTGCTTGCCTTTCCTTTCTTTGCCTTTTTGCCTTGTCTTGCCTTGCCTTGCTTTGCCCATTTGCCTTTCCTTGCAATGCCTTTCTTTGCCCTTTTGCCTTGCCTTGCCTTGCCTTGCTTTGCCCTTTAGACTTGCCTTGCATTCTCTTCCTTTGCCCTTTTGCCTTTCCTTGTTTTGCCATTTTGCCTTGCCTTGCCTAGCCTTACTTTGCTCTTTTCCCTTACCTTGCCTTTCTTTGCCCTTTTGCCTTGCATTGCCTTTCTTTACCCGTTTCTCTTCCCTTACCATGCTTTGCCCTTTTGCCTTGCCTTGCCTTGCTTTGCCCATTTACCTTGCCTTACCTTTCCTTGCTTTTCCGTTTTGCCTTTCCTTGCCGTTCCTTTCTTTGCCTTTTTGCCTTGACTTGCCTTGCCTTGCTTTGCCCATTTGCCTTTCCTTTCTTTGCCTTTCTTTGCCTTTTTGCCTTGCCTTGCCTTGCTTTACCCGTTTGCTTTGCCTTCCCTTTTGCCTTGCCTTGCCTTGCTTTGCCGTTTTGCTTTGCCTTGCCTTGCCTTGCTATTCCCTTTACCTTGCCTTGCCTTGCTTTGCCCTTTTGCCTTGCATTACCTTGCTTTACCCTTTTCCCTTTCCTTGCCTTGCCTTGCTTTGCCCTTTTGCCTTGCCTTGCTTTGCCCTTTAGACTTGCCTTGTTTTGCCTTTCTTTGCCCTTTTGCCTTGCATTGCCCTTCTTTACCCGTTTCTCTTCCCTTGCCATGCTTTGCCTTTTTGCCTTGCCTTGCCTTGCTTTGCCCATTTACCTTGCCTTACCTTGCCTTACTTTGCCCTTTTGCCTTGCGTTGCCTTGACTGGATCTGCCCTTTTGCATTGCCTTGTATTTCCCTTTTGCCTTGCCTTGCTTTGCCCTTTTGCCTTTCCTTGCCTTGCTTTGCCCTTTTGACTTGTCTTGCCTTGCTTTGCTCTTTTGCCTTGCCTTGCCTTGCTTTGCTCTTTTGCCTTGCCTTGCCTTACTTTGCCGTTTTGCCTTGCCTTGCTTTGCCCTTTTGCATTGCCTTGCTTTGCCCTTTTGCTTTGCCTTGCCTTGCTTTGCTCTTTTGTGTTGCCTTTGCATGCCTTGGTTTTCCCATTTGCCTTCCCTTGCATTGTCTTACTTTCACTTTTCCCTTGCCTTACCTTGCATTGCATTGCCCTTTTGCCTTGCCTTTCCTTGTGTTTCTTTCCCTTTTGTACTTGCCTTGCCTTACTTAGCCCTTTTGCCTTGCCTTGCCTTGACTGGATCTGCCCTTTTGCGTTGCCTTGTATTGCCCTTTTGCCTTGCCTTGCTTTGCCCTTTTGCCTTTCCTTGTCTTGCCTTGCTTTGCCCTTTTGCCTTGCCTTGCCTTACTTTCCCGTTTTGCCTTGCCTTGCCTTGCCTTCCTTTGCTCTTTTGCGTTGCCTTACTTTACTTTGCCCTTTTGCCTTGCCTTCCCTTCCCTTTCTTTGCCCTTTTGCCTTGCCTTGCATTGTCTTACTTTGCCCTTTTGCCTTTCCTTGCTTTGCCTTTTTGCCTTGCTTTGCCTTGCCTTACTTTGCCCTTTTGTCTTGCATTGCATTGCTTTACCCGTTTGCTTTGCCTTGACTTGCTTTGCCATTTTGCCTTTCCTTGCTTTGCGTTTTTGCCTTACCTTGCCTTGCTTTGTCCTTTTGCCTTGCCATGCCTTGTCTTGCTTTCCCTTTTGACTTTCCTTGCTTAGCTTTGGCCTTTTGCCTTGCCTTGCCTTGGTTTGCCTTTTTACCTTGCCATGCCTTGCTTTGCCCTTTTGCCTTTCCTTGCCTTGCCTTTCTTTGCCTTTTTCCCTTGCCTTTCTTTGCCTTTTTGCCTTGCCTTGCCTTGACTGGATCAGCGCTTTTGCGTTGCCTTGTATTGCCCTTCTGCCTTGCCTTGCTTTGCCCTTTTGCCTTTCCTTGCCTTGCCTTGCTTTGCCCTTTTGACTTGTCTTGCCTTGCATTGCCCTTTTGCCTTGCCTTGCCTTGTCTTGCTTTCCCTTTTGACTTGCCTTGCTTTGCCCTTTTGCCTTGCCTTGCCTTGCCTTGCTTTGCCCTTTAGACTTGCCTTGCATTGTCTTGCTTTGCCCTTTTGCCTTTCCTTGCTTTGCCCTTTCGCCTTACCTTGCTTTTTCATTTTGCCTTGCTTTTCCTTGCCTTGCCTTTCTTTGCCCTTTTGCCTTGCATTGCCCTTCTTTACCCGTTTCTCTTCCCTTGCCATGCTGTGCCCTTTTGCCTTGCCTTGATTGCTTTGCCCATTTACCTTGCCTTGCCTTGCCTTACTTTGCCCATTTATCTTGCCTTACCTTTCCTTGCTTTTCCGTTTTGCCTTTCCTTGCCTTTCCTTTCTTTGCCTTTTTGCCTTGACTTGCCTTGCCTTGCTTTGCCCATTTGCCTTTCCTTTCTTTGCCTTTTTGCCTTGCCTTGCCTTGCTTTACCCGTTTGCTTTGCCTTCCCTTTCTTTACCCTTTTGCCTTGCCTTGCTTTGCCGTTTTGCTTTGCCTTGCCTTGTCTTGCTATTCCCTTTTGCCTTGCCTTGCCTTGCCTTGCCTTGCCTTGCTTTGCCCTTTAGACTTGCCTTGCATTGTCTTGCTTTGCCCTTTTGCCTTTCCTTGTTTTGCCCTTTTGCCTTGCCTTGCCTAGCCTTACTTTACTCTTTTGCCTTGCCTTGCTTTAACCGTTTGCTTTGCCTTCCCTTTCTTTACCCTTTTGCCTTGCCATGCCTTGCTTTGCCCTTTTCCTTTGCCTTTCATTACCTTGCTTTCCCCATTTGCCTTGCCTTGCTTTGCCCTTTTGTCTTGCTTGCCTTGCCTTGCTTTGCCCTTTAGACTTGCCTTGCCTTGCCTTTCTTTGCCCTTTTGCCTTGCATTGCCCTTCTTTACCCGTTTCTCTTCCCTTGCCATGCTTTGCCTTTTTGCCTTGCCTTGCCTTGCTTTGCCCATTTACCTTGCCTTACCTTGCCTTAATTTCCCTTTTGCCTTGCGTTGCCTTGACTGGATCTGCCCTTTTGCGTTGCATTGTATTGCCCTTTTGCCTTGCCTTGCTTTCCCTTTAGCCTTTCCTTGCCTTGCTTTGCCCTTTTGCCTTGCCTTGCCTTGTCTTGCTTTCCCTTTAACTTTCGTTGCTTAGCTTTCCCTTTTGCCTTGCCTTGCCTTGGTTTGCCTTTATGCCTTGCCATGCCTTGATTTGCCCTTTTCCCTTGCCTTTCATTGCCTTGCTTTCCCCATGTGCCTTGCCTTGCTTTGCCCTTTTGCCTTGCATTGCCCTTCTTTACCCATTTCTCTTCCCTTGCCATGCTTTCCCTTTTGCCTACCTTGCCTTGCTTTACCCATTTAACTTGCCTTGCCTTGCCTTGCTTTGCCCTTTTGCCTTGCATTACCTTGCTTTACCCTTTTCCCTTTCCTTGCCTTGCCTTGCTTTGCCCTTTTGCCTTGCCTTGCTTTGCCCTTTTGCCTTGCCTTGCCTTGCTTGGCTCTTTTGTGTTGCCTTTGCTTGCCTTGGTTTGCACTTTTGCCTTGCCTTCCCTTGCCTTTCTTTGCTCTTTTTCCTTGCCTTGCTTTGCGTTTTTGCCTTACCTTGCCTTGCATTGCCCTTTTGCCTTGCCATGCCTTGTCTTGCTTTCCCTTTTGACTTGCCTTGCTTAGCTTTGCCCTTTTCCCTTGCCTTGCCTTGGTTTGCCTTTTTACCTTGCAATGCCTTGCTTTGCCCTTTTCCCTTGCCTTTCATTACCTTGCTTTCCCTATTTGCCTTGCCTTGCTTTGCCTTTTTGTCTTGCCTTGCCTTGCCTTGCTTTGCCCTTTAGACTTGCCTTGCCTTGCCTTTCTTTGCCCTTTTGCCTTGCATTGCCCTTCTTTACCCGTTTCTCTTCCCTTGCCATGCTTTGCCCTTTTGCCTTGCCTTGCCTTGCTTTGCCCATTTGCCTTGCCTTGCCTTGCCTTACTTTCCTCTTTTGCCTTGCCTTGCTTTTTCACTTGGCCTTGTCTTGCCTTTCCTTACCTTGCCTTTCATTGCCCTTTTGCCTTGCATTGCGTTGATTTACCCGTTTGCTTTGCCTTGACATTCTTGGCCATTTTGCTTTTCCTTGCTTTGCGTTTTTGCCTTACCTTGCCTTGCTTTGCCCTTTTGCCTTGCCTTGCCTTGTCTTGCTTTCCCTTTTGACTTTCCTTGCTTAGCTTTGGCCTTTTGCCTTGCCTTGCCTTGGTTTGCCTTTATGCCTTGCCGTGCCTTGCTTTGCCCTTTTCCCTTGCCTTTCATTGCCTTGCTTTCCCCATTTGCCTTGCCTTGCTTTGCCCTTTTGCCTTGCCTTGCCTTGCCTTGCCTTGCCTTGCTTTGCCCTTTAGACTTGCCTTGCATTGTCTTGCTTTGCCCTTTTGCCTTTCCTTGCTTTGCACTTTTGCCTTGCCTTCCCTTGCCTTTCTTTGCCCTTTTGCCTTGCCTTGCTTTGCATTTTTGCCTTTCCTTGCTTTGCCTTTTTGCCTTGCTTTCCGTTGTCTTGCTTTCCCTTTTGACTTGCCTTGCTTAACTTTGCCCTTTTGACTTGCCTTGTCTTGCTTTGCCCATTTGCCTTTCCTTTCTTTGCCTTTCTTTGCCTTTTTGCCTTGCCTTGCCTTGCTTTACGCGTTTGCTTTGCCTTCCCTTTCTTTACCCTTTTGCCTTGCCTTGCCTTGCTTTGCTGTTTTTCTTTGCCTTACCTTGGCTTGCTATTCCCTTTTGCCTTGCCTTGCCTTGCCTTGCTTTGTCCTTTTGCCTTGCCTTGCCTTGCCTTGCTTAGCCCTTTAGACTTGCCTTGCATTGTCTTGCTTTGCACTTTTGCCTTTCCTTGCTTTGCCTTTTTGCCTTGCCTTGCCTAGCCTTACTTTGCTCTTTTGCCTTGCCTTGCCTTTTTCTTTGCCCTTTTGCCTTGCATTGCCCTTCTTTACGCGTTTCTCTTCCCTTGCCATGTTTTGCCCTTTTGCCTTGCCTTGCCTTGCTTTGCCCATTTACCTTGCCTTACCTTGCCTTGCTTTTCCCTTTTGCCTTTCCTTGCCTTTCGTTTCTTTGCCTTTTTGCTATGACTTGCTTTGCCTTGCTTTGCCCTTTTGCCTTTCCTTGCCTTGCCTTGCTTTGCCCTTTTGACTTGTCTTGCCTTCCATTGCCCTTTTGCCTTGCCTTGTCTTGCTTTCCCTTTTGACTTTCCTTGCTTGCTTTGCCCTTTTACCTTGCCTTGCCTTGGTTTGCCTTTTTACCTTGCAATGCCTTGCTTTCCCCTTTTCCCTTGGCTTTAATTACCTTGCTTTCCCCATTTGCCTTGCCTTGCTTTGCCCTTTTGCCTTCTCTTGCATTGCCTTCCTTTGCCATTTAGACTTGCCTTGCATTGTCTTGCTTTGCCCTTTTGCCTTTCCTTGCTTTGCCCTTTTACCTTGCCTTCCTTTCTCATTTTGCCTTGCCTTTCCTTGCCTTGCCTTTCTTTGCCCTTTTGCCTTGCATTGCCCTTCTTTACCCGTTTCTCTTCCCTTGCCATGCTTTGCCCTTTTGCCTTGCCTTGCCTTGCCTTGCTTTGCCGTTTTGCTTTGCCTTGCCTTGCCTTGCTATTCCCTTTTGCCTTACCTTGCCTTGCCTTGTTTTGCCCTTTTGCCTTGCATTTCCTTGCTTTACCCTTTTCCTTTTCTTTGCCTTGCCTTGCCTTGCCCTTTTGCCTTGCCTTGCTTTGCATTTTTGCCTTGCCTTGCTTTGCATTTTTGCCTTGCCTTCCGTTGTCTTGCTTTCCCTTTTGACTTGCCTTGCTTAACTTTGCCCTTTTGCCTTGCTTTGTCTTGCTTTTCCCTTTTGCCTTTCCTTGCCTTGCCTTTCTTTGCCTTTTTGCCTTGCCTAGCCTTGCTTTACCCGTTTGCTTTGCCTACACTTTCTTTGCCCTTTTGCCTTGCCTTGCCTTGCCTTGCTTTGCCCTTTTGACTTGTCTTGCCTTGCTTTGCTCTTTTGCCTTGCCTTGCCTTGCCTTGCTTTGCCCTTTTGCCTTGCCTTGCCTTACTTTGCCGTTTTGCCTTGCCTTGCCTTGACCTTCTTTGCCCTTTTGCCTTGCCTTCCCTTGCCTTTCTTTGCCCTTTTGCCTTGCCTTGCATTGTCTTGCTTTGCCCTTTTGCCTTTCCTTGCTTTGCCCTTTTGCCTTGCCTTGCCTCGCATTGCTTTGCTCTTTTGCCTTGCCTTACCTTGCTTTGCCCATTTTCCTTGCCTTGCTTTTTCATTTTCCCTTGCCTTTCCTTGCCTTTTCTTTCTTTGCCCTTTTGCCTTGCATTGCCCTTCTTTGCCTGTTTCTCTTCCCTTGCCATGCTTTGCACTTTTCCCTTGCCTTGCCTTGCTTTGCCCATTTACCTTGCCTTACCTTGCCTTGCTTTTCCCTTTTGCCTTTCCTTGCCTTTCCTTTCTTTGCCTTTTTGCCTTGACTTGCCTTGCCTTGCTTTGCCCATTTGCCTTTCCTTTCTTTGCCTTTCTTTGCCTTTTTGCCTTGCCTTGCCTTGCTTTACCCTTTTCCTTTGCCTTCCCTTTCTTTACCCTTTTGCCTTGCCTTGCCTTGCTTTGCCGCTTTGCTTTTCCTTGCCTTGCTATTCCCTTTTGCCTTGCCTTGCCTTGCCTTGACCTTTTGCCTTGCATTACCTTGCTTTACCCTTTTCCCTTTCCTTGCCTTGCATTGCTTTGCCCTTTTGCCTTGCCTTGCTTTGCCCATTTACCTTGCCTTACCTTGCCTTGCTTTTCCCTTTTGCCTTTCCTTGCCTTTCGTTTCTTTGCCTTTCTGCTATGACTTGCTTTGCCTTGCTTTGCCCTTTTCCCTTTCCTTTCCTTGCCTTTCTTTGCCTTTTTGCCGTGCCTTTCTTTGCCTTTTTGCCTTTCCTTGCCTTGCCTTGCTTTGCCCTTTTGACTTGTCTTGCCTTGCATTGCCCTTTTGCCTTGCCTTGTCTTGCTTTCCCTTTTGACTTTCCTTGCTTAGCTTTGCCCTTTTCCCTTGCCTTGCCTTGGTTTGCCTTTTTACCTTGCAATGCCTTGCTTTGCCCTTTTCCCTTGCCTTTAATTACCTTGCTTTCCCCATTTGCCTTGCCTTGCTTTGCCCTTTTGCCTTCTCTTGCATTGCCTTGCTTTGCCCTTTTAGACTTGCCTTGCATTGTCTTGCTTTGCCCTTTTGCCTTTCCTTGCTTTGCCCTTTTACCTTGCCTTGCTTTCTCATTTTGCCTTGCCTTTCCTTGCCTTGCCTTTCTTTGCCCTTTTGCCTTGCATTGCCCTTCTTTACCCGTTTCTCTTCCCTTGCCATGCTTTGCCCTTTTGCCTTGCCTTGCCTTTCCTTTCTTTGCCTTTTTGCCTTGACTTGCCTTGCCTTGCTTTGCCCATTTGCCTTTCCGTGCCTTGCCTTTCTTTGCCTTTTTGCCTTGCCTTGCCTTGCTTTAAACGTTTGCTTTGCCTTCCCTTTCTTTAGCCTTTTGCCTTGCCTTGCCTTGCTTTGCCGTTTTGCTTTGCCTTGCCTTGCCTTGCTATTCCCTTTTGCCTTACCTTGCTTTTCCTTGTTTTGCACTTTTGCCTTGCATTTCCTTGCTTTACCCTTTTCCTTTTCTTTGCCTTGCCTTGCCTTGCCCTTTTGCCTTACCTTCCGTTGTCTTGCTTTCCCTTTTGACTTGCCTTGCTTAACTTTGCCCTTTTGCCTTGCTTTGTCTTGCTTTTCCCTTTTGCCTTTCCTTGCCTTGCCTTTCTTTGCCTTTTTGCCTTGCCTTGCCTTGCTTTACCCGTTTGCTTTGCCTACACTTTCTTTGTGCTTTTGTCTTGCCTTGCCTTGCTTTGCTTTGCCCTTTTGACTTGTCTTGCCTTGCTTTGCCCTTTTGACTTGCCTTGCATTGTCTTGCTTTGCACTTTTGCCTTTCCTTGCTTTGCTCTTTTGCCTTGCCTTGCCTTGCCTTGCCTTCCTTTGCTCTTTTGCCTTGCCTTGCCTTGCTTTTCCCTTTTGCCTTGCTTTGCTTTTTCATTTTGCCTTGCCTTTCCTTGCCTTGCCTTTCTTTGCCCTTTTGCCTTGCATTGCCCTTCTTTACCCGTTTCTCTTCCCTTGCCATGCTTTGCTCTTTTGCCCTGCCTTGCCTTGCTTTGCCCATTTACCTTGCCTTACCTTGCCTTGCTTTTTTCTTTTGCCTTTCCTTGCCTTTCCTTTCTTTGCCTTTTTGCCTTGACTTGCCTTGCCTTGCTTTGCCCATTTGCCTTTCCTTGCCTTCCCTTTCTTTGCCTTTTTGCCTTGCCTTGCCTTGCTTTAACCGTTTGCTTTGCCTTCCCTTTCTTTAGCCTTTTGCCTTGCCATGCCTTGCTTTGCCGTTTTGCTTTGCCTTGCCTTGCCTTGCTATTCCCTTTTGCCTTGCCTTGCCTTGCCTTGTTTTGCCCTTTTGCCTTGCATTTCCTTGCTTTACCCTTTTCCCTTTCCTTGCCTTGCCTTGCCTTGCCCTTTTGCCTTGCATTGCTTTGCCCTTTTGCGTTGCCTTGCCTTGCTTTGCTCTTTTGTGTTGCCTCTGCATGCCTTGGTTTCCACTTTTGCCTTGCCTTCCCTTGCCTTTCTTTGCCCTTTTGCCTTGCCTTGCTTTGCATTTTTGCCTTTCCTTGCTTTGCCTTTTTGCCTTGCCTTCCGTTGTCTTGCTTTCCATTTTGACTTGCCTTGCTTAACTTTGCCCTTTTGCCTTGCTTTGCCTTTCTTTTCCCTTTTGCCTTTCCTTGCCTTGCCTTCCTTTGCCCTTTTGACTTGTCTTGCCTTGCTTTGCTCTTTTGCCTTGCCTTGCCTTGCTTTACCCGTTTGCTTTGCCTTCACTTTCTTTGCCCTTTTGCCTTGCCTTCCCTTGCCTTTCTTTGCCCTTTTGCCTTGCCTTGCATTGTTTTGCTTTGACCTTTTGCCTTGCCTTGCTTTGCCTTTTGCCTTGCCTTGCCTTGCCTTGCTTTGCTCTTCTG
Organism: Columba guinea; assembly: GCA_032206185.1. Taxonomy (NCBI): domain Eukaryota; kingdom Metazoa; phylum Chordata; class Aves; order Columbiformes; family Columbidae; genus Columba; species Columba guinea. The sequence continues at coordinate 152,629 of JAVLUU010000384.1, forward strand.
CCTTGCCTTGCTTTTTCACTTGGCCTTGTCTTGCCTTTCCTTGCCTTGCCTTTCTTTGCCCTTTTGCCTTGCATTTCCTTGCTTTACCCGTTTGCTTTGCTTTGCCTTGCTTTGCCATTTTGCCTTGCCTTGCTTTGTGTTTTTGCCTTACCTTGCCTTGCAGTACCCTCCTGCCTTGCCTTGCCTTGTCTTGCTTTCACTTTTGACTTTCTTTGCTTAGCTGTGCCCTTTTGCCTTGCCTTGCCTTGGTTTGCCTTTATGCCTTGCCATGCCTTGCTTTGCCCCTTTCCCTTGCCTTTCATTGCCTTGCTTTCCCCATTTGCCTTGCCTTGCTTTGCCCTTTTGCCTTGCCTTGCCTTGCCTTGCTTTGCCCTTTAGACTTGCCTTGCATTGTCTTCCTTTGCTCTTTTGCCTTTCCTTGCTTTGCCCTTTTGCCTTGCCTTGCCTAGCCTTACTTTGCTCTTTTGCCTTACCATTCCTTTTTTTGCCCTTTTGCCTTGCATTGCCTTTCTTTACCCATTTACCTTGCCTTATCTTTCCTTGCTTTTCCGTTTTGCCTTTCCTTGCCTTTCCTTTCTTTGAATTTTTGCCTTGACTTGCCTTGCCTTGCCATGCCCATTTGCCTTTCCTTTCTTTGCCTTTCTTTGGCTTTTTGCCTTGCCTTGCCTTGCTTTATCCGTTTGCTTTGCCCTCCTTTTCTTTACCCTTTTGCCTTGCCTTGCGTTGCCTTGCCGTTTTGCTTTGCCTTACATTGCCTTGCTCTTTACTTTTGCCTTGCCTTGCCTTGCCTTGCTTTCCCCTTTTGCCTTGCCTTGCTTTGCCCTTTTGCGTCTCTTTGCCTTTCTTTGCTCTTTTGTGTTGCCTTTTCATGCCTTGGTTTGCCCTTTTGCCTTGCCTTGCTTTGCATTTTGCCTTTCCTTGCTTTGCCTTTTTGCCTTGCCTTCCGTTGTCTTACTTTGCCTTTTGACTTGCCTTGCTTATCTTTGCTTTTTTGCCTTGCTTTCCCTTGCTTTTCCCTTTTGCCTTTCCTTGCCTTGCCTTTCTTTGCCTTTTTGCCTTGCTTGCCTTGCTTTACCCGTTTGATTTCCTTCACTTTCTTTGCCCTTTTGCCTTGCCTTGCCTTGCCTTGCTTTGTTCTTTTGCCTTGCATTGCCTTGCTTTACCCGTTTACTTTGCCTCGCCTTGCTTTGCCATTTTGCCTTTCCTTGCTTTGCGTTTTTGCCTTACCTTGCCTTGCATTGCCCTTTTGCCTTGCCTTGCCTTGGTTTGCCTTTATGACTTGCCTTGCATTGTCTTCCTTTGCCCTTTTGCCTTTCCTTGCTTTGCCCTTTTGCCTTGCCTTGCCTAGCCTTACTTTGCTCTTTTGCCTTACCTTGCCTTTCTTTGCCCTTTTGCCTTGCATTGCCTTTCTTTACCCGTTTCTCTTTCCTTACCATGCTTTGCCCTTTTGCCTTGCCTTGCCTTGCTTTGCCCATTTACCTTGCCTTACCTTTCCTTGCTTTTCCGTTTTGCCTTTCCTTGCCTTTCCTTTCTTTACCTTTTTGCCTTGCCTTGCCTTGCTTTACACGTTTGCTTTGCCTTCCCTTTTTTACACTTTTGCCTTGCCTTGCCTTGCCTTGCCTTGCTTTGCCCTTTAGACTTGCCTTGCATTGTCTTGCTTTGCCCTTTTGCCTTGCCTTGTTTTGCCCTTTTGCCTTGCCTTGCCTAGCCTTACTTTACTCTTTTGCCTTGCCTTGCCTTTCTTTGCTCTTTTGCCTTGCATTGCCCTTCTCTACCCATTTCTCTTCCCTTGACATGCTTTGCCCTTTTGCCTTGCCTTGCCTTGCTTTGCATTTTTACCTTGCAATGCCCTGCTTTGCCCTTTTGTCTTGCCTTCCCTTGCCTTGCTTTGCCCTTTAGACTTGCCTTGCCTTGCCTTTCTTTGCCCTTTTGCCTTGCATTGCCCTTCTTTACCCGTTTCTCTTCCCTGGCCATGCTTTGCCTTTTTGCCTTGCCTTGCCTTGCTTTGCCCATTTACCTTGCCTTACCTTTCCTTACTTTGCCCTTTTGCCTTGCGTTGCCTTGACTGGATCTGCCCTTTTGCATTGCCTTGTATTGCCCTTTTGCCTTGCCTTGCTTTGCCTTTTTGCCTTTCCTTGCCTTGCTTTGCCCTTTTGACTTGTCTTGCCTTGCTTTGCTCTTTTGCCTTGCCTTGCCTTGCTTTGCTCTTTTGCCTTGCCTTGCCTTGCTCTTTTGCCTTGCCTTGCCTTTCTTTGCCGTTTTGCCTTGCCTTGCCTTGCCCTTCTTTTCTCTTTTGCCTTTCGTTGCCTTGCCTTGCTTTGCCCTTTTGCATTGCCTTGCCTTGCCCTTTTGCGTTGCCTTGCCTTGCTTTGCTCTTTTGTGTTGCCTTTGCATGCCATGGTTTGCCCGTTTGCCTTGTCTTCCCTTGCCTTGCTTTGCCCTTTTGCCTTTCTTTGCATTGTCTTACTTTCACTTTTCCCTTGCCTTACCTTGCATGGCATTGCCCTTTTGCCTTGCCTTGCCTTGTCTTTCTTTCCCTTTTGTACTTGCCTTGCCTTACTTAGCCCTTTTGCCTTGCCTGGCCTTGACTGGATCTGCCCTTTTGCGTTGCCTTGTATTGCCCTTTTGCCTTGCCTTGCTTTGCCCATTTACCTTGCCTTACCTTGCCTTGCTTTTCCCTTTTGCCTTTCCCTGCCTTTCCTTTCTTTGCCTTTTTGCCTTGACTTGCCTTGCCTTGCTTTGCCCATTTGCCTTTCCTTTCTTTGCCTTTCTCTGCCTTTTTACCTTGCCTTGCCTTGCTTTACCTGTTTGCTTTGCCTTCCCTTTCTTTACCCTTTTGCCTTGCCTTGCCTTGCTTTGCTGTTTTGCTTTGCCTTGCCTTGCAATTCCGTTTTGCCCTGCCTTGCCTTGCCTTGCCCTTTTGCCTTGCATTACCTTGCTTTACCCTTTTCCCTTTCCTTGCCATGCCTTGCTTTGCCCTTTTGCCTTGCATTGCCTCGCCTTGCTTTGCTCTTTTCCTTTGCCTTGCCTTGCTTTGCCATTTTGCCTTGCCTCGCTTTTTCATTTTGCCTTGCCTTTCCTTGCCTTGCCTTTCTTTGCCCTTTTGCCTTGCATTGCCCTTCTTTACCCGTTTCTCTTCCCTTGCCATGCTTTGCCCTTTTGCCTTGCCTTGCCTTGCTTTGCCCATTTACCTTGCCTTACCTTGCCTTGCTTTTCCCTTTTGTCTTTCCTTGCCTTTCCTTTCTTTGCCTTTTTGCCTTGCCTTGCCTTGCTTTAACCGTTTGCTTTTCCTTCCCTTTCCTTTGCCTTCCCTTTCCTTTGCCTTGCCATGCCTTGCTTTGCCGTTTTGCTTTGCCTTGCCTTGCCTTGCTATTCCCTTTTGCCTTGCCTTGCCTTGCCTTGTTTTACCCTTTTGCCTTGCATTTCCATGCTTTACCTTTTTCCCTTTCCTTGCCTTGCCTTGCCTTGCCCTTTTGCCTTGCCTTGCCTTGTCTTCCTTTCCTTTTTGACTTGCCTTGCTTAGCTTTGCCCTTTTGCCTTGCCTTGCCTTGCCTTGCTTTGCCCTTTAGACTTGAATTGCAATGTCTTCCTTTGCCCTTTTTCCTTTCCTTGCTTTGCCGTTTTGCCTTCCTTTGCCTAGTCTTACTTTGCTCTTTTGCCTTGCCTTGCTATGCTTTGCCCTTTTGCCTTGCCTTGCCTTACTTTGCCGTTTTGCCTTGCCTTGCCTTGCCTTACTTTACTCTTTTGCCTTGCCTTGCCTTTCTTTGCTCTTTTGCCTTGCATTGCCCTTCTCTACCCATTTCTGTTCCCTTGACATGCTTTGCCCTTTTGCCTTGCCTTGCCTTGCTTTGCATTTTTACCTTGCAATGCCTTGCTTTGCCCTTTTGTCTTGCCTTCCCTTGCCTTGCTTTGCCCTTTAGACTTGCCTTACCTTGCCTTTCTTTGCCCTTTTGCCTTGCATTGCCCTTCTTTACCCGTTTCTCTTCCCTGGCCATGCTTTGCCTTTTTGCCTTGCCTTGCCTTGCTTTGCCCATTTACCTTGCCTTACCTTTCCTTACTTTGCCCTTTTGCCTTGCGTTGCCTTGACTGGATCTGCCCTTTTGCATTGCCTTGTATTGCCCTTTTGCCTTGCCTTGCTTTGCCTTTTTGCCTTTCCTTGCCTTGCTTTGCCCTTTTGACTTGTCTTGCCTTGCTTTGCTCTTTTGCCTTGCCTTGCCTTGCTTTGCTCTTTTGCCTTGCCTTGCCTTTCTTTGCCGTTTTGCCTTGCCTTGCCTTGCCCTTCTTTTCTCTTTTGCCTTTCGTTGCCTTGCCTTGCTTTGCCCTTTTGCATTGCCTTGCCTTGCCCTTTTGCGTTGCCTTGCCTTGCTTTGCTCTTTTGTGTTGCCTTTGCATGCCATGGTTTGCCCGTTTGCCTTGTCTTCCCTTGCCTTGCTTTGCCCTTTTGCCTTTCTTTGCATTGTCTTACTTTCACTTTTCCCTTGCCTTACCTTGCATGGCATTGCCCTTTTGCCTTGCCTTGCCTTGTCTTTCTTTCCCTTTTGTACTTGCCTTGCCTTACTTAGCCCTTTTGCCTTGCCTGGCCTTGACTGGATCTGCCCTTTTGCGTTGCCTTGTATTGCCCTTTTGCCTTGCCTTGCTTTGCCCATTTACCTTGCCTTACCTTGCCTTGCTTTTCCCTTTTGCCTTTCCCTGCCTTTCCTTTCTTTGCCTTTTTGCCTTGACTTGCCTTGCCTTGCTTTGCCCATTTGCCTTTCCTTTCTTTGCCTTTCTCTGCCTTTTTACCTTGCCTTGCCTTGCTTTACCTGTTTGCTTTGCCTTCCCTTTCTTTACCCTTTTGCCTTGCCTTGCCTTGCTTTGCTGTTTTGCTTTGCCTTGCCTTGCAATTCCGTTTTGCCCTGCCTTGCCTTGCCTTGCCCTTTTGCCTTGCATTACCTTGCTTTACCCTTTTCCCTTTCCTTGCCATGCCTTGCTTTGCCCTTTTGCCTTGCATTGCCTCGCCTTGCTTTGCTCTTTTCCTTTGCCTTGCCTTGCTTTGCCATTTTGCCTTGCCTCGCTTTTTCATTTTGCCTTGCCTTTCCTTGCCTTGCCTTTCTTTGCCCTTTTGCCTTGCATTGCCCTTCTTTACCCGTTTCTCTTCCCTTGCCATGCTTTGCCCTTTTGCCTTGCCTTGCCTTGCTTTGCCCATTTACCTTGCCTTACCTTGCCTTGCTTTTCCCTTTTGTCTTTCCTTGCCTTTCCTTTCTTTGCCTTTTTGCCTTGCCTTGCCTTGCTTTAACCGTTTGCTTTTCCTTCCCTTTCCTTTGCCTTCCCTTTCCTTTGCCTTGCCATGCCTTGCTTTGCCGTTTTGCTTTGCCTTGCCTTGCCTTGCTATTCCCTTTTGCCTTGCCTTGCCTTGCCTTGTTTTGCCCTTTTGCCTTGCATTTCCTTGCTTTACCTTTTTCCCTTTCCTTGCCTTGCCTTGCCTTGCCCTTTTGCCTTGCCTTGCCTTGTCTTGCTTTCCCTTTTGACTTGCCTTGCTTAGCTTTGCCCTTTTGCCTTGCCTTGCCTTGCCTTGCTTTGCCCTTTAGACTTGAATTGCAATGTCTTCCTTTGCCCTTTTTCCTTTCCTTGCTTTGCCGTTTTGCCTTCCTTTGCCTAGTCTTACTTTGCTCTTTTGCCTTGCCTTGCTATGCTTTGCCCTTTTGCCTTGCCTTGCCTTACTTTGCCGTTTTGCCTTGCCTTGCCTTGCCTTACTTTACTCTTTTGCCTTGCCTTGCCTTTCTTTGCTCTTTTGCCTTGCATTGCCCTTCTCTACCCATTTCTGTTCCCTTGACATGCTTTGCCCTTTTGCCTTGCCTTGCCTTGCTTTGCATTTTTACCTTGCAATGCCTTGCTTTGCCCTTTTGTCTTGCCTTCCCTTGCCTTGCTTTGCCCTTTAGACTTGCCTTACCTTGCCTTTCTTTGCCCTTTTGCCTTGCATTGCCCTTCTTTACCCGTTTCTCTTCCCTGGCCATGCTTTGCCTTTTTGCCTTGCCTTGCCTTGCTTTGCCCATTTACCTTGCCTTACCTTTCCTTACTTTGCCCTTTTGCCTTGCGTTGCCTTGACTGGATCTGCCCTTTTGCATTGCCTTGTATTGCCCTTTTGCCTTGCCTTGCTTTGCCTTTTTGCCTTTCCTTGCCTTGCTTTGCCCTTTTGACTTGTCTTGCCTTGCTTTGCTCTTTTGCCTTGCCTTGCCTTGCTTTGCTCTTTTGCCTTGCCTTGCCTTTCTTTGCCGTTTTGCCTTGCCTTGCCTTGCCCTTCTTTTCTCTTTTGCCTTTCGTTGCCTTGCCTTGCTTTGCCCTTTTGCATTGCCTTGCCTTGCCCTTTTGCGTTGCCTTGCCTTGCTTTGCTCTTTTGTGTTGCCTTTGCATGCCATGGTTTGCCCGTTTGCCTTGTCTTCCCTTGCCTTGCTTTGCCCTTTTGCCTTTCTTTGCATTGTCTTACTTTCACTTTTCCCTTGCCTTACCTTGCATGGCATTGCCCTTTTGCCTTGCCTTGCCTTGTCTTTCTTTCCCTTTTGTACTTGCCTTGCCTTACTTAGCCCTTTTGCCTTGCCTGGCCTTGACTGGATCTGCCCTTTTGCGTTGCCTTGTATTGCCCTTTTGCCTTGCCTTGCTTTGCCCATTTACCTTGCCTTACCTTGCCTTGCTTTTCCCTTTTGCCTTTCCCTGCCTTTCCTTTCTTTGCCTTTTTGCCTTGACTTGCCTTGCCTTGCTTTGCCCATTTGCCTTTCCTTTCTTTGCCTTTCTCTGCCTTTTTACCTTGCCTTGCCTTGCTTTACCTGTTTGCTTTGCCTTCCCTTTCTTTACCCTTTTGCCTTGCCTTGCCTTGCTTTGCTGTTTTGCTTTGCCTTGCCTTGCAATTCCGTTTTGCCCTGCCTTGCCTTGCCTTGCCCTTTTGCCTTGCATTACCTTGCTTTACCCTTTTCCCTTTCCTTGCCATGCCTTGCTTTGCCCTTTTGCCTTGCATTGCCTCGCCTTGCTTTGCTCTTTTCCTTTGCCTTGCCTTGCTTTGCCATTTTGCCTTGCCTCGCTTTTTCATTTTGCCTTGCCTTTCCTTGCCTTGCCTTTCTTTGCCCTTTTGCCTTGCATTGCCCTTCTTTACCCGTTTCTCTTCCCTTGCCATGCTTTGCCCTTTTGCCTTGCCTTGCCTTGCTTTGCCCATTTACCTTGCCTTACCTTGCCTTGCTTTTCCCTTTTGTCTTTCCTTGCCTTTCCTTTCTTTGCCTTTTTGCCTTGCCTTGCCTTGCTTTAACCGTTTGCTTTTCCTTCCCTTTCCTTTGCCTTCCCTTTCCTTTGCCTTGCCATGCCTTGCTTTGCCGTTTTGCTTTGCCTTGCCTTGCCTTGCTATTCCCTTTTGCCTTGCCTTGCCTTGCCTTGTTTTGCCCTTTTGCCTTGCATTTCCTTGCTTTACCTTTTTCCCTTTCCTTGCCTTGCCTTGCCTTGCCCTTTTGCCTTGCCTTGCCTTGTCTTGCTTTCCCTTTTGACTTGCCTTGCTTAGCTTTGCCCTTTTGCCTTGCCTTGCCTTGCCTTGCTTTGCCCTTTAGACTTGAATTGCAATGTCTTCCTTTGCCCTTTTTCCTTTCCTTGCTTTGCCGTTTTGCCTTCCTTTGCCTAGTCTTACTTTGCTCTTTTGCCTTGCCTTGCTATGCTTTGCCCTTTTGCCTTGCCTTGCCTTACTTTGCCGTTTTGCCTTGCCTTGCCTTGCCTTACTTTACTCTTTTGCCTTGCCTTGCCTTTCTTTGCTCTTTTGCCTTGCATTGCCCTTCTCTACCCATTTCTGTTCCCTTGACATGCTTTGCCCTTTTGCCTTGCCTTGCCTTGCTTTGCATTTTTACCTTGCAATGCCTTGCTTTGCCCTTTTGTCTTGCCTTCCCTTGCCTTGCTTTGCCCTTTAGACTTGCCTTGCCTTGCCTTTCTTTGCCCTTTTGCCTTGCATTGCCCTTCTTTACCCGTTTCTCTTCCCTGGCCATGCTTTGCCTTTTTGCCTTGCCTTGCCTTGCTTTGCCCATTTACCTTGCCTTACCTTTCCTTACTTTGCCCTTTTGCCTTGCGTTGCCTTGACTGGATCTGCCCTTTTGCATTGCCTTGTATTGCCCTTTTGCCTTGCCTTGCTTTGCCTTTTTGCCTTTCCTTGCCTTGCTTTGCCCTTTTGACTTGTCTTGCCTTGCTTTGCTCTTTTGCCTTGCCTTGCCTTGCTTTGCTCTTTTGCCTTGCCTTGCCTTTCTTTGCCGTTTTGCCTTGCCTTGCCTTGCCCTTCTTTTCTCTTTTGCCTTTCGTTGCCTTGCCTTGCTTTGCCCATTTACCTTGCCTTACCTTGCCTTGCTTTTCCCTTTTGCCTTTCCCTGCCTTTCCTTTCTTTGCCTTTTTGCCTTGACTTGCCTTGCCTTGCTTTGCCCATTTGCCTTTCCTTTCTTTGCCTTTCTGTGCCTTTTTACCTTGCCTTGCCTTGCTTTACCTGTTTGCTTTGCCTTCCCTTTCTTTACCCTTTTGCCTTGCCTTGCCTTGCTTTGCTGTTTTGCTTTGCCTTGCCTTGCAATTCCGTTTTGCCCTGCCTTGCCTTGCCTTGCCCTTTTGCCTTGCATTACCTTGCTTTACCCTTTTCCCTTTCCTTGCCATGCCTTGCTTTGCCCTTTTGCCTTGCATTGCCTCGCCTTGCTTTGCTCTTTTCCTTTGCCTTGCCTTGCTTTGCCATTTTGCCTTGCCTCGCTTTTTCATTTTACCTTGCCTTTCCTTGCCTTGCCTTTCTTTGCCCTTTTTCCTTGCATTGCCCTTCTTTACCCGTTTCTCTTCCCTTGCCATGCTTTGCCCTTTTGCCTTGCCTTGCCTTGCTTTGCCCATTTACCTTGCCTTACCTTGCCTTGCTTTTCCCTTTTGTCTTTCCTTGCCTTTCCTTTCTTTGCCTTTTTGCCTTGCCTTGCCTTGCTTTAACCGTTTGCTTTTCCTTCCCTTTCTTTTGCCTTCCCTTTCCTTTGCCTTGCCATGCCTTGCTTTGCCGTTTTGCTTTGCCTTGCCTTGCCTTGCTATTCCCTTTTGCCTTGCCTTGCCTTGCCTTGTTTTGCCCTTTTGCCTTGCATTTCCTTGCTTTACCTTTTTCCCTTTCCTTGCCTTGCCTTGCCTTGCCCTTTTGCCTTGCCTTGCCTTGTCTTGCTTTCCCTTTTGACTTGCCTTGCTTAGCTTTGCCCTTTTGCCTTGCCTTGCCTTGCCTTGCTTTGCCCTTTAGACTTGAATTGCAATGTCTTCCTTTGCCCTTTTTCCTTTCCTTGCTTTGCCGTTTTGCCTTCCTTTGCCTAGTCTTACTTTGCTCTTTTGCCTTGCCTTGCTATGCTTTGCCCTTTTGCCTTGCCTTGCCTTACTTTGCCGTTTTGCCTTGCCTTGCCTTGCCCTTCTTTTCTCTTTTGCCTTTCCTTGCCTTGCCTTACTTTGCCGTTTTGCCTTGCCTTGCCTTGCCATTCCTTTCTCTTTTGCCTTTCCTTGCCTTGCCTTTCTTTGCCCTTTTGCCTTGCCTTCCTTTTCATTTTGCCTTTCCTTTCTTTGCCTTGCCTTTCTTTGCCCTTTTGCCTTGCATTGCCCTTCTTTACCCATTTCTCTTTCCTTGCCATGTTTTGCTTTTTTGCCTTGCCTTGCCTTGGTTTGCACATTTACCTTGCCTTACCTTGCCTTGCTTTTCCCTTTTTCCTTTCCTTGCCTTTCCTTTCTTTTCCTTTTTGCCTTGACTTGCCTTGCCTTGCTTTGCCGATTTGCCTTTCCGTTCCTTGCCTTTCTTTGCCTTTATGCCTTGCCTTGCCGTGCTTTAAGCATTTGCTTTGCCTTCCCTTTCTTTAGCCTTTTGCCTTGCCTTGCCTTGCTTTGCCGTTTTGCTTTGCCTTGCCTTGCCTTGCTATTTTTTTTTGCCTTGCCTTGCCTTGCCTTGCTTTGCCCTTTTGCCTTGCATTACCTTGCTTTACCCTTTTCCCTTTCCTTGCCTTGCCTTGCTTTGCCCTTTTGCCTTGCCTTGCTTTGCCCTTTTGCGTTGCATTGCTTTGCTTTGCTCTTTTGTGTTGCCTTTGCATGCCTTGGTTTGCACTTTTGCCTTGCCTTCCCTTGCCTTTCTTTGCCCTTTTTCCTTGCCTTTGCTTTGCGTTTTTGCCTTACCTTGCCTTGCATTGCCCTTTTGCCTTGCCATGCCTTGTCTTGCTTTCCCTTTCGACTTTCCTTGCTTAGCTTTGCCCTTTTCCTTTGCATTGCCTTGGTTTGCCTTTTTACCTTGCAATGCCTTGCTTTCCCCTTTTCCGTTGCCTTTCATTACCTTGGTTTCCCCATTTGCCTTGCCTTGCTTTGCCCTTTTGCCTTCTCTAGCATTGCCTTGCTTTGCCCTTTTCACTTGCCTTGCATTGTCTTGCTTTGCCCTTTTGCCTTTCCTTGCTTTGCCCTTTTGCCTTGCCTTGCCTCGCCTTGCTTTGCTCTTTTGTCTTGCCTTGCCTTGCTTTGCCCTTTTGCCTTGCCTTGCTTTTTCATTTTGCCTTCCCTTTCCTTGCCTTGCCTTTCTTTGCCGTTCTGCCTTGCATTGCCCTTCTTTACCCGTTTCTCTTCCCTTGCCATGCTTTGCCCTTTTGCCTTGCCTTGCTTTGCCCATTTACCTTGCCTTACCTTGCCTTGCTTTTCCCTTTTGCCTTTCCTTGCCTTGCCTGCCTTTGCCTTTTTGCCTTGCCTTGCCTTGCTTTAACCGTTTGCTTTGCCTTCCCTTTCTTTAGCCTTTTGCCTTGCCTTGCTTTGCTTTGCCGTTTTGCTTTTCCTTGCCTTTCCTTGCTTTTCGCTTTTGCCTTGCCTTGCCTTGCCTTTTTTGCCCTTTTGCCTTGCCTTGCATTGTCTTGCTTTGCCCTTTATGCCTTATCTTGCTTTGCCTTTTTGCCTTGCCTTGCCTTGCCTTGCTTTGCTCTTTAGTCTTGCCTTGCCTTAATTTGCCGTTTTACCTTGCCTTCCGTTGTCTTGCTTTCCCTTTTAACTTGCCTTGCTTAACTTTGCCCTTTTGCCTTGCTTTGCCTTGCTTTTCCCTTTTGTCTTTCCTTGCCTTGCCTTTCTTTGCCTTTTTGCCTTGCCTTGCCTTGCTTTGCCCTTTTGCCTTGCCTTGCCTTACTTTGCCGTTTTGCCTTGCCTTTCCTTGCCCTTCTTTTCTCTTTTGCCTTTCCTTGCCTTGCCTTGCTTTGCCATTTTGCCTTTCCTTCCCTTGCTTTGCTCTTTTGCGTTGCCTTACCTTACTTTGCCCTTTTGCCTTGCCTCCCCTTGCATTTCTTTGCCCTTTTGCCTTGCCTCCCCTTGCATTTCTTTGCCCTTTTGCCTTGCCTTGCATTGTCTTGCTTTGCCCTTTTGCCTTTCCTTGCTTTGCCCTTTTGCCTTGCCTTGCCTAGCCTTACTTTGCTCTTTTGCCTTACCTTGACTTTCTTTGCCCTTTTGCCTTGCATTGTCTTTCTTTACCCGTTTCTCTTCCCTTACCATGCTTTACCCTTTTGCCTTGCCTTGCCTTGCCCTTCTTTTCTCTTTTGCCTTTCCTTGCCTTTCCATGCTTTGCCCTTTTGCCTTGCCTTGCCTTGCTTTGCTCTTTTGCTTTGCCTTACCTTACTTTGCCCTTTTGCCTTTCCTTGCCTTGCCTTTCTTTGCCCTTTTGCCTTGCCTTGCATTGTCTTGCTTTGCCCTTTTGCCTTTCCTTGCTTTGCCTTTTTGCCTTGCCTTGCCTTGCATTGCTTTGCTCTTTTGCCTTGCCTTGCTTTTTCACTTGGCCTTGTCTTGCCTTTCCTTGCCTTGCCTTTCTTTGCCCTTTTGCCTTGCATTGCCTTGCTTTACCCGTTTGCTTTGCCTTGCCTTGCTTTGCCATTTTGCCTTGCCTTGCCTTGTCTTGCTTTCCCTTTTGACTTTCCTTCCTTAGCTTTGCCCTTTTTCCTTGCCTTGCCTTGGTTTGCCTTTATGCCTTGCCATGCCTTGCTTTGCCCTTTTCCCTTGCCTTTCATTGCCTTGCTTTCCCCATTTGCATTGCCTTGCTTTGCCCTTTTGCCTTGCCTTGCCTAGCCTTACTTTGCTCTTTTGCCTTACCTTGCCTTTCTTTGCCCTTTTTCCTTGCATTGCCATTCTTTACTCGTTTCTCTTCCCTCACCATGCTTTGCCCTTTTGCCTTGCCTTGCCGTGCTTTGCCCATTTACCTTGCCTTACCTTTCCTTCCTTTTCCGTTTTGCCTTTCCTTGCCTTTCCTTTCTTTGCCTTTTTGCCTTGACTTGCCTTCCCTTGCTTTGCCCATTTGTCTTTCCTTTCTTTGCCTTACTTTGCCTTTTTGCCTTGCCTTGCCTTGCCTTGCCTTGCTTTGCCCTTTTGCCTTGCTTTACCTTGCTTTACCCTTTTCCTTTTCCTTGCCTTGCCTTGCCCTTTTTACTTATCTTGCTTTGTTCTTTTGCGTTGCCTTGCCTTGCTTTGCCCTTTTTCCTTGCCTTGACTTACTTTGCCATTTTGCCTTGCCTTCCCTTGCCTTTCTTTGCCCTTTTTCCTTGCCTTTGCTTAAGTTTTTGCCTTACCTTGCCTTGCATTGCCCTTTTGCCTTGCCATGCCTTGTCTTGCTTTCCCTTTTGACTTGCCTGGCTTAGCTTTGTCCTTTTCCCTTGCCTTGCCTTGGTTTGCTTTTTTACCTTGCAATGCCTTGCTTTGCCCTTTTCCCTTGCCTTTCATTACCTTGCTTTTTCCATTTGCCTTGCCTTGGTTTGCCCTTTTGCCTTCTCTTGCATTGCCTTGCTTTGCCCTTTTGACTAGCCTTGCATTGCCTTGCTTTGCCCTTTTGCCTTTCCTTGCTTTGCCCTTTTGCCTTGCCTTGCCTCGCCTTGCTTTGCTCTTTTGCCTTGCCTTGCCTTGCTTTGCCCTTTTGCCTTGCCTTGCTTTTTCATTTAGCCTTGCCTTTCCTTGCCTTGCCTTTCTTTGCCCTTTTGCATTGCATTGCCCTTCTTTACCCGTTTCTCTTCCCTTGCCATGCTTTGCCTTTTTGCCTTGCCTGCCTTGCTTTGCCCTTTTGCCTTGCCTTGCCTTGCCTTGCTTTGCCCATTTGCCTTTCCTTTCATTGCCTTTCTTTGCCTTTTTGCCTTGCCTTGCCTTGCTTTAGCCGTTTGCTTTGCCTTCTCTTTCTTTACCCTTTTCCCTTGCCTTGCCTTGCTTTGCCCTTTTCCCTTGCCTTTCATTACCTTGCTTTCCCCATTTGCCTTGCCTTGGTTTGCCCTTTTGCCTTCTCTTGCATTGCCTTGCTTTGCCCTTTTGACTTGCCTTGCATTTTCTTGCTTTGCCCTTTTGCCTTTCCTTGCTTTGCACTTTTCCTTGCCTTGCCAAGCCTTGCTTTGCTCTTTTGCCTTGCATTGCCTTGCTTTGCTTTTTTGCCTTGCCTTGCTTTTTCATTTTGCCTTGCCTTTCCTTGCCTTGCCTTTCTTTGCCCTTTTACCTTGCATTGCCTTTCTTTACCCGTTTCTCTTCCCTTACCATGCTTTGCCCTTTTGCCTTGCCTTGCCTTGCTTTGCCCATTTACCTTGCCTTACCTTTCCTTGCTATTCCGTTTTGCCTTTCCTTGCCTTTCCTTTCTTTGCCTTTTTGCCTTGACTTGCCTTGCCTTGCTTTGCCCATTTGCCTTTCCTTGCCTTGCCTTTCTTTGCCCTTTTGCCTTGCCATGCATTGTCTTGCTTTGCCCTTTTGCCTTTCCTTGCTTTGCCTTTTTGCCTTGCCTTGCCTTGCCTTGCATTGCTCTTTTGCCTTGCCTTGCTTTTTCACTTGACCTTGTCTTGCCTTTCCTTGCTTTTTCACTTGGCCTTGTCTTGCCTTTCCTTGCCTTGCCTTTCTTTGCCCTTTTGCCTTGCATTGCCTTGCTTTACCCGTTTGCTTTGCCTTGCCTTGCTTTGCCATTTTTGCCTTGCCTTGCCTTGTCTTGCTTTCCCTTTTCACTTTCCTTGCTTAGCTTTGCCCTTTTGCCTTGCCTTGCCTTGGTTTGCCTTTATGCCTTGTCATGCCTTGCTTTGCCCTTTTCCTTTGCCTTTCATTGCCTTGCTTTCCCCATTTGCCTTGCCTTGCTTTGCCATTTTGCGTTGCCTTGCCTTGCCTTACTTTGCTCTTTTGCCTTACCTTGCCTTTCTTTGCCCTTTTTCCTTGCCTTACTTTTCCTTGCTTTTCCGTTTTGCCTTTCCTTGCCTTTCCTTTCTTTGCATTTTTGTCTTGACTTGCCTTCCCTTGCTTTGCCCATTTGCCTTTCCTTTCTTTGCCTTTCTTTGCTTTTTTGCCTTGCCTTGCCTTGCTTTGCCGTTTTGCTTTGCCTTGCCTTGCCTTGCTATTCCCTTTTGCCTTGCCTTGCCTTGCCTTGCTTTGCCCTTTTGCCTTGCATTACCTTGCTTTACCCTTTTCCTTTTCCTTGCCTTGCCTTGCTTTGCCCTTTTTCCTTGCCTTGCTTTGTTCTTTTGCGTTGCCTTGCCTTGCTTTGCCCTTTTTCCTTGCCTTGACTTACTTTGCCGTTTTGCCTTGCCTTCCCTTGCCTTTCTTTGCCCTTTTTCCTTGCCTTTGCTTTGCGTTTTTGCCTTACCTTGCCTTGCATTGCCCTTTTGCCTTGCCATGCCTTGTCTTGCTTTCCCTTTTGACTTGCCTTGCTTAGCTTTGCCCTTTTCCGTGGCCTTGCCTTGGTTTGCTTTTTTACCTTGCAATGCCTTGCTTTGCCCTTTTCCCTTGCCTTTCATTACCTTGCTTTTTCCATTTGCCTTGCCTTGGTTTGCCCTTTTGCCTTCTCTTGCATTGCCTTGCTTTGCCCTTTTGACTTGCCTTGCATTGTCTTGCTTTGCCCATTTGCCTTGCCTTGCTTTGCCCTTTTGCCTTGCCTTGCCTCGCCTTGCTTTGCTCTTTTGCCTTGCCTTGCCTTGCTTTGCCCTTTTGCCTTGCCTTGCTTTTTCATTTTGCCTTGCCCTTCCTTGCCTTGCCTTTCTTTGCCCTTTTGCATTGCATTGCCCTTCTTTACCCGTTTCTCTTCCCTTGCCATGCTTTGCCCTTTTGCCTTGCCTTGCCTTGCTTTGCCCTTTTGCCTTGCCTTGCCTTGCCTTGCTTTTTTACCTTGCAATGCCTTGCTTTGCCCTTTTCCCTTGCCTTTCATTACCTTGCTTTTTCCATTTGCCTTGCCTTGGTTTGCCCTTTTGCCTTCTCTTGCATTGCCTTGCTTTGCGCTTTTGACTTGCCTTGTATTGTCTTGCTTTGCCCTTTTGCCTTTCCTTGCTTTGCACTTTGCCTTGCCTTGCCAAGCCTTGCTTTGCTCTTTTGCCTTGCATTGCCTTGCCTTTCTTTGTCCTTTTGCCTTGCCTTGCCTTGCTTTGCCCATTTACCTTGCCTTACCTTGCCTTGCTTTTCCCTTTTGCCTTTCCTTGCCTTTCCTTTCTTTGCCTTTTTTTCTTGACTTGCCTTGCTTTAACCGTTTGCTTTGCCTTCCCTTTCTTTAGCGTTTTGCCTTGCCTTGCCTTGCTTTGCCGTTTTGCTTTGCCTTGCCTTGCCTTGCCTTGTTTTGCCCTTTTGCCTTGCATATCCTTGCTTTACCCTTTTCCCTTTCCTTGCCTTGCCTTGCTTTGCCCTTTTGCCTTGCCTTGCTTTGCCCTTTTGCGTTGCTTTGCCTTGCTTTGCTCTTTTGTGTTGCCTTTGCCTTTCCTTGCTTTGCACTTTTGCCTTGCCTTGCCTTGCCTTTCTTTGCCCTATTGCCTTGCCTTGCTTTGCATTTTTGCCTTTCCTTGCTTTGCCTTTTTGCCTTGCCTTCCGTTGTCTTGCTTTTCATTTTGACTTGCCTTGCTTAACTTTGCCCTTTTGCCTTGCTTTGCCTTGCTTTGCCCTTTTGACTTGCCTTACCTTACTTTGCCCTTTTGCCTTGCCTTCCCTTGCCTTTCTTAGCCCTTTTGCCTTGCCTTGCCTTGCTTTGCTCTTTTGCTTTGCCTTACCTTACTTTGCCCTTTTGCCTTGCCTTCCCTTGCCTTTCTTTGCCCTTTTGCCTTGCATTGCCTTGCTTTACCCGTTTGCTTTGCCTTGCCTTGCTTTGCCATTTTGCCTTGCCTTGCATTCTCTTGCTTTCCCTTTTGACTTTCCTTGCTTAGCTTTGCCCTTTTGCCTTGCCTTGCCTTTGTTTGCCTTTATGCCTTGCCATGCCTTGCTTTGCCCTTTTCCTTTGCCTTTCATTACCTTGCTTTCCCCATTTGCCTTGCCTTGCTTTGCCCTTTTGCCTTGCCTTGCCTTGCCTTGCTTTGCCCTTTAGACTTGCCTTGCATTGTTTTCCTTTGCCCTTTTGCCTTTCCTTGCTTTGCCCTTTTGCCTTGCCTTTCCTAGCCTTACTTTGCTCTTTTGCCTTACCTTGCCTTTCTTTGCCCTTTTGCCTTGCATTGCCTTTCTTTACCCGTTTCTCTTCCCTTACCATGCTTTGCCCTTTTGCCTTGCCTTGCCTTGCTTTGCTCATTTACCTTGCCTTACCTTTCTTTACTTTTCCGTTTTGCCCTTCCTTGTTTTTCCTTTCTTTGCCGTTTTGCCTTGACTTGCCTTGCCTTGCTTTGCCCATTTGCCTTTCCATTCTTTGCCTTTCTTTGCCTTTTTGCCTTGCCTTGCCTTGCTTTACCCGTTTGCTTTGCCTTCCCTTTCTTTAGCCTTTTGCCTTGCCTTGCCTTGCTTTGCCGTTTTGCTTTGCCTTGCCTTGCCTTGCCCTTTTGCCTTGCCTTGCTTTGCCCTTTTGCGTTGCCTTGCCTTGCTTTGCTCTTTTGTATTGCCTTTGCATGCCTTGGTTTGCACTTTTGCCTTGCCTTCCCTTGCCTTGCTTTGCCCTTTTGCCTTGCCTTGCTTTGCATTTTTGCCTTTCCTTTCTTTGCCTTTTTGCCTTGCCTTCCGTTGTCTTGCTTTCCTTTTTGACTTGCCTTGCTTAACTTTGCCCTTTTGCCTTGCTTTGCCATGCTTTTCCATTTTGCCTTTCCTTGCCTTGCCGTGCTTTGCCCTTTTGCCTTGCCTTGCCTTGCTTTGCTCTTTTGCTTTGCCTTACCTTACTTTGCCCTTTTGCCTTGCATTCCCTTGCCTTTCTTTGCCCTTTTGCCTTGCCTTGCATTGTCCTGCTTTGCCCTTTTGCCTTTTCTTGCTTTGCCTTTTTGCCTTGCCTTGCCTTGCCTTGCTTTGGTCTTCTGCCTTCCCTTGCTTTTTCACTTCGCCTTGTCTTGCCTTGCCTTGCCTTTCCTTTCTTTGCCCTTTTGCCTTGCATTGCCTTGCTTTACCCGTTTGCTTTGCCTTGTCTTGCTTTGCCATTTTGCCTTGCCTTGCTTTGCGTTTTTGCCTTACCTTGCCTTGCATTGCCCTTTTGCCTTGCCTTTCATTGCCTTGCTTTCCCCATTTGGCTTGCCTTGCTTTGCCCTTTTGCCTTGCCTTGCCTTGCTTTGCCCTGTAGACTTCCCTTGCATTGTCTTCCTCTGCCCTTTTGCCTTTCCTTGCTTTTCCCTTTTGCCTTGCCTTTCCTAGCCTTACTTTGCTCTTTTGCCTTACCTTGCCTTTCTTTGCCCTTTTGCCTTGCATTGCCTTTCTTTACCCGTTTCTCTTCCCTTACCATGCTTTGCCCTTTTGCCTTGCCTTGCCTTGCTTTGCCCATTTACCTTGCCTTACCTTGCCTTGCCTTTCCGTTTTGCCTTTCCTTGCCTTTCCTTTCTTTGCCTTTTTGCCTTGACTTGCCTTGCCTTGCTTTGCCCATTTGCCTTTCCTTTCTTTGCCTTTCTTTGCCTTTTTGCCTTGCCTTGCCTTGCTTTACCCGTTTGCTTTGCCTTCCCTTTCTTTACCCTTTTGCCTTGCCTTGCCTTGCTTTGCCCTTTTGCCTTGCATGTCCTTGCTTTACCCTTTTCCCTTTCCTTGCCTTTCCTTGCTTTGCCCTTTTGCCTTGCCTTGCTTTGCCCTTTTGCGTTGCCTTGCCTTGCTTTGCTCTTTTGTGTTGCCTTTGCATGCCTGGTTTGCACTTTTGCCTTGCCTTCCCTTGCCTTTCTTTGCCCTTTTGCCTTGCCTTGCTTTTCATTTTTGCCTTTCCTTGCCTTGCCTTTCTTTGCCCTTTTGCCTTGCATTGTCTTGCTTTACCTGTTTGCTTTGCCTTGCCTTGCTTTGGCATTTTGCCTTCCCTTGCATTCTCTTGCTTTCCCTTTTGACTTTCCTTGCTTAGTTTTGCCCTTTTGCCTTTCCTTGCCTTGGTTTGCATTTATGCCTTGCCATGCCTTGCTTTGCCCTTTTCCCTTGCCTTTCATTACCTTGCTTTCCCCATTTGCCTTGCCTTGCTTTGCCCTTTTGCCTTGCCTTGCCTTGCCTTGCTTTGCCCTTTAGACTTGCCTTGCATAGTTTTCCTTTGCCCTTTTGCCTTTCCTTGCTTTGCCCTTTTGCCTTGCCTTTCCTAGCCTTACTTTGCTCTTTTGCCTTACCTTGCCTTTCTTTTCCCTTTTGCCTTGCATTGCCTTTCTTTACCCGTTTCTCTTCCCTTACCATGCTTTGCCTTTTTGCCTTGCCTTGCCTTGCTTTACCCGTTTGCTTTGCCTTCCCTTTCTTTACCCTTTTGCCTTGCCTTGCCTTGCTTTGCCGTTTTGCCTTGCCTTGCCTTGCCTTGCTATTCCCTTTTGCCTTGCCTTGCCTTGCTTTGCCCTTTTGCCTTGCATTACCTTGCTTTACCCTTTTCCCTTTCCT
Source organism: Columba guinea (assembly GCA_032206185.1). Lineage (NCBI taxonomy): Eukaryota > Metazoa > Chordata > Aves > Columbiformes > Columbidae > Columba > Columba guinea. The sequence continues at coordinate 171,337 of JAVLUU010000384.1, forward strand.
TGCCTTGACTTGCTTTGCCCTTTTGCCTTGCCTTGCTTTGCCCTTCTGCGTTGCCTTGCCTTGCTTTGCTCTTTTGCTTTGCCTTACCTTACTTTGCCCTTTTGCCTTGCATTCCCTTGCCTTTCTTTGCCCTTTTGCCTTGCCTTGCATTCTCTTGCTTTGCCCTTTTGCCTTTTCTTGCTTTGCCTTTTTGCCTTGCCTTGCCTTGCCTTGCTTTGGTCTTTTGTCTTGCCTTGCTTTTTCACTTGGCCTTGTCTTGCCTTGCCTTGCCTTTCCTTTCTTTGCCCTTTTGCCTTGTATTGCCTTGCTTTACCCGTTTGCTTTGCCTTGCCTTGCTTTGCCATTTTGCCTTGCCTTGCTTTGCGTTTTTGCCTTACCTTGCCTTGCATTGCCCTTTTGCCTTGCCTTTCATTGCCTTGCTTTCCCCATTTGCCTTGCCTTGCTTTGCCCTTTTCCCTTGCCTTGCCTTGCCTTGCTTTGCCCTGTAGACTTGCCTTGCTTTGCCTTTTTGCCTTGCCTTGCCTTGCTTTGGTCTTTTGCCTTGCCTTCTTTTTCACTTGGCCTTGTCTTGCCTTGCCTTGCCTTTCCTTTCTTTGCCCTTTTGCCTTGCATTGCCTTGCTTTACCCGTTTGCTTTGCCTTGCCTTGCTTTTCCCTTTTGCCTTGCCTTGCTTTGGTTTGCCTTTATGCCTTGCCATTCCTTGCTTTGCCCTTTTGCCTTGCCTTTCATTGCCTTGCTTTCCCCATTTGCCTTGCCTTGCTTTGCCCTTTTGCCTTGCCTTACCTTTCCTTGCTTTTCCGTTTTGCCTTTCCTTGCCTTTCCTTTCTTTGCCTTTTTGCCTTGACTTGCCTTGCCTTGCTTTGCCCATTTGCCTTTCCTTTCTTTGCCTTTCTTTGCCTTTTTGCCTTGCCTTGCCTTGCTTTACCCGTTTGCTTTGCCTTCCCTTTCTTTACCCTTTTGCCTTGCCTTGCCTTGCTTTGCCCTTTTGCCTTGCATTACCTTGCTTTACCCTTTTCCCTTTCCTTGCCTTTCCTTCCCTTTCCTTGCTTTGCCCTTTTGCCTTGCCTTGCTTTCCCCTTTTGCGTTGCCTTGCCTTGCCTTTCTTTGCCCTTTTGCCTTGCCTTGCTTTTCATTTTTGCCTTTCCTTGCCTTGCCTTTCTTTGCCCTTTTGCCTTGCATTGCCTTGCTTTACCCATTTGCTTTGCCTTGCCTTGCTTTGCCATTTTGCCTTGCCTTGCATTCTCTTGCTTTCCCTTTTGACTTTCCTTGCTTAGCTTTGCCCTTTTGCCTTTCCTTGCCTTGGTTTGCCTTTATGCCTTGCCATGCCTTGCTTTGCCCTTTTCCTTTGCCTTTCATTACCTTGCTTTCCCCATTTGCCTTGCCTTGCTTTGCCCTTTTGCCTTGCCTTGCCTTGCCTTGCTTTGCCCTTTAGACTTGCCTTGCATTGTTTTCCTTTGCCCTTTTGCCTTTCCTTGCTTTGCCCTTTTGCCTTGCCTTTCCTAGCCTTACTTTGCTCTTTTGCCTTACCTTGCCTTTCTTTGCCCTTTCGCCTTGCATTGCCTTTCTTTACCCGTTTCTCTTCCCTTACCATGCTTTGCCCTTTTGCCTTTCCTTGCCTTGGTTTGCCTTTATGCCTTGCCATGCCTTGCTTTGCCCTTTTCCTTTGCCTTTCATTACCTTGCTTTCCCCATTTGCCTTGCCTTGCTTTGCCCTTTTGCCTTTCCTTGCCTTGCCTTGCTTTGCCCTTTAGACTTGCCTTGCATTGTTTTCCTTTGCCCTTTTGCCTTTCCTTGCTTTGCCCTTTTGCCTTGCCTTTCCTAGCCTTACTTTGCTCTTTTGCCTTACCTTGCCTTTCTTTGCCCTTTTGCCTTACCTTGCCTTTCTTTGCCCTTTTGCCTTGCATTGCCTTTCTTTACCCGTTTCCCTTCCCTTACCATGCCCTTTTGCCTTGCCTTGCCTTGCTTTGCTCATTTACCTTGCCTTACCTTTCCTTACTTTTCCGTTTTGCCCTTCCTTGTTTTTCCTTTCTTTGCCGTTTTGCCTTGACTTGCCTTGCCTTGCTTTGCCTATTTGCCTTTCCTTTCTTTGCCTTTCTTTGCCTTTTTGCCTTGCCTTGCCTTGCTTTACCCGTTTGCTTTGCCTTCCCTTTCTTTAGCCTTTTGCCTTGCCTTGCCTTGCTTTGCCGTTTTGCTTTGCCTTGCCTTGCCTTGCCTTGCCCTTTTGCCTTGCCTTGCTTTGCCCTTTTGCGTTGCCTTGCCTTGCTTTGCTCTTTTGTATTGCCTTTGCATGCCTTGGTTTGCACTTTTACCTTGCCTTCCCTTGCCTTGCTTTGCCCTTTTGCCTTGCCTTGCTTTGCATTTTTGCCTTTCCTTTCTTTGCCTTTTTGCCTTGCCTTCCGTTGTCTTGCTTTCCCTTTTGACTTGCCTTGCTTAACTTTGCCCTTTTGCCTTGCTTTGCCATGCTTTTCCATTTTGCCTTTCCTTGCCTTGCCTTTCTTTGCCTTTTTGCCTTGCCTTGCTTTACCCGTTTGCTTTGCCTTCACTTGCTTTGCTCTTTTGCCTTGCTTTGTATTGCCTTGCTTTGCCATTTGCCTTGCCTTGCCTTACTTTGCCGTTTTGCCTTGCCTTGCCTTACTTTGCCGTTTTGCCTTGCCTTGCCTTGCCCTTCTTTTCTCTTTTGCCTTTCCTTGCCTTGCCATGCTTTGCCCTTTTGCCTTGCCTTGCCTTGCTTTGCTCTTTTGCTTTGCCTTACCTTACTTTGCCCTTTTGCCTTGCATTCCCTTGCCTTTCTTTGCCCTTTTGCCTGCCTTGCATTGTCTTGCTTTGCCCTTTTGCCTTTTCTTGCTTTGCCTTTTTGCCTTGCCTTGCCTGCCTTGCTTTGGTCTTTTGCCTTGCCTTGCTTTTTCACTTGGCCTTGTCTTGCCTTGCCTTGCCTTTCCTTTCTTTGCCCTTTTGCCTTGCATTGCCTTGCTTTACCCGTTTGCTTTGCCTTGCCTTGCTTTGCCATTTTGCCTTGCCTTGCTTTGCGTTTTTGCCTTACCTTGCCTTGCATTGCCCTTTTGCCTTGCCTTTCATTGCCTTGCTTTCCCCATTTGCCTTGCCTTGCTTTGCCCTTTTGCCTTGCCTTGCATTGTTTTCCTTTGCCCTGTAGATTGCCTTGCTTTGCCTTTTTGCCTTGCCTTGCCTTGCCTTGCTTTGGTCTTTTGCCTTGCCTTGCTTTTTCACTTGGCCTTGTCTTGCCTTGCTTTGCCTTTCCTTTCTTTGCCCTTTTGCCTTGCATTGCCTTGCTTTACCAGTTTGCTTTGCCTTGCCTTGCTTTGCCCTTTTGCCTTGCCTTGCTTTGGTTTGCCTTTATGCCTTGCCATTCCTTGCTTTGCCCTTTTGCCTTGCCTTTCATTGCCTTGCTTTCCCCATTTGCCTTGCCTTGCTTTGCCCTTTTGCCTTGCCTTGCCTTGCCTTGATTTGCCCTTGTAGACTTGCCTTGTATTGTCTTGCTTTGCCCTTTTGCCTTTCCTTGCTTTGCCCTTTTGCCTTGCCTTGCCTTGCTTTGCCCATTTACCTTGCCTTACCTTTCCTTGCTTTTCCGTTTTGCCTTTCCTTGCCTTTCCTTTCTTTGCCTTTTTGCCTTGACTTGCCTTGCCTTGCTTTGCCCATTTGCCTTTCCTTTCTTTGCCTTTCTTTGCCTTTTTGCCTTGCCTTGCCTTGCTTTACCCGTTTGCTTTGCCTTCCCTTTCTTTACCCTTTTGCCTTGCCTTGCCTTGCTTTGCCCTTTTGCCTTGCATTACCTTGCTTTACCCTTTTCCCTTTCCTTGCCTTGACTTGCTTTGCCCTTTTGCCTTGCCTTGCTTTGCCCTTTTGCGTTGCCTTGCCTTGCTTTGCTCTTTTGTGTTGCCTTTGCATGCCTTGGTTTGCACTTTTGCCTTGCCTTCTCTTGCCTTTCTTTGCCCTTTTGCCTTGCCTTCCTTTGCCTTTTTGCCTTTCCTTGCTTGCCTTTCTTTGCCCTTTTGCCTTGCATTGCCTTGCTTTACCCGTTTGCTTTGCCTTGCCTTGCTTTGCCATTTTGTATTGCCTTGCATTCTCTTGCTTTCCCTTTTGACTTTCCTTGCTTAGCTTTGCCCTTTTGCCTTGCCTTGCCTTGGTTTGCCTTTATGCCTTACCTTGCCTTTCTTTGCCCTTTTGCCTTGCATTGCCTTTCTTTACCCGTTTCTATTCCCTTACCATGCTTTGCCTTTTTGCCTTGCCTTGCCTTGCTTTGCTCATTTACCTTGCCTTACCTTTCCTTACTTTTCCGTTTTGCCCTTCCTTGCCTTGCCTTGATTTGCCCTTGTAGACTTGCCTTGCATTGCCTTGCTTTTCCCATTTGCCTTTCCTTTCTTTGCCTTTCTTTGCCTTTTTGCCTTGCCTTTCTTTACCCGTTTGCTTTGCCTTCCCTTTCTTTACCCTTTTGCCTTGCCTTGCATTGCTTTCCCGTTTTGCCTTGCCTTGCCTTGCCTTGCTATTCCCTTTTGCCTTACCTTGCCTTGCTTTGCCCTTTTGCCTTGCATTACCTTGCTTTACCCTTTTCCCTTTCCTTGCCTTGCCTTGCTTTGCCCTTTTGCCTTGCCTTGCTTTGCCCTTTTGCGTTGCCATGCCTTGCTTTGCTCTTTTATGTTGCCTTTGCATACCTTTGTTTGCACTTTTGCCTTGCCTTCCCTTGCCTTTCTTTGCCCTTTTGCCTTGCCTTGATTTTCATTTTTGCCTTTCCTTACCTTGCCTTTCTTTGCCCTTTTGCCTTGCATTGCCTTTCTTTACCCGTTTCTCTTCCCTTGCCATGCTTTGCCCTTTTGCCTTGCCTTGCCTTGCTTTGCTCATTTACCTTGCCTTACCTTTCCTTACTTTTCCGTTTTGCCCTTCCTTGTTTTTCCTTTCTTTGCCGTTTTGCCTTGACTTGCCTTGCCTTGCTTTGCCCATTTGCCTTTCCTTTCTTTGCCTTTGCCTTTTTGCCTTGCCTTGCCTTGCTTTACCCGTTTGCTTTGCCTTCCCTTTCTTTAGCCTTTTGCCTTGCCTTGCCTTGCTTTGCCGTTTTGCTTTGCCTTGCCTTGCCTTGCCTTGCCCTTTTGCCTTGCCTTGCTTTGCCCTTTTGCGTTGCCTTGCCTTGCTTTGCTCTTTTGCATTGCCTTTGCATGCCTTGGTTTGCACTTTTGCCTTGCCTTCCCTTGCCTTGCTTTGCCCTTTTGCCTTGCCTTGCTTTGCATTTTTGCCTTTCCTTTCTTTGCCTTTTTGCCTTGCCTTCCGTTGTCTTGCTTTCCCTTTTGACTTGCCTTGCTTAACTTTGCCCTTTTGCCTTGCTTTGCCATGCTTTTCCATTTTGCCTTTCCTTGCCTTGCCTTTCTTTGCCTTTTTGCTTTACCTTCCCTTTCTTTACCCTTTTGCCTTGCCTTGCCTTGCTTTGCCCTTTTGCCTTGCATTACCTTGCTTTACCCTTTTCCCTTTCCTTGCCTTTCCTTCCCTTTCCTTGCTTTGCCCTTTTGCCTTGCCTTGCTTTGCCCTTTTGCGTTGCCTTGCCTTGCTTTGCTCTTTTGTGTTGCCTTTGCATGCCTTGGTTTGCACTTTTGCCTTGCCTTCCCTTGCCTTTCTTTGCCCTTTTGCCTTGCCTTGTTTTCATTTTTGCCTTTCCTTGCCTTGCCTTTCTTTGCCCTTTTGCCTTGCATTGCCTTGCTTTACCCGTTTGCTTTTCCTTGCCTTGCTTTGCCATTTTGCCTTGCCTTGCATTCTCTTCCTTTCCCTTTTGACTTTCCTTGCTTAGCTTTGCCCTTTTGCCTTTCCTTGCCTTGGTTTGCCTTTATGCCTTGCCATGCCTTGCTTTGCCCTTTTCCTTTGCCTTTCATTACCTTGCTTTCCCCATTTGCCTTTCCTTGCTTTGACCTTTTGCCTTGCCTTTCCTAGCCTTACTTTGCTCTTTTGCCTTACCTTGCCTTTCTTTGCCCTTTTGCCTTGCATTGCCTTTCTTTACCCGTTTCTCTTCCCTTACCATGCTTTGCCCTTTTGCCTTGCCTTGCCTTGCTTTGCCCATTTACCTTGCCTTACCTTTCCTTGCTTTTCCGTTTTGCCTTTCCTTGCCTTTCCTTTCTTTGCCTTTTTGCCTTGCCTTGCCTTGCTTTACCCGTTTGCTTTGCCTTCCCTTTCTTTACCCTTTTGCCTTGCCTTGCCTTGCTTTGCCCTTTTGCCTTGCATTACCTTGCTTTACCCTTTTCCCTTTTCCTTGCCTTTCCTTGCTTTGCCCTTTTGCCTTGCCTTGCTTTGCCCTTTTGCGTTGCCTTGCCTTGCTTTGCTCTTTTGTGTTGCCTTTGCATGCCTTGGTTTGCACTTTTGCCTTGCCTTCCCTTGCCTTTCTTTGCCCTTTTGCCTTGCCTTGCTTTTCATTTTTGCCTTTCCTTGCCTTGCCTTTCTTTGCCCTTTTGCCTTGCATTGCCTTGCTTTACCCGTTTGCTTTGCCTTGCCTTGCTTTGCCATTTTGCCTTGCCTTGCATTCTCTTGCTTTCCCTTTTGACTTTCCTTGCCTTTCTTTGCCCTTTTGCCTTTCCTTGCCTTGGTTTGCCTTTATGCCTTGCCATGCCTTGCTTTGCCCTTTTCCTTTGCCTTTCATTACCTTGCTTTCCCCATTTGCCTTGCCTTGCTTTGCCCTTTTGCCTTGCCTTGCCTTGCCTTGCTTTGCCCTTTTGCCTTGCCTTTCCTAGCCTTACTTTGCTCTTTTTCCTTACCTTGCCTTTCTTTGCCCTTTTGCCTTGCATTGCCTTTCTTTACCCGTTTCTCTTCCCTTACCATGCTTTGCCCTTTTGCCTTGCCTTGCCTTGCTTTGCCCATTTACCTTGCCTTACCTTTCCTTGCTTTTCCATTTTGCCTTTCCTTGCCTTTCCTTTCTTTGCCTTTTTGCCTTGACTTGCCTTGCCTTGCTTTGCCCATTTGCCTTTCCTTTCTTTGCCTTTCTTTGCCTTTTTGCCTTGCCTTGCCTTGCTTTACCCGTTTGCTTTGCCTTCCCTTTCTTTACCCTTTTGCCTTGCCTTGCCTTGCTTTGCCCTTTTGCCTTGCATTACCTTGCTTTACCCTTTTCCCTTTCCTTGCCTTTCCTTGCTTTGCCCTTTTGCCTTGCCTTGCTTTGCCCTTTTGCGTTGCCTTGCCTTGCTTTGCTCTTTTCTGTTGCCTTTGCATGCCTTGGTTTGCACTTTTGCCTTGCCTTCCCTTGCCTTTCTTTGCCCTTTTGCCTTGCCTTGCTTTTCATTTTTGCCTTTCCTTGCTTGCCTTTCTTTGCCCTTTTGCCTTGCATTGCCTTGCTTTACCCGTTTTCTTTGCCTTGCCTTGCTTTGCCATTTTGTATTGCCTTGCATTCTCTTGCTTTCCCTTTTGACTTTCCTTGCTTAGCTTTGCCCTTTTGCCTTTCCTTGCCTTGGTTTGCCTTTATGCCTTACCTTGCCTTTCTCTGCCCTTTTGCCTTGCATTGCCTTTCTTTACCCGTTTCTATTCCCTTACCATGCTTTGCCTTTTTGCCTTGCCTTGCCTTGCTTTGCTCATTTACCTTGCCTTACCTTTCCTTACTTTTCCGTTTTGCCCTTCCTTGCCTTTCCTTTCTTTGCCGTTTTGCCTTGACTTGCATTGCCTTGCTTTGCCCATTTGCCTTTCCTTTCTTTGCCTTTCATTGCCTTTTTGCCTTGCCTTGCCTTTCTTTACCCGTTTGCTTTGCCTTCCCTTTCTTTAGCCTTTTGCCGTGCCTTGCATTGCTTTGCCGTTTTGCCTTGCCTTGCCTTGCCTTGCTATTCCCTTTTGCCTTGCCTTGCCTTGCTTTGCCCTTTTGCCTTGCATTACCTTGCTTTACCCTTTTCCCTTTCCTTGCCTTGCCTTGCTTTGCCCTTTTGCCTTGCCTTGCTTTGCCCTTTTGCGTTTCCTTGCCTTGCTTTGCTCTTTTATGTTGCCTTTGCATGCCTTGGTTTGCACTTTTGCCTTGCCTTCCCTTGCCTTTCTTTGCCCTTTTGCCTTGCCTTGCTTTTCATTTTTGCCTTTCCTTGCCTTGCCTTTCTTTGCCCTTTTGCCTTGCATTGCCTTGCTTTACCCGTTTGCTTTGCCTTGCCTTGCTTTGCCATTTTGCCTTGCCTTGCTTTGCGTTTTTGCCTTACCTTGCCTTGCATTGCCCTTTTGCCTTGCCTTGCCTTGTCTTGCTTTCCCTTTTCACTTTCCTTGCTTAGCTTTGCCCTTTTGCCTTTCCTTGCCTTGGTTTGCCTTTATGCCTTGCCATGCCTTGCTTTGCCCTTTTCCTTTGCCTTTCATTACCTTGCTTTCCAGATTTGCCTTGCCTTGCTTTGTTCTTTTGCCTTGCCTTGCCTTGCCTTGCTTTGCCCTTTAGACTTGCCTTGCATTGTTTTCCTTTGCCCTTTTGCCTTTCCTTGCTTTGCCCTTTTGCCTTGCCTTTCCTAGCCTTACTTTGCTCTTTTGCCTTACCTTGCCTTTCTTTGCCCTTTTGCCTTGCATTGCCTTTCTTTACCCGTTTCTCTTCCCTTGCCATGCTTTGCCCTTTTGCCTTGCCTTGCCTTGCTTTGCTCATTTACCTTGCCTTACCTTTCCTTACTTTTCCGTTTTGCCCTTCTTTGTTTTTCCTTTCTTTGCCGTTTTGCCTTGACTTGCCTTGCCTTGCTTTGCCCATTTGCCTTTCCTTTCTTTGCCTTTGCCTTTTTGCCTTGCCTTGCCTTGCTTTACCCGTTTGCTTTGCCTTCCCTTTCTTTAGCCTTTTGCCTTGCCTTGCCTTGCTTTGCCGTTTTGCTTTGCCTTGCCGTGCCTTGCCTTGCCCTTTTGCCTTGCCTTGCTTTGCCCTTTTGCGTTGCCTTGCCTTGCTTTGCTCTTTTGCATTGCCTTTGCATGCCTTGGTTTGCACTTTTGCCTTGCCTTCCCTTGCCTTGCTTTGCCCTTTTGCCTTGCCTTGCTTTGCATTTTTGCCTTTCCTTTCTTTGCCTTTTTGCCTTGCCTTCCGTTGTCTTGCTTTCCCTTTTGACTTGCCTTGCTTAACTTTGCCCTTTTGCCTTGCTTTGCCATGCTTTTCCATTTTGCCTTTCCTTGCCTTGCCTTTCTTTGCCTTTTTGCCTTGCCTTGCCTTGCTTTACCCGTTTGCTTTGCCTTCCCTTTCTTTACCCTTTTGCTTTGCCTTCCCTTTCTTTACCCTTTTGCCTTGCCTTGCCTTGCTTTGCCCTTTTGCCTGCATTACCTTGCTTTACCCTTTTCCCTTTCCTTGCCTTTCCTTGCCTTTCCTTTCTTTGCCCTTTTGCCTTGCCTTGCTTTGCCCTTTTGCGTTGCCTTGCCTTGCTTTGCTCTTTTGTATTGCCTTTGCATGCCTTGGTTTGCACTTTTGCCTTGCCTTCCCTTGCCTTTCTTTGCCCTTTTGCCTTGCCTTGTTTTCATTTTTGCCTTTCCTTGCCTTGCCTTTCTTTGCCCTTTTGCCTTGCATTGCCTTGCTTTACCCGTTTGCTTTGCCTTGCCTTGCTTTGCCATTTTGCCTTGCCTTGCATTCTCTTGCTTTCCCTTTTGACTTTCCCTGCTTAGCTTTGCCCTTTTGCCTTTCCTTGCCTTGGTTTGCCTTTATGCCTTGCCATGCCTTGCTTTGCCCTTTTCCTTTGCCTTTCATTACCTTGCTTTCCCCATTTGCCTTTCCTTGCTTTGACCTTTTGCCTTGCCTTTCCTAGCCTTACTTTGCTCTTTTGCCTTACCTTGCCTTTCTTTGCCCTTTTGCCTTGCATTGCCTTTCTTTACCCGTTTCTCTTCCCTTACCATGCTTTGCCCTTTTGCCTTGCCTTGCCTTGCTTTGCTCATTTACCTTGCCTTACCTTTCCTTGCTTGTCCGTTTTGCCTTTCCTTGCCTTTCCTTTCTTTGCCTTTTTGCCTTGACTTGCCTTGCCTTGCTTTGCCCATTTGCCTTTCCTTTCTTTGCCTTTCTTTGCCTTTTTGCCTTGCCTTGCCTTGCTTTACCCGTTTGCTTTGCCTTCCCTTTCTTTACCCTTTTGCCTTGCCTTGCCTTGCTTTGCTCATTTACCTTGCCTTACCTTTCCTTACTTTTCCGTTTTGCCCTTCCTTGTTTTTCCTTTCTTTGCCGTTTTGCCTTGACTTGCCTTGCCTTGCTTTGCCCATTTGCCTTTCCTTTCTTTGCCTTTCTTTGCCTTTTTGCCTTGCCTTGCCTTGCTTTACCCGTTTGCTTTGCCTTCCCTTTCTTTAGCCTTTTGCCTTGCCTTGCCTTGCTTTGCCGTTTTGCTTTGCCTTGCCTTGCCTTGCCTTGCCCTTTTGCCTTGCCTTGCTTTGCCCTTTTGCGTTGCCTTGCCTTGCTTTGCTCTTTTGTATTGCCTTTGCATGCCTTGGTTTGCACTTTTGCCTTGCCTTCCCTTGCCTTGCTTTGCCCTTTTGCCTTGCGTTGCTTTGCATTTTTGCCTTTCCTTTCTTTGCCTTTTTGCCTTGCCTTCCGTTGTCTTGCTTTCCCTTTTGACTTGCCTTGCTTAACTTTGCCCTTTTGCCTTGCTTTGCCATGCTTTTCCATTTTGCCTTTCCTTGCCTTGCCTTTCTTTGCCTTTTTGCCTTGCCTTGCTTTACCCGTTTGCTTTGCCTTCACTTGCTTTGCTCTTTTGCCTTGCTTTGTATTGCCTTACTTTGCCGTTTTGCCTTGCCTTGCCTTACTTTGCCGTTTTGCCTTGCCTTGTCTTGCCCTTCTTTTCTCTTTTGCCTTTCCTTGCCTTGCCATGCTTTGCCCTTTTGCCTTGCCTTGCCTTGCTTTGCTCTTTTGCCTTACCTTGCCTTTCTTTGCCCTTTTGCCTTGCCTTGCCTTGCTTTGCTCTTTTGCCTTACCTTGCCTTTCTTTGCCCTTTTGCCTTGCATTCTCTTGCCTTTCTTTGCCCTTTTGCCTTGCATTGTCTTTCTTTACCCGTTTCTCTTCCCTTACCATGCTTTGCCCTTTTGCCTTGCCTTGCCTTGCTTTGCCCATTTACCTTGCCTTACCTTTCCTTGCTTTTCCGTTTTGCCTTTCCTTGCCTTTCCTTTCTTTGCCTTTTTGCTTTGACTTGCCTTGCCTTGCTTTGCCCATTTGCCTTTCCTTTCTTTGCCTTTCTTTGCCTTTTTGCCTTGCCTTGCCTTGCTTTACCCGTTTGCTTTGCCTTCCCTTTCTTTAGCCTTTTGCCTTGCCTTGCCTTGCTTTGCGCTTTTGCCTTGCATTACCTTGATTTACCCTTTTCCCTTTCCTTGCCTTGCCTTGCTTTGCCCTTTTGCCTTGCCTTGCTTTGCCCTTTTGCGTTGCCTTGCCTTGCTTTGCTCTTTTGTGTTGCCTTTGCATGCCTTGGTTTGCACTTTTGCCTTGCCTTCCCTTGCCTTTCTTTGCCCTTTTGCCTTGCCTTGCTTTTCATTTTTGCCTTTCCTTGCCTTGCCTTTCTTTGCCCTTTTGCCTTGCATTGCCTTTTTTACCCGTTTGCTTTGCCTTGCCTTGCTTTGCCATTTTGCCTTGCCTTGCATTCTCTTGCTTTCCCTTTTGACTTTCCTTGCTTAGCTTTGCCCTTTTGCCTTTCCTTGCCTTGGTTTGCCTTTATGCCTTGCCATGCCTTGCTTTGCCCTTTTCCTTTGCCTTTCATTACCTTGCATTCCCCATTTGCCTTGCCTTGCTTTGCCCTTTTGCCTTGCCTTGCCTTGCCTTGCTTTGCCCTTTAGACTTGCCTTGCATTTTTTTCCTTTGCCCTTTTGCTTTTCCTTGTTTTGCCCTTTTGCCTTGCCTTTCCTAGCCTTACTTTGCTCTTTTGCCTTACCTTGCCTTTCTTTGCCCTTTTGCCCTTCATTGCCTTTCTTTACCCGTTTCTCTTCCCTTACCATGCTTTGCCTTTTTGCCTTGCCTTGCCTTGCTTTGCTCATTTACCTTGCCTTACCTTTCCTTACTTTTCCGTTTTGCCCTTCCTTGCCTTTCCTTTCTTTGCCGTTTTGCCTTGACTTGCCTTGCCTTGCTTTGCCCATTTGCCTTTCCTTTCTTTGCCTTTCTTTGCCTTTTTGCCTTGCCTTGCCTTGCTTTACCCGTTTGCTTTGCCTTCCCTTTCTTTAGCCTTTTGCCTTGCCTTGCCTTGCTTTGCCGTTTTGCTTTGCCTTGCCTTGCCTTGCCTTGCCCTTTTGCCTTGCCTTGCTTTGCCCTTTTGCGTTGCCTTGCCTTGCTTTGCTCTTTTGTATTGCCTTTGCATGCCTTGGTTTGCACTTTTGCCTTGCCTTCCCTTGCCTTGCTTTGCCCTTTTGCCTTGCCTTGCTTTGCATTTTTGCCTTTCCTTTCTTTGCCTTTTTGCCTTGCCTTCCGTTGTCTTGCTTTCCCTTTTGACTTGCCTTACTTAACTTTGCCCTTTTGCCTTGCTTTGCCATGCTTTTCCATTTTGCCTTTCCTTGCCTTGCCTTTCTTTGCCTTTTTGCCTTGCCTTGCTTTACCCGTTTGCTTTGCCTTCACTTGCTTTGCTCTTTTGCCTTGCTTTGTATTGCCTTGCTTTGCCATTTGCCTTGCCTTGCCTTACTTTGCCGTTTTGCCTTGCCTTGCCTTACTTTGCCGTTTTGCCTTGCCTTGCCTTGCCCTTCTTTTCTCTTTTGCCTTTCCTTGCCTTGCCATGCTTTGCCCTTTTGCCTTGCCTTGCCTTGCTTTGCTCTTTTGCTTTGCCTTACCTTACTTTGCCCTTTTGCCTTGCATTCCCTTGCCTTTCTTTGCCCTTTTGCCTTGCCTTGCCTTGCCTTGCTTTGCCCTGTAGACTTGCCTTGCTTTGCCTTTTTTCCTTGCCTTGACTTGCCTTGCTTTGGTCTTTTGCATTGCCTTGCTTTTTCACTTGGCCTTGTCTTGCCTTGCCTTGCCTTTCCTTTCTTTGCCCTTTTGCCTTGCATTGCCTTGCTTTACCCGTTTGCTTTGCCTTGCCTTGCTTTGCCCTTTTGCCTTGCCTTGCTTTGCATTTTTGCCTTTCCTTTCTTTGCCTTTTTGCCTTGCCTTCCGTTGTCTTGCTTTCCCTTTTGACTTGCCTTGCTTAACTTTGCCCTTTTGCCTTGCTTTGCCATGCTTTTCCATTTTGCCTTTCCTTGCCTTGCCTTTCTTTGCCTTTTTGCCTTGCCTTGCTTTACCCGTTTGCTTTGCCTTCACTTGCTTTGCTCTTTTGCCTTGCTTTGTATTGCCTTGCTTTGCCATTTGCCTTGCCTTGCCTTACTTTGCCGTCTTGCTTTGTATTGCCTTACTTTGCCGTTTTGCCTTGCCTTGCCTTACTTTGCCGTTTTGCCTTGCCTTGCCTTGCCCTTCTTTTCTCTTTTGCCTTTCCTTGCCTTGCCATGCTTTGCCCTTTTGCCTTGCCTTCCCTAGCTTTGCTCTTTTGCCTTACCTTGCCTTTCTTTGCCCTTTTGCCTTGCATTCCCTTGCCTTTCTTTGCCCTTTTGCCTTGCATTGCCTTTCTTTACCCGTTTCTCTTCCCTTACCATGCTTTGCCCTTTTGCCTTGCCTTGCCTTGCTTTGCCCATTTACCTTGCCTTACCTTTCCTTGCTTTTCCGTTTTGCCTTTCCTTGCCTTTCCTTTCTTTGCCTTTTTGCTTTGACTTGCCTTGCCTTGCTTTGCCCATTTGCCTTTCCTTTCTTTGCCTTTCTTTGCCTTTTTGCCTTGCCTTGCCTTGCTTTACCCGTTTGCTTTGCCTTCCCTTTCTTTAGCCTTTTGCCTTGCCTTGCCTTGCTTTGCGCTTTTGCCTTGCATTACCTTGCTTTACCCTTTTCCCTTTCCTTGCCTTGCCTTGCTTTGCCCTTTTGCCTTGCCTTGCTTTGCCCTTTTGCGTTGCCTTGCCTTGCTTTGCTCTTTTGTGTTGCCTTTGCATGCCTTGGTTTGCACTTTTGCCTTGCCTTCCCTTGCCTTTCTTTGCCCTTTTGCCTTGCCTTGCTTTTCATTTTTGCCTTTCCTTGCCTTGCCTTTCTTTGCCCTTTTGCCTTGCATTGCCTTTTTTACCCGTTTGCTTTGCCTTGCCTTGCTTTGCCATTTTGCCTTGCCTTGCATTCTCTTGCTTTCCCTTTTGACTTTCCTTGCTTAGCTTTGCCCTTTTGCCTTGCCTTGCCTTGGTTTGCCTTTATGCCTTGCCATGCCTTGCTTTGCCCTTTTCCTTTGCCTTTCATTACCTTGCTTTCCCCATTTGCCTTGCCTTGCTTTGCCCTTTTGCCTTGCCTTGCCTTGCCTTGCTTTGCCCTTTAGACTTGCCTTGCATTTTTTTCCTTTGCCCTTTTGCTTTTCCTTGCTTTGCCCTTTTGCCTTGCCTTTCCTAGCCTTACTTTGCTCTTTTGCCTTACCTTGCCTTTCTTTGCCCTTTTGCCTTGCATTGCCTTTCTTTACCCGTTTCTCTTCCCTTACCATGCATTGCCTTTTTGCCTTGCCTTGCCTTGCTTTGCTCATTTACCTTGCCTTACCTTTCCTTACTTTTCCGTTTTGCCCTTCCTTGCCTTTCCTTTCTTTGCCGTTTTGCCTTGACTTGCCTTGCTTTGCCCATTTGCCTTTCCTTTCTTTGCCTTTCTTTGCCTTTTTGCCTTGCCTTGCCTTGCTTTACCCGTTTGCTTTGCCTTCCCTTTCTTTAGCCTTTTGCCTTGCCTTGCCTTGCTTTGCCGTTTTGCTTTGCCTTGCCTTGCCTTGCCTTGCCCTTTTGCCTTGCCTTGCTTTGCCCTTTTGCGTTGCCTTGCCTTGCTTTGCTCTTTTGTATTGCCTTTGCATGCCTTGGTTTGCACTTTTGCCTTGCCTTCCCCTGCCTTGCTTTGCCCTTTTGCCTTGCCTTGCTTTGCATTTTTGCCTTTCCTTTCTTTGCCTTTTTGCCTTTCCTTTCTTTGCCTTTTTGCCTTGCCTTGCTTTACCCGTTTGCTTTGCCTTCACTTGCTTTGCTCTTTTGCCTTGCTTTGTATTGCCTTGCTTTGCCATTTGCCTTGCCTTGCCTTACTTTGCCGTTTTGCCTTGCCTTGCCTTACTTTGCCGTTTTGCCTTGCCTTGCCTTGCCCTTCTTTCCTCTTTTGCCTTTCCTTGCCTTGCCATGCTTTGCCCTTTTGCCTTGCCTTGCCTTGCTTTGCTCTTTTGCTTTGCCTTACCTTACTTTGACCTTTTGTCTTGCATTCCCTTGCCTTTCTTTGCCCTTTTGCCTTGCCTTGCCTTGGCTTGCTTTGCCCTGTAGACTTGCCTTGCTTTACCTTTTTGCCTTGCCTTGCCTTGCCTTGCTTTGGTCTTTTGCATTGCCTTGCTTTTTCACTTGGCCTTGTCTTGCCTTGCCTTGCCTTTCCTTTCTTTGCCCTTTTGCCTTGCATTGCCTTGCTTTACCCGTTTGCTTTGCCTTGCCTTGCTTTGCCATTTTGCCTTGCCTTGCTTTGCGTTTTTGCCTTACCTTGCCTTGCATTGCCCTTTTGCCTTGCCTTTCATTGCCTTGCTTTCCCCATTTGCCTTGCCTTGCTTTGCCCTTTTGCCTTGCCTTGCCTTGCCTTGCTTTGCCCTGTAAACTTGCCTTGCTTTGCCTTTTTGCCTTACCTTGCCTTGCATTGCCCTTTTGCCTTGCCTTTCATTGCCTTGCTTTCCCCATTTGCCTTGCCTTGCTTTGCCCTTTTGCCTTGCCTTGCCTTGCCTTGCTTTGCCCTGTAGACTTGCCTTGCTTTGCCTTTTTGCCTTGCCTTGCCTTGCCTTGCTTTGGTCTTTTGCCTTGCCTTGCTTTTTCACTTGGCCTTGTCTTGCCTTGCCTTGCCTTTCCTTTCTTTGCCCTTTTGCCTTGCATTGCCTTGCTTTACCCGTTTGCTTTGCCTTGCCTTGCTTTGCCATTTTGCCTTGCCTTGCTTTGCGTTTTTGCCTTACCTTGCCTTGCGTTGCTTTGGTCTTTTGCCTTGCCTTGCTTTTTCACTTGGCCTTGTCTTGCCTTGCCTTGCCTTTCCTTTCTTTGCCCTTTTGCCTTGCATTGCCTTGCTTTACCCGTTTGCTTTGCCTTGCCTTGCTTTGCCCATTTGCCTTGCCTTGCTTTGCGTTTTTGCCTTACCTTTCCTTGCATTGCCCTTTTGCCTTGCCTTTCATTGCCTTGCTTTCCCCATTTGCCTTGCCTTGCTTTGCCCTTTTGCCTTGCCTTGCCTTGCCTTGCTTTGCCCTGTAGACTTGCCTTGCTTTGCCTTTTTGCCTTGCCTTGCCTTGCCTTGCTTTGGTCTTTTGTCTTGCCTTGCTTTTTCACTTGGCCTTGTCTTACCTTGCCTTGCCTTTCCTTTCTTTGCCCTTTTGCCTTGCATTGCCTTGCTTTACCCGTTTGCTTTGCCTTGCCTTGCTTTGCCATTTTGCCTTGCCTTGCTTTGCGTTTTTGCCTTACCTTGCCTTGCATTGCCCTTTTGCCTTGCCTTTCATTGCCTTGCTTTGCACTGTAGACTTGCCTTGCTTTGCCCTTTTGCCTTGCCTTGCCTTTCCTTGCTTTGCCCTTTAGACTTGCCTTGCATTGTTTTCCTTTGCCCTTTTGCCTTTCCTTGCTTTGCCCTTTTGCCTTGCCTTTCCTAGCCTTACTTTGCTCTTTTGCCTTACCTTGCCTTTCTTTGCCCTTTTGCCTTGCATTGCCTTTCTTTACCCGTTTCTCTTCCCTTACCATGCTTTGCCCTTTTGCCTTGCCTTGCCTTGCGTTGCTCAATTACCTTGCCTTACCTTTCCTTGCTTTTCCCTTTTGCCCTTCCTTGTTTTTCCTTTCTTTGCCGTTTTGCCTTGACTTGCCTTGCCTTGCTTTGCCCATTTGCCTTTCCTTTCTTTGCCTTTCTTTGCCTTTTTGCCTTGCCTTGCCTTGCTTTACCCGTTTGCTTTGCCTTCCCTTTTTTTACCCTTTTGCCTTGCCTTGCCTTGCTTTGCCCTTTTGCCTTGCATTACCTTGCTTTACCCTTTTCCCTTTCCTTGCCTTTCCTTGCTTTGCCCTTTTGCCTTGCCTTGCTTTGCCCTTTTGCGTTGCCTTGCCTTGCTTTGCTCTTTTGTGTTGCCTTTGCATGCCTTGGTTTGCACTTTTGCCTTGCCTTCCCTTGCCTTTCTTTGCCCTTTTGCCTTGCATTGCTTTTCATTTTTGCCTTTCCTTGCCTTGCCTTTCTTTGCCCTTTTGCCTTGCATTGCCTTTTTTACCCGTTTGCTTTGCCTTGCCTTGCTTTGCCATTTTGCCTTGCCTTGCATTCTCTTGCTTTCCCTTTTGACTTTCCTTGCTTAGCTTTGCCCGTTTGCCTTTCCTTGCCTTGGTTTGCCTTTATGCCTTGCCATGCCTTGCTTTGCCCTTTTCCTTTGCCTTTCATTACCTTGATTTCCCGATCTGCCTTGCCTTGCTTTGCCCTTTTGCCTTGCCTTGCCTTGCCTTGCTTTGCCCTTTAGACTTGCCTTGCATTGTTTTCCTTTGCCCTTTTGCATTTCCTTGCTTTGCCCTTTTGCCTTGCCTTTCCTAGCCTTACTTTGCTCTTTTGCCTTACCTTGCCTTTCTTTGCCCTTTTGCCTTGCATTGCCTTTCTTTACCCGTTTCTCTTCCCTTACCATGCTTTGCCCTTTTGCCTTGCCTTGCCTTGCTTTGCTCATTTACCTTGCCTTACCTTTCCTTACTTTTCCGTTTTGCCCTTCCTTGTTTTTCCTTTCTTTGCCGTTTTGCCTTGACTTGCCTTGCCTTGCTTTGCCCATTTGCCTTTCCTTTCTTTGCCTTTCTTTGCCTTTTTGCCTTGCCTTGCCTTGCTTTACCCGTTTGCTTTGCCTTCCCTTTCTTTAGCCTTTTGCCTTGCCTTGCCTTGCTTTGCCGTTTTGCTTTGCCTTGCCTTGCCTTGCCCTTTTGCCTTGCCTTGCTTTGCCCTTTTGCGATGCCTTGCCTTGCTTTGCTCTTTTGTATTGCCTTTGCATGCCTTGGTTTGCACTTTTGCCTTGCCTTCCCTTGCCTTGCTTTGCCCTTTTACCTTGCCTTGCTTTGCATTTTTGCCTTTCCTTTCTTTGCCTTTTTGCCTTGCCTTGCCTTGCTTTGCCGTTTTGCCTTGCCTTGCCTTTCCTTGCTATTCCCTTTCGCCTTGCCTTGCCTTGTCTTGCTTTCCCTTTTGACTTGTCTTGCTTAACTTTGCCCTTTTGCCTTGCTTTGCCATGCTTTTCCATTTT
This sequence comes from Columba guinea, assembly GCA_032206185.1. Lineage (NCBI taxonomy): Eukaryota > Metazoa > Chordata > Aves > Columbiformes > Columbidae > Columba > Columba guinea. The sequence continues at coordinate 189,452 of JAVLUU010000384.1, forward strand.
GCCTTTAATTGCCTTGCCTTTCTTTGCCTTTTTGCCTTGCCTTGCATTACCCGTTTGCTTTGCCTTCACTTGCTTTGCTCTTTTGCCTTGCTTTGTATTGCCTTGCTTTGGTCTTTTGCCTTGCCTTGCTTTTTCACTTGGCCTTGTCTTGCCTTGCCTTGCCTTTCCTTTCTTTGGCCTTTTGCCTTGCATTGCCTTGCTTTACCCGTTTGCTTTGCCTTGCCTTGCTTTGCCATTTTGCCTTGCCTTGCTTTGCGTTTTTGCCTTACCTTGCCTTGCATTGCCCTTTTGCCTTGCCTTTCATAGCCTTGCTTTCCCCATTTGCCTTGCCTTGCTTTGCCCTTTTGCCTTGCCTTGCCTTGCTTTGCCCTTTAGACTTGCCTTGCATTGTTTTCCTTTGCCCTTTTGCCTTTCCTTGCTTTGCCCTTTTGCCTTGCCTTTCCTAGCCTTACTTTGCTCTTTTGCCTTACCTTGCCTTTCTTTGCCCTTTTGCCTTGCATTGCCTTTCTTTACCCGTTTCTCTTCCCTTACCATGCTTTGCCCTTTTGCCTTGCCTTGCCTTGCTTTGCTCATTTACCTTGCCTTACCTTTCCTTACTTTTCCGTTTTGCCCTTCCTTGTTTTTCCTTTCTTTGCCGTTTTGCCTTGACTTGCCTTGCCTTGCTTTGCCCATTTGCCTTTCCTTTCTTTGCCTTTCTTTGCCTTTTTGCCTTGCCTTGCCTTGCTTTACCCGTTTGCTTTGCCTTCCCTTTCTTTAGCCTTTTGCCTTGCCTTGCCTTGCTTTGCCGTTTTGCTTTGCCTTGCCTTGCCTTGCCTTGCCCTTTTGCCTTGCCTTGCTTTCCCCTTTTGCTTTGCCTTGCCTTGCTTTGCTCTTTTGTATTGCCTTTGCATGCCTTGGTTTGCACTTTTGCCTTGCCTTCCCTTGCCTTGCTTTGCCCTTTTACCTTGCCTTGCTTTGCATTTTTGCCTTTCCTTTCTTTGCCTTTTTGCCTTGCCTTCCGTTGTCTTGCTTTCCCTTTTGACTTGCCTTGCTTAACTTTGCCCTTTTGCCTTGCTTTGCCATGCTTTTCCATTTTGCCTTTCCTTGCCTTGCCTTTCTTTGCCCTTTTGCCTTGCATTGCCTTGCTTTACCCGTTTGCTTTGCCTTGCCTTGCTTTGCCATTTTGCCTTGCCTTGCATTCTCTTGCTTTCCCTTTTGACTTTCCTTGCTTAGCTTTGCCCTTTTGCCTTTCCTTGCCTTGGTTTGCCTTTATGCCTTGCCATGCCTTGCTTTGCCCTTTTCCTTTGCCTTTCATTACCTTGCTTTCCCCATTTGCCTTGCCTTGCTTTGCCCTTTTGCCTTGCCTTGCCTTTCCTTGCTTTGCCCTTTAGACTTGCCTTGCATTGTTTTCCTTTGCCCTTTTGCCTTTCCTTGCTTTGCCCTTTTGCCTTGCCTTTCCTAGCCTTACTTTGCTCTTTTGCCTTACCTTGCCTTTCTTTGCCCTTTTGCCTTGCATTGCCTTTCTTTACCCGTTTCTCTTCCCTTACCATGCTTTGCCCTTTTGCCTTGCCTTGCCTTGCTTTGCTCATTTACCTTGCCTTACCTTTCCTTACTTTTCCGTTTTGCCCTTCCTTGTTTTTCCTTTCTTTTCTCTTTTGCCTTTCCTTGCCTTGCCATGCTTTGCCCTTTTGCCTTGCCTTGCCTTGCGTTGCTCTTTTGCTTTGCCTTACCTTACTTTGCCCTTTTGCCTTGCATTCCCTTGCCTTTCTTTGCCCTTTTGCCTTGCCTTGCCTTGCTTTGCCCTGTAGACTTGCCTTGCTTTGCCTTTTTGCCTTGCCTTGACTTGCCTTGCTTTGGTCTTTTGCCTTGCCTTGCTTTTTCGCTTGGCCTTGTCTTGCCTTTCCTTGCCTTTCCTTTCTTTGCCCTTTTGCCTTGCATTGCCTTCCTTAACCCGTTTGCTTTGCCTTCCCTTTCTTTAGCCTTTTGCCTTGCCTTGCCTTGCTTTGCCGTTTTGCTTTGCCTTGCCTTGCCTTGCCTTGCCCTTTTGCCTTGCCTTGCTTTGCCCTTTTGCGTTGCCTTGCCTTGCTTTGCTCTTTTGTTTTGCCTTTGCATGCCTTGGTTTGCACTTTTGCCTTGCCTTCCCTTGCCTTTCTCTGCCCTTTTGCCTTGCCTTGCTTTTCATTTTTGCCTTTCCTTGCCTTGCCTTTCTTTGCCCTTTTGCCTTGCATTGCCTTGCTTTACCCGTTTGCTTTGCCTTGCCTTGCTTTGCCATTTTGCCTTGCCTTGCATTCTCTTGCTTTCCCTTTTGACTTTCCTTGCTTAGCTTTGCCCTTTTGCCTTTCCTTGCCTTGGTTTGCCTTTATGCCTTGCCATGCCTTGCTTTGCCCTTTTCCTTTGCCTTTCATTACCTTGCTTTCCCCATTTGCCTTGCCTTGCTTTGCCCTTTTGCCTTGCCTTGCCTTTCCTTGCTTTGCCCTTTAGACTTGCCTTGCATTGTTTTCCTTTGCCCTTTTGCCTTTCCTTGCTTTGCCCTTTTGCCTTGCCTTTCCTAGCCTTACTTTGCTCTTTTGCCTTACCTTGCCTTTCTTTGCCCTTTTGCCTTGCATTGCCTTTCTTTACCCGTTTCTCTTCCCTTACCATGCTTTGCCCTTTTGCCTTGCCTTGCCTTGCTTTGCTCATTTACCTTGCCTTACCTTTCCTTACTTTTCCGTTTTGCCCTTCCTTGTTTTTCCTTTCTTTTCTCTTTTGCCTTTCCTTGCCTTGCCATGCTTTGCCCTTTTGCCTTGCCTTTCCTTGCGTTGCTCTTTTGCTTTGCCTTACCTTACTTTGCCCTTTTGCCTTGCATTCCCTTGCCTTTCTTTGCCCTTTTGCCTTGCCTTGCCTTGCTTTGCCCTGTAGACTTGCCTTGCTTTGCCTTTTTGCCTTGCCTTGACTTGCCTTGCTTTGGTCTTTTGCCTTGCCTTGCTTTTTCGCTTGGCCTTGTCTTGCCTTTCCTTGCCTTTCCTTTCTTTGCCCTTTTGCCTTGCATTGCCTTCCTTAACCCGTTTGCTTTGCCTTGCCTTGCTTTGCCATTTTGCCTTGCCTTGCTTTGCGTTTTTGCCTTACCTTGCCTTGCATTGCCCTTTTGCCTTGCCTTTCATTGCCTTGCTTTCCCCATTTGCCTTGCCTTGCTTTGCCCTTTTGCCTTGCCTTGCCTTGCCTTGCTTTGCCCTGTAGACTTGCCTTGTTTTGCACTTTTGCCTTTCCTTGCCTTGCCTTGCTTTGGTCTTTTGCCTTGCCTTGCTTTTTCACTTGGCCTTGTCTTGCCTTGCCTTGCCTTTCCTTTCTTTGCCCTTTGGCCTTGCATTGCCTTGCTTTACCCGTTTGCTTTGCCTTGCCTTGCTTTGCCATTTTGCCTTGCCTTGCTTTGCGTTTTTGCCTTACCTTGCCTTGCATTGCCTTTTTGCCTTGCCTTTCATTGCCTTGCTTTGCACTGTAAACTTGCCTTGCTTTGCCCTTTTGCCTTGCCTTGCCTTTCCTTGCTTTGCCCTTTAGACTTGCCTTGCATTGTTTTCCTTTGCCCTTTTGCCTTTCCTTGCTTTGCCCTTTTGCCTTGCCTTTCCTAGCTTTACTTTGCTCTTTTGCCTTACCTTGCCTTTCTTTGCCCTTTTGCCTTGCCTTGCCTTGCTTTGCTCATTTACCTTGCCTTACCTTTCCTTACTTTTCCGTTTTGCCCTTCCTTGTTTTTCCTTTCTTTGCCGTTTTGCCTTGACTTGCCTTGCCTTGCTTTGCCCATTTGCCTTTCCTTTCTTTGCCTTTCTTTGCCTTTTTGCCTTGCCTTGCCTTGCTTTACCCGTTTGCTTTGCCTTCCCTTTCTTTAGCCTTTTGCCTTGCCTTGCCTTGCTTTGCCGTTTTGCTTTGCCTTGCCTTGCCTTGCCTTGCCCTTTTGCCTTGCCTTGCTTTCCCCTTTTGCTTTGCCTTGCCTTGCTTTGCTCTTTTGTATTGCCTTTGCATGCCTTGGTTTGCACTTTTGCCTTGCCTTCCCTTGCCTTGCTTTGCCCTTTTACCTTGCCTTGCTTTGCATTTTTGCCTTTCCTTTCTTTGCCTTTTTGCCTTGCCTTCCGTTGTCTTGCTTTCCCTTTTGACTTGCCTTGCTTAACTTTGCCCTTTTGCCTTGCTTTGCCATGCTTTTCCATTTTGCCTTTCCTTGCCTTGCCTTTCTTTGCCCTTTTGCCTTGCATTGCCTTGCTTTACCCGTTTGCTTTGCCTTGCCTTGCTTTGCCATTTTGCCTTGCCTTGCATTCTCTTGCTTTCCCTTTTGACTTTCCTTGCTTAGCTTTGCCCTTTTGCCTTTCCTTGCCTTGGTTTGCCTTTATGCCTTGCCATGCCTTGCTTTGCCCTTTTCCTTTGCCTTTCATTACCTTGCTTTCCCCATTTGCCTTGCCTTGCTTTGCCCTTTTGCCTTGCCTTGCCTTTCCTTGCTTTGCCCTTTAGACTTGCCTTGCATTGTTTTCCTTTGCCCTTTTGCATTTCCTTGCTTTGCCCTTTTGCCTTGCCTTTCCTAGCCTTACTTTGCTCTTTTGCCTTACCTTGCCTTTCTTTGCCCTTTTGCCTTGCATTGCCTTTCTTTACCCGTTTCTCTTCCCTTACCATGCTTTGCCCTTTTGCCTTGCCTTGCCTTGCTTTGCTCATTTACCTTGCCTTACCTTTCCTTACTTTTCCGTTTTGCCCTTCCTTGTTTTTCCTTTCTTTTCTCTTTTGCCTTTCCTTGCCTTGCCATGCTTTGCCCTTTTGCCTTGCCTTGCCTTGCGTTGCTCTTTTGCTTTGCCTTACCTTACTTTGCCCTTTTGCCTTGCATTCCCTTGCCTTTCTTTGCCCTTTTGCCTTGCCTTGCCTTGCTTTGCCCTGTAGACTTGCCTTGCTTTGCCTTTTTGCCTTGCCTTGACTTGCCTTGCTTTGGTCTTTTGCCTTGCCTTGCTTTTTCGCTTGGCCTTGTCTTGCCTTTCCTTGCCTTTCCTTTCTTTGCCCTTTTGCCTTGCATTGCCTTCCTTAACCCGTTTGCTTTGCCTTCCCTTTCTTTAGCCTTTTGCCTTGCCTTGCCTTGCTTTGCCGTTTTGCTTTGCCTTGCCTTGCCTTGCCTTGCCCTTTTGCCTTGCCTTGCTTTGCCCTTTTGCGTTGCCTTGCCTTGCTTTGCTCTTTTGTTTTGCCTTTGCATGCCTTGGTTTGCACTTTTGCCTTGCCTTCCCTTGCCTTTCTCTGCCCTTTTGCCTTGCCTTGCTTTTCATTTTTGCCTTTCCTTGCCTTGCCTTTCTTTGCCCTTTTGCCTTGCATTGCCTTGCTTTACCCGTTTGCTTTGCCTTGCCTTGCTTTGCCATTTTGCCTTGCCTTGCATTCTCTTGCTTTCCCTTTTGACTTTCCTTGCTTAGCTTTGCCCTTTTGCCTTTCCTTGCCTTGGTTTGCCTTTATGCCTTGCCATGCCTTGCTTTGCCCTTTTCCTTTGCCTTTCATTACCTTGCTTTCCCCATTTGCCTTGCCTTGCTTTGCCCTTTTGCCTTGCCTTGCCTTTCCTTGCTTTGCCCTTTAGACTTGCCTTGCATTGTTTTCCTTTGCCCTTTTGCCTTTCCTTGCTTTGCCCTTTTGCCTTGCCTTTCCTAGCCTTACTTTGCTCTTTTGCCTTACCTTGCCTTTCTTTGCCCTTTTGCCTTGCATTGCCTTTCTTTACCCGTTTCTCTTCCCTTACCATGCTTTGCCCTTTTGCCTTGCCTTGCCTTGCTTTGCTCATTTACCTTGCCTTACCTTTCCTTACTTTTCCGTTTTGCCCTTCCTTGTTTTTCCTTTCTTTTCTCTTTTGCCTTTCCTTGCCTTGCCATGCTTTGCCCTTTTGCCTTGCCTTTCCTTGCGTTGCTCTTTTGCTTTGCCTTACCTTACTTTGCCCTTTTGCCTTGCATTCCCTTGCCTTTCTTTGCCCTTTTGCCTTGCCTTGCCTTGCTTTGCCCTGTAGACTTGCCTTGCTTTGCCTTTTTGCCTTGCCTTGACTTGCCTTGCTTTGGTCTTTTGCCTTGCCTTGCTTTTTCGCTTGGCCTTGTCTTGCCTTTCCTTGCCTTTCCTTTCTTTGCCCTTTTGCCTTGCATTGCCTTCCTTAACCCGTTTGCTTTGCCTTGCCTTGCTTTGCCATTTTGCCTTGCCTTGCTTTGCGTTTTTGCCTTACCTTGCCTTGCATTGCCCTTTTGCCTTGCCTTTCATTGCCTTGCTTTCCCCATTTGCCTTGCCTTGCTTTGCCCTTTTGCCTTGCCTTGCCTTGCCTTGCTTTGCCCTGTAGACTTGCCTTGTTTTGCACTTTTGCCTTTCCTTGCCTTGCCTTGCTTTGGTCTTTTGCCTTGCCTTGCTTTTTCACTTGGCCTTGTCTTGCCTTGCCTTGCCTTTCCTTTCTTTGCCCTTTGGCCTTGCATTGCCTTGCTTTACCCGTTTGCTTTGCCTTGCCTTGCTTTGCCATTTTGCCTTGCCTTGCTTTGCGTTTTTGCCTTACCTTGCCTTGCATTGCCTTTTTGCCTTGCCTTTCATTGCCTTGCTTTGCACTGTAAACTTGCCTTGCTTTGCCCTTTTGCCTTGCCTTGCCTTTCCTTGCTTTGCCCTTTAGACTTGCCTTGCATTGTTTTCCTTTGCCCTTTTGCCTTTCCTTGCTTTGCCCTTTTGCCTTGCCTTTCCTAGCTTTACTTTGCTCTTTTGCCTTACCTTGCCTTTCTTTGCCCTTTTGCCTTGCCTTGCCTTGCTTTGCTCATTTACCTTGCCTTACCTTTCCTTACTTTTCCGTTTTGCCCTTCCTTGTTTTTCCTTTCTTTGCCGTTTTGCCTTGACTTGCCTTGCCTTGCTTTGCCCATTTGCCTTTCCTTTCTTTGCCTTTCTTTGCCTTTTTGCCTTGCCTTGCCTTGCTTTACCCGTTTGCTTTGCCTTCCCTTTCTTTAGCCTTTTGCCTTGCCTTGCCTTGCTTTGCCGTTTTGCTTTGCCTTGCCTTGCCTTGCCTTGCCCTTTTGCCTTGCCTTGCTTTCCCCTTTTGCTTTGCCTTGCCTTGCTTTGCTCTTTTGTATTGCCTTTGCATGCCTTGGTTTGCACTTTTGCCTTGCCTTCCCTTGCCTTGCTTTGCCCTTTTACCTTGCCTTGCTTTGCATTTTTGCCTTTCCTTTCTTTGCCTTTTTGCCTTGCCTTCCGTTGTCTTGCTTTCCCTTTTGACTTGCCTTGCTTAACTTTGCCCTTTTGCCTTGCTTTGCCATGCTTTTCCATTTTGCCTTTCCTTGCCTTGCCTTTCTTTGCCTTTTTGCCTTGCCTTGCATTACCCGTTTGCTTTGCCTTCACTTGCTTTGCTCTTTTGCCTTGCTTTGTATTGCCTTGCTTTGGTCTTTTGCCTTGCCTTGCTTTTTCACTTGGCCTTGTCTTGCCTTGCCTTGCCTTTCCTTTCTTTGCCCTTTTGCCTTGCATTGCCTTGCTTTACCCGTTTGCTTTGCCTTGCCTTGCTTTGCCATTTTGCCTTTCCTTGCTTTGCGTTTTTGCCTTACCTTGCCTTGCATTGCCCTTTTGCCTTGCCTTTCATAGCCTTGCTTTCCCCATTTGCCTTGCCTTGCTTTGCTCTTTTGCTTTGCCTTGCCTTGCTTTGCCCTTTAGACTTGCCTTGCATTGTTTTCCTTTGCCCTTTTGCCTTTCCTTGCTTTGCCATTTTGCCTTGCCTTTCCTAGCCTTACTTTGCTCTTTTGCCTTACCTTGCCTTTCTTTGCCCTTTTGCCTTGCATTGCCTTTCTTTACCCGTTTCTCTTCCCTTACCATGCTTTGCCCTTTTGCCTTGCCTTGCCTTGCTTTGCTCATTTACCTTGCCTTACCTTTCCTTACTTTTCCGTTTTGCCCTTCCTTGCCTTTCCTTTCTTTGCCTTTTTGCCTTGACTTGCCTTGCCTTGCTTTGCCCATTTGCCTTTCCTTTCTTTGCCTTTCTTTGCCTTTTTGCCTTGCCTTGCCTTGCTTTACCCGTTTGCTTTGCCTTCCCTTTCTTTAGCCTTTTGCCTTGCCTTGCCTTGCTTTGCCGTTTTGCTTTGCCTTGCCTTGCCTTGCCTTGCCCTTTTGCCTTGCCTTGCTTTGTCCTTTTGCGTTGCCTTGCCTTGCTTTGCTCTTTTGTATTGCCTTTGCATGCCTTGGTTTGCCCTTTTGCCTTGCCTTGCTTTGCATTTTTGCCTTTCCTTTCTTTGCCTTTTTGCCTTGCCTTCCGTTGTCTTGCTTTTCCTTTTGACTTGCCTTGCTTAACTTTGCCCTTTTGCCTTGCTTTGCCATGCTTTTCCATTTTGCCTTTCCTTGCCTTGCCTTTCTTTGCTTTTTTGCCTTGCCTTGCTTTACCCGTTTGCTTTGCCTTCACTTGCTTTGCTCTTTTGCCTTGCGTTGTATTGCCTTGCTTTGCCATTTGCCTTGCCTTGCCTTACTTTGCCCTTTTGCCTTGCCTTGCCTTACTTTGCCGTTTTGCCTTGCCTTGCCTTGCCCTTCTTTTCTCTTTTGCCTTTCCTTGCCTTGCCATGCTTTGCCCTTTTGCCTTGCCTTTCCTTGCGTTGCTCTTTTGCTTTGCCTTACCTTACTTTGCCCTTTTGCCTTGCATTCCCTTGCCTTTCTTTGCCCTTTTGCCTTGCCTTGCCTTGCTTTGCCCTGTAGACTTGCCTTGCTTTGCCTTTTTGCCTTGCCTTGACTTGCCTTGCTTTGGTCTTTTGCCTTGCCTTGCTTTTTCGCTTGGCCTTGTCTTGCCTTTCCTTGCCTTTCCTTTCTTTGCCCTTTTGCCTTGCATTGCCTTCCTTAACCCGTTTGCTTTGCCTTGCCTTGCTTTGCCATTTTGCCTTGCCTTGCTTTGCGTTTTTGCCTTACCTTGCCTTGCATTGCCCTTTTGCCTTGCCTTTCATTGCCTTGCTTTCCCCATTTGCCTTGCCTTGCTTTGCCCTTTTGCCTTGCCTTGCCTTGCCTTGCTTTGCCCTGTAGACTTGCCTTGTTTTGCACTTTTGCCTTTCCTTGCCTTGCCTTGCTTTGGTCTTTTGCCTTGCCTTGCTTTTTCACTTGGCCTTGTCTTGCCTTGCCTTGCCTTTCCTTTCTTTGCCCTTTGGCCTTGCATTGCCTTGCTTTACCCGTTTGCTTTGCCTTGCCTTGCTTTGCCATTTTGCCTTGCCTTGCTTTGCGTTTTTGCCTTACCTTGCCTTGCATTGCCTTTTTGCCTTGCCTTTCATTGCCTTGCTTTGCACTGTAAACTTGCCTTGCTTTGCCCTTTTGCCTTGCCTTGCCTTTCCTTGCTTTGCCCTTTAGACTTGCCTTGCATTGTTTTCCTTTGCCCTTTTGCCTTTCCTTGCTTTGCCCTTTTGCCTTGCCTTTCCTAGCTTTACTTTGCTCTTTTGCCTTACCTTGCCTTTCTTTGCCCTTTTGCCTTGCCTTGCCTTGCTTTGCTCATTTACCTTGCCTTACCTTTCCTTACTTTTCCGTTTTGCCCTTCCTTGTTTTTCCTTTCTTTGCCGTTTTGCCTTGACTTGCCTTGCCTTGCTTTGCCCATTTGCCTTTCCTTTCTTTGCCTTTCTTTGCCTTTTTGCCTTGCCTTGCCTTGCTTTACCCGTTTGCTTTGCCTTCCCTTTCTTTAGCCTTTTGCCTTGCCTTGCCTTGCTTTGCCGTTTTGCTTTGCCTTGCCTTGCCTTGCCTTGCCCTTTTGCCTTGCCTTGCTTTGCCATTTTGCGTTGCCTTGCCTTGCTTTGCTCTTTTGTGTTGCCTTTGCATGCCTTGGTTTGCACTTTTGCCTTGCCTTCCCTTGCCTTTCTCTGCCCTTTTGCCTTGCCTTGCTTTTCATTTTTGCCTTTCCTTGCCTTGCCTTTCTTTGCCCTTTTGCCTTGCATTGCCTTGCTTTACCCGTTTGCTTTGCCTTGCCTTGCTTTGCCATTTTGCCTTGCCTTGCATTCTCTTGCTTTCCCTTTTGACTTTCCTTGCTTAGCTTTGCCCTTTTGCCTTTCCTTGCCTTGGTTTGCCTTTATGCCTTGCCATGCCTTGCTTTGCCCTTTTCCTTTGCCTTTCATTACCTTGCTTTCCCCATTTGCCTTGCCTTGCTTTGCCCTTTTGCCTTGCCTTGCCTTTCCTTGCTTTGCCCTTTAGACTTGCCTTGCATTGTTTTCCTTTGCCCTTTTGCATTTCCTTGCTTTGCCCTTTTGCCTTGCCTTTCCTAGCCTTACTTTGCTCTTTTGCCTTACCTTGCCTTTCTTTGCCCTTTTGCCTTGCATTGCCTTTCTTTACCCGTTTCTCTTCCCTTACCATGCTTTGCCCTTTTGCCTTGCCTTGCCTTGCTTTGCTCATTTACCTTGCCTTACCTTTCCTTACTTTTCCGTTTTGCCCTTCCTTGTTTTTCCTTTCTTTTCTCTTTTGCCTTTCCTTGCCTTGCCATGCTTTGCCCTTTTGCCTTGCCTTGCCTTGCGTTGCTCTTTTGCTTTGCCTTACCTTACTTTGCCCTTTTGCCTTGCATTCCCTTGCCTTTCTTTGCCCTTTTGCCTTGCCTTGCCTTGCTTTGCCCTGTAGACTTGCCTTGCTTTGCCTTTTTGCCTTGCCTTGACTTGCCTTGCTTTGGTCTTTTGCCTTGCCTTGCTTTTTCGCTTGGCCTTGTCTTGCCTTTCCTTGCCTTTCCTTTCTTTGCCCTTTTGCCTTGCATTGCCTTCCTTAACCCGTTTGCTTTGCCTTCCCTTTCTTTAGCCTTTTGCCTTGCCTTGCCTTGCTTTGCCGTTTTGCTTTGCCTTGCCTTGCCTTGCCTTGCCCTTTTGCCTTGCCTTGCTTTGCCCTTTTGCGTTGCCTTGCCTTGCTTTGCTCTTTTGTTTTGCCTTTGCATGCCTTGGTTTGCACTTTTGCCTTGCCTTCCCTTGCCTTTCTCTGCCCTTTTGCCTTGCCTTGCTTTTCATTTTTGCCTTTCCTTGCCTTGCCTTTCTTTGCCCTTTTGCCTTGCATTGCCTTGCTTTACCCGTTTGCTTTGCCTTGCCTTGCTTTGCCATTTTGCCTTGCCTTGCATTCTCTTGCTTTCCCTTTTGACTTTCCTTGCTTAGCTTTGCCCTTTTGCCTTGCCTTGCCTTGGTTTGCCTTTATGCCTTGCCATGCCTTGCTTTGCCCTTTTCCTTTGCCTTTCATTACCTTGCTTTCCCCATTTGCCTTGCCTTGCTTTGCCCTTTTGCCTTGCCTTGCCTTTCCTTGCTTTGCCCTTTAGACTTGCCTTGCATTGTTTTCCTTTGCCCTTTTGCCTTTCCTTGCTTTGCCCTTTTGCCTTGCCTTTCCTAGCCTTACTTTGCTCTTTTGCCTTACCTTGCCTTTCTTTGCCCTTTTGCCTTGCATTGCCTTTCTTTACCCGTTTCTCTTCCCTTACCATGCTTTGCCCTTTTGCCTTGCCTTGCCTTGCTTTGCTCATTTACCTTGCCTTACCTTTCCTTACTTTTCCGTTTTGCCCTTCCTTGTTTTTCCTTTCTTTTCTCTTTTGCCTTTCCTTGCCTTGCCATGCTTTGCCCTTTTGCCTTGCCTTTCCTTGCGTTGCTCTTTTGCTTTGCCTTACCTTACTTTGCCCTTTTGCCTTGCATTCCCTTGCCTTTCTTTGCCCTTTTGCCTTGCCTTGCCTTGCTTTGCCCTGTAGACTTGCCTTGCTTTGCCTTTTTGCCTTGCCTTGACTTGCCTTGCTTTGGTCTTTTGCCTTGCCTTGCTTTTTCGCTTGGCCTTGTCTTGCCTTTCCTTGCCTTTCCTTTCTTTGCCCTTTTGCCTTGCATTGCCTTCCTTAACCCGTTTGCTTTGCCTTGCCTTGCTTTGCCATTTTGCCTTGCCTTGCTTTGCGTTTTTGCCTTACCTTGCCTTGCATTGCCCTTTTGCCTTGCCTTTCATTGCCTTGCTTTCCCCATTTGCCTTGCCTTGCTTTGCCCTTTTGCCTTGCCTTGCCTTGCCTTGCTTTGCCCTGTAGACTTGCCTTGTTTTGCACTTTTGCCTTTCCTTGCCTTGCCTTGCTTTGGTCTTTTGCCTTGCCTTGCTTTTTCACTTGGCCTTGTCTTGCCTTGCCTTGCCTTTCCTTTCTTTGCCCTTTGGCCTTGCATTGCCTTGCTTTACCCGTTTGCTTTGCCTTGCCTTGCTTTGCCATTTTGCCTTGCCTTGCTTTGCGTTTTTGCCTTACCTTGCCTTGCATTGCCTTTTTGCCTTGCCTTTCATTGCCTTGCTTTGCACTGTAAACTTGCCTTGCTTTGCCCTTTTGCCTTGCCTTGCCTTTCCTTGCTTTGCCCTTTAGACTTGCCTTGCATTGTTTTCCTTTGCCCTTTTGCCTTTCCTTGCTTTGCCCTTTTGCCTTGCCTTTCCTAGCTTTACTTTGCTCTTTTGCCTTACCTTGCCTTTCTTTGCCCTTTTGCCTTGCCTTGCCTTGCTTTGCTCATTTACCTTGCCTTACCTTTCCTTACTTTTCCGTTTTGCCCTTCCTTGTTTTTCCTTTCTTTGCCGTTTTGCCTTGACTTGCCTTGCCTTGCTTTGCCCATTTGCCTTTCCTTTCTTTGCCTTTCTTTGCCTTTTTGCCTTGCCTTGCCTTGCTTTACCCGTTTGCTTTGCCTTCCCTTTCTTTAGCCTTTTGCCTTGCCTTGCCTTGCTTTGCCGTTTTGCTTTGCCTTGCCTTGCCTTGCCTTGCCCTTTTGCCTTGCCTTGCTTTCCCCTTTTGCTTTGCCTTGCCTTGCTTTGCTCTTTTGTATTGCCTTTGCATGCCTTGGTTTGCACTTTTGCCTTGCCTTCCCTTGCCTTGCTTTGCCCTTTTACCTTGCCTTGCTTTGCATTTTTGCCTTTCCTTTCTTTGCCTTTTTGCCTTGCCTTCCGTTGTCTTGCTTTCCCTTTTGACTTGCCTTGCTTAACTTTGCCCTTTTGCCTTGCTTTGCCATGCTTTTCCATTTTGCCTTTCCTTGCCTTGCCTTTCTTTGCCCTTTTGCCTTGCATTGCCTTGCTTTACCCGTTTGCTTTGCCTTGCCTTGCTTTGCCATTTTGCCTTGCCTTGCATTCTCTTGCTTTCCCTTTTGACTTTCCTTGCTTAGCTTTGCCCTTTTGCCTTTCCTTGCCTTGGTTTGCCTTTATGCCTTGCCATGCCTTGCTTTGCCCTTTTCCTTTGCCTTTCATTACCTTGCTTTCCCCATTTGCCTTGCCTTGCTTTGCCCTTTTGCCTTGCCTTGCCTTTCCTTGCTTTGCCCTTTAGACTTGCCTTGCATTGTTTTCCTTTGCCCTTTTGCATTTCCTTGCTTTGCCCTTTTGCCTTGCCTTTCCTAGCCTTACTTTGCTCTTTTGCCTTACCTTGCCTTTCTTTGCCCTTTTGCCTTGCATTGCCTTTCTTTACCCGTTTCTCTTCCCTTACCATGCTTTGCCCTTTTGCCTTGCCTTGCCTTGCTTTGCTCATTTACCTTGCCTTACCTTTCCTTACTTTTCCGTTTTGCCCTTCCTTGTTTTTCCTTTCTTTTCTCTTTTGCCTTTCCTTGCCTTGCCATGCTTTGCCCTTTTGCCTTGCCTTGCCTTGCGTTGCTCTTTTGCTTTGCCTTACCTTACTTTGCCCTTTTGCCTTGCATTCCCTTGCCTTTCTTTGCCCTTTTGCCTTGCCTTGCCTTGCTTTGCCCTGTAGACTTGCCTTGCTTTGCCTTTTTGCCTTGCCTTGACTTGCCTTGCTTTGGTCTTTTGCCTTGCCTTGCTTTTTCGCTTGGCCTTGTCTTGCCTTTCCTTGCCTTTCCTTTCTTTGCCCTTTTGCCTTGCATTGCCTTCCTTAACCCGTTTGCTTTGCCTTCCCTTTCTTTAGCCTTTTGCCTTGCCTTGCCTTGCTTTGCCGTTTTGCTTTGCCTTGCCTTGCCTTGCCTTGCCCTTTTGCCTTGCCTTGCTTTGCCCTTTTGCGTTGCCTTGCCTTGCTTTGCTCTTTTGTTTTGCCTTTGCATGCCTTGGTTTGCACTTTTGCCTTGCCTTCCCTTGCCTTTCTCTGCCCTTTTGCCTTGCCTTGCTTTTCATTTTTGCCTTTCCTTGCCTTGCCTTTCTTTGCCCTTTTGCCTTGCATTGCCTTGCTTTACCCGTTTGCTTTGCCTTGCCTTGCTTTGCCATTTTGCCTTGCCTTGCATTCTCTTGCTTTCTCTTTTGACTTTCCTTGCTTAGCTTTGCCCTTTTGCCTTGCCTTGCCTTGGTTTGCCTTTATGCCTTGCCATGCCTTGCTTTGCCCTTTTCCTTTGCCTTTCATTACCTTGCTTTCCCCATTTGCCTTGCCTTGCTTTGCCCTTTTGCCTTGCCTTGCCTTTCCTTGCTTTGCCCTTTAGACTTGCCTTGCATTGTTTTCCTTTGCCCTTTTGCCTTTCCTTGCTTTGCCCTTTTGCCTTGCCTTTCCTAGCCTTACTTTGCTCTTTTGCCTTACCTTGCCTTTCTTTGCCCTTTTGCCTTGCATTGCCTTTCTTTACCCGTTTCTCTTCCCTTACCATGCTTTGCCCTTTTGCCTTGCCTTGCCTTGCTTTGCTCATTTACCTTGCCTTACCTTTCCTTACTTTTCCGTTTTGCCCTTCCTTGTTTTTCCTTTCTTTTCTCTTTTGCCTTTCCTTGCCTTGCCATGCTTTGCCCTTTTGCCTTGCCTTTCCTTGCGTTGCTCTTTTGCTTTGCCTTACCTTACTTTGCCCTTTTGCCTTGCATTCCCTTGCCTTTCTTTGCCCTTTTGCCTTGCCTTGCCTTGCTTTGCCCTGTAGACTTGCCTTGCTTTGCCTTTTTGCCTTGCCTTGACTTGCCTTGCTTTGGTCTTTTGCCTTGCCTTGCTTTTTCGCTTGGCCTTGTCTTGCCTTTCCTTGCCTTTCCTTTCTTTGCCCTTTTGCCTTGCATTGCCTTCCTTAACCCGTTTGCTTTGCCTTGCCTTGCTTTGCCATTTTGCCTTGCCTTGCTTTGCGTTTTTGCCTTACCTTGCCTTGCATTGCCCTTTTGCCTTGCCTTTCATTGCCTTGCTTTCCCCATTTGCCTTGCCTTGCTTTGCCCTTTTGCCTTGCCTTGCCTTGCCTTGCTTTGCCCTGTAGACTTGCCTTGTTTTGCACTTTTGCCTTTCCTTGCCTTGCCTTGCTTTGGTCTTTTGCCTTGCCTTGCTTTTTCACTTGGCCTTGTCTTGCCTTGCCTTGCCTTTCCTTTCTTTGCCCTTTGGCCTTGCATTGCCTTGCTTTACCCGTTTGCTTTGCCTTGCCTTGCTTTGCCATTTTGCCTTGCCTTGCTTTGCGTTTTTGCCTTACCTTGCCTTGCATTGCCTTTTTGCCTTGCCTTTCATTGCCTTGCTTTGCACTGTAAACTTGCCTTGCTTTGCCCTTTTGCCTTGTCTTGCCTTTCCTTGCTTTGCCCTTTAGACTTGCCTTGCATTGTTTTCCTTTGCCCTTTTGCCTTTCCTTGCTTTGCCCTTTTGCCTTGCCTTTCCTAGCTTTACTTTGCTCTTTTGCCTTACCTTGCCTTTCTTTGCCCTTTTGCCTTGCCTTGCCTTGCTTTGCTCATTTACCTTGCCTTACCTTTCCTTACTTTTCCGTTTTGCCCTTCCTTGTTTTTCCTTTCTTTGCCGTTTTGCCTTGACTTGCCTTGCCTTGCTTTGCCCATTTGCCTTTCCTTTCTTTGCCTTTCTTTGCCTTTTTGCCTTGCCTTGCCTTGCTTTACCCGTTTGCTTTGCCTTCCCTTTCTTTAGCCTTTTGCCTTGCCTTGCCTTGCTTTGCCGTTTTGCTTTGCCTTGCCTTGCCTTGCCTTGCCCTTTTGCCTTGCCTTGCTTTCCCCTTTTGCTTTGCCTTGCCTTGCTTTGCTCTTTTGTATTGCCTTTGCATGCCTTGGTTTGCACTTTTGCCTTGCCTTCCCTTGCCTTGCTTTGCCCTTTTACCTTGCCTTGCTTTGCATTTTTGCCTTTCCTTTCTTTGCCTTTTTGCCTTGCCTTCCGTTGTCTTGCTTTCCCTTTTGACTTGCCTTGCTTAACTTTGCCCTTTTGCCTTGCTTTGCCATGCTTTTCCATTTTGCCTTTCCTTGCCTTGCCTTTCTTTGCCCTTTTGCCTTGCATTGCCTTGCTTTACCCGTTTGCTTTGCCTTGCCTTGCTTTGCCATTTTGCCTTGCCTTGCATTCTCTTGCTTTCCCTTTTGACTTTCCTTGCTTAGCTTTGCCCTTTTGCCTTTCCTTGCCTTGGTTTGCCTTTATGCCTTGCCATGCCTTGCTTTGCCCTTTTCCTTTGCCTTTCATTACCTTGCTTTCCCCATTTGCCTTGCCTTGCTTTGCCCTTTTGCCTTGCCTTGCCTTTCCTTGCTTTGCCCTTTAGACTTGCCTTGCATTGTTTTCCTTTGCCCTTTTGCATTTCCTTGCTTTGCCCTTTTGCCTTGCCTTTCCTAGCCTTACTTTGCTCTTTTGCCTTACCTTGCCTTTCTTTGCCCTTTTGCCTTGCATTGCCTTTCTTTACCCGTTTCTCTTCCCTTACCATGCTTTGCCCTTTTGCCTTGCCTTGCCTTGCTTTGCTCATTTACCTTGCCTTACCTTTCCTTACTTTTCCGTTTTGCCCTTCCTTGTTTTTCCTTTCTTTTCTCTTTTGCCTTTCCTTGCCTTGCCATGCTTTGCCCTTTTGCCTTGCCTTGCCTTGCGTTGCTCTTTTGCTTTGCCTTACCTTACTTTGCCCTTTTGCCTTGCATTCCCTTGCCTTTCTTTGCCCTTTTGCCTTGCCTTGCCTTGCTTTGCCCTGTAGACTTGCCTTGCTTTGCCTTTTTGCCTTGCCTTGACTTGCCTTGCTTTGGTCTTTTGCCTTGCCTTGCTTTTTCGCTTGGCCTTGTCTTGCCTTTCCTTGCCTTTCCTTTCTTTGCCCTTTTGCCTTGCATTGCCTTCCTTAACCCGTTTGCTTTGCCTTCCCTTTCTTTAGCCTTTTGCCTTGCCTTGCCTTGCTTTGCCGTTTTGCTTTGCCTTGCCTTGCCTTGCCTTGCCCTTTTGCCTTGCCTTGCTTTGCCCTTTTGCGTTGCCTTGCCTTGCTTTGCTCTTTTGTTTTGCCTTTGCATGCCTTGGTTTGCACTTTTGCCTTGCCTTCCCTTGCCTTTCTCTGCCCTTTTGCCTTGCCTTGCTTTTCATTTTTGCCTTTCCTTGCCTTGCCTTTCTTTGCCCTTTTGCCTTGCATTGCCTTGCTTTACCCGTTTGCTTTGCCTTGCCTTGCTTTGCCATTTTGCCTTGCCTTGCATTCTCTTGCTTTCCCTTTTGACTTTCCTTGCTTAGCTTTGCCCTTTTGCCTTGCCTTGCCTTGGTTTGCCTTTATGCCTTGCCATGCCTTGCTTTGCCCTTTTCCTTTGCCTTTCATTACCTTGCTTTCCCCATTTGCCTTGCCTTGCTTTGCCCTTTTGCCTTGCCTTGCCTTTCCTTGCTTTGCCCTTTAGACTTGCCTTGCATTGTTTTCCTTTGCCCTTTTGCCTTTCCTTGCTTTGCCCTTTTGCCTTGCCTTTCCTAGCCTTACTTTGCTCTTTTGCCTTACCTTGCCTTTCTTTGCCCTTTTGCCTTGCATTGCCTTTCTTTACCCGTTTCTCTTCCCTTACCATGCTTTGCCCTTTTGCCTTGCCTTGCCTTGCTTTGCTCATTTACCTTGCCTTACCTTTCCTTACTTTTCCGTTTTGCCCTTCCTTGTTTTTCCTTTCTTTTCTCTTTTGCCTTTCCTTGCCTTGCCATGCTTTGCCCTTTTGCCTTGCCTTTCCTTGCGTTGCTCTTTTGCTTTGCCTTACCTTACTTTGCCCTTTTGCCTTGCATTCCCTTGCCTTTCTTTGCCCTTTTGCCTTGCCTTGCCTTGCTTTGCCCTGTAGACTTGCCTTGCTTTGCCTTTTTGCCTTGCCTTGACTTGCCTTGCTTTGGTCTTTTGCCTTGCCTTGCTTTTTCGCTTGGCCTTGTCTTGCCTTTCCTTGCCTTTCCTTTCTTTGCCCTTTTGCCTTGCATTGCCTTCCTTAACCCGTTTGCTTTGCCTTGCCTTGCTTTGCCATTTTGCCTTGCCTTGCTTTGCGTTTTTGCCTTACCTTGCCTTGCATTGCCCTTTTGCCTTGCCTTTCATTGCCTTGCTTTCCCCATTTGCCTTGCCTTGCTTTGCCCTTTTGCCTTGCCTTGCCTTGCCTTGCTTTGCCCTGTAGACTTGCCTTGTTTTGCACTTTTGCCTTTCCTTGCCTTGCCTTGCTTTGGTCTTTTGCCTTGCCTTGCTTTTTCACTTGGCCTTGTCTTGCCTTGCCTTGCCTTTCCTTTCTTTGCCCTTTGGCCTTGCATTGCCTTGCTTTACCCGTTTGCTTTGCCTTGCCTTGCTTTGCCATTTTGCCTTGCCTTGCTTTGCGTTTTTGCCTTACCTTGCCTTGCATTGCCTTTTTGCCTTGCCTTTCATTGCCTTGCTTTGCACTGTAAACTTGCCTTGCTTTGCCCTTTTGCCTTGCCTTGCCTTTCCTTGCTTTGCCCTTTAGACTTGCCTTGCATTGTTTTCCTTTGCCCTTTTGCCTTTCCTTGCTTTGCCCTTTTGCCTTGCCTTTCCTAGCTTTACTTTGCTCTTTTGCCTTACCTTGCCTTTCTTTGCCCTTTTGCCTTGCCTTGCCTTGCTTTGCTCATTTACCTTGCCTTACCTTTCCTTACTTTTCCGTTTTGCCCTTCCTTGTTTTTCCTTTCTTTGCCGTTTTGCCTTGACTTGCCTTGCCTTGCTTTGCCCATTTGCCTTTCCTTTCTTTGCCTTTCTTTGCCTTTTTGCCTTGCCTTGCCTTGCTTTACCCGTTTGCTTTGCCTTCCCTTTCTTTAGCCTTTTGCCTTGCCTTGCCTTGCTTTGCCGTTTTGCTTTGCCTTGCCTTGCCTTGCCTTGCCCTTTTGCCTTGCCTTGCTTTCCCCTTTTGCTTTGCCTTGCCTTGCTTTGCTCTTTTGTATTGCCTTTGCATGCCTTGGTTTGCACTTTTGCCTTGCCTTCCCTTGCCTTGCTTTGCCCTTTTACCTTGCCTTGCTTTGCATTTTTGCCTTTCCTTTCTTTGCCTTTTTGCCTTGCCTTCCGTTGTCTTGCTTTCCCTTTTGACTTGCCTTGCTTAACTTTGCCCTTTTGCCTTGCTTTGCCATGCTTTTCCATTTTGCCTTTCCTTGCCTTGCCTTTCTTTGCCTTTTTGCCTTGCCTTGCATTACCCGTTTGCTTTGCCTTCACTTTGCTCTTTTGCCTTGCTTTGTATTGCCTTGCTTTGGTCTTTTGCCTTGCCTTGCTTTTTCACTTGGCCTTGTCTTGCCTTGCCTTGCCTTTCCTTTCTTTGCCCTTTTGCCTTGCATTGCCTTGCTTTACCCGTTTGCTTTGCCTTGCCTTGCTTTGCCATTTTGCCTTTCCTTGCTTTGCGTTTTTGCCTTACCTTGCCTTGCATTGCCCTTTTGCCTTGCCTTTCATAGCCTTGCTTTCCCCATTTGCCTTGCCTTGCTTTGCTCTTTTGCTTTGCCTTGCCTTGCTTTGCCCTTTAGACTTGCCTTGCATTGTTTTCCTTTGCCCTTTTGCCTTTCCTTGCTTTGCCATTTTGCCTTGCCTTTCCTAGCCTTACTTTGCTCTTTTGCCTTACCTTGCCTTTCTTTGCCCTTTTGCCTTGCATTGCCTTTCTTTACCCGTTTCTCTTCCCTTACCATGCTTTGCCCTTTTGCCTTGCCTTGCCTTGCTTTGCTCATTTACCTTGCCTTACCTTTCCTTACTTTTCCGTTTTGCCCTTCCTTGCCTTTCCTTTCTTTGCCTTTTTGCCTTGACTTGCCTTGCCTTGCTTTGCCCATTTGCCTTTCCTTTCTTTGCCTTTCTTTGCCTTTTTGCCTTGCCTTGCCTTGCTTTACCCGTTTGCTTTGCCTTCCCTTTCTTTAGCCTTTTGCCTTGCCTTGCCTTGCTTTGCCGTTTTGCTTTGCCTTGCCTTGCCTTGCCTTGCCCTTTTGCCTTGCCTTGCTTTGTCCTTTTGCGTTGCCTTGCCTTGCTTTGCTCTTTTGTATTGCCTTTGCATGCCTTGGTTTGCCCTTTTGCCTTGCCTTGCTTTGCATTTTTGCCTTTCCTTTCTTTGCCTTTTTGCCTTGCCTTCCGTTGTCTTGCTTTTCCTTTTGACTTGCCTTGCTTAACTTTGCCCTTTTGCCTTGCTTTGCCATGCTTTTCCATTTTGCCTTTCCTTGCCTTGCCTTTCTTTGCCTTTTTGCCTTGCCTTGCTTTACCCGTTTGCTTTGCCTTCACTTGCTTTGCTCTTTTGCCTTGCGTTGTATTGCCTTGCTTTGCCATTTGCCTTGCCTTGCCTTACTTTGCCCTTTTGCCTTGCCTTGCCTTACTTTGCCGTTTTGCCTTGCCTTGCCTTGCCCTTCTTTTCTCTTTTGCCTTTCCTTGCCTTGCCATGCTTTGCCCTTTTGCCTTGCCTTTCCTTGCGTTGCTCTTTTGCTTTGCCTTACCTTACTTTGCCCTTTTGCCTTGCATTCCCTTGCCTTTCTTTGCCCTTTTGCCTTGCCTTGCCTTGCTTTGCCCTGTAGACTTGCCTTACTTTGCCTTTTTGCCTTGCCTTGACTTGCCTTGCTTTGGTCTTTTGCCTTGCCTTGCTTTTTCGCTTGGCCTTGTCTTGCCTTTCCTTGCCTTTCCTTTCTTTGCCCTTTTGCCTTGCATTGCCTTCCTTAACCCGTTTGCTTTGCCTTGCCTTGCTTTGCCATTTTGCCTTGCCTTGCTTTGCGTTTTTGCCTTACCTTGCCTTGCATTGCCCTTTTGCCTTGCCTTTCATTGCCTTGCTTTGCACTGTAAACTTGCCTTGCTTTGCCCTTTTGCCTTGCCTTGCCTTTCCTTGCTTTGCCCTTTAGACTTGCCTTGCATTGTTTTCCTTTGCCCTTTTGCCTTTCCTTGCTTTGCCCTTTTGCCTTGCCTTTCCTAGCCTTACTTTGCTCTTTTGCCTTACCTTGCCTTTCTTTGCCCTTTTGCCTTGCCTTGCCTTGCTTTGCTCATTTACCTTGCCTTACCTTTCCTTACTTTTCCGTTTTGCCCTTCCTTGTTTTTCCTTTCTTTGCCGTTTTGCCTTGACTTGCCTTGCCTTGCTTTGCCCATTTGCCTTTCCTTTCTTTGCCTTTCTTTGCCTTTTTGCCTTGCCTTGCCTTGCTTTACCCGTTTGCTTTGCCTTCCCTTTCTTTAGCCTTTTGCCTTGCCTTGCCTTGCTTTGCCGTTTTGCTTTGCCTTGCCTTGCCTTGCCTTGCCCTTTTGCCTTGCCTTGCTTTGCCCTTTTGCGTTGCCTTGCCTTGCTTTGCTCTTTTGTATTGCCTTTGCATGCCTTGGTTTGCACTTTTGCCTTGCCTTCCCTTGCCTTGCTTTGCCCTTTTACCTTGCCTTGCTTTGCATTTTTGCCTTTCCTTTCTTTGCCTTTTTGCCTTGCCTTGCCTTGCTTTGCCGTTTTGCCTTGCTTTGCCATGCTTTTCCATTTTGCCTTTAATTGCCTTGCCTTTCTTTGCCTTTTTGCCTTGCCTTGCATTACCCGTTTGCTTTGCCTTCACTTGCTTTGCTCTTTTGCCTTGCTTTGTATTGCCTTGCTTTGGTCTTTTGCCTTGCCTTGCTTTTTCACTTGGCCTTGTCTTGCCTTGCCTTGCCTTTCCTTTCTTTGCCCTTTTGCCTTGCATTGCCTTGCTTTACCCGTTTGCTTTGCCTTGCCTTGCTTTGCCATTTTGCCTTGCCTTGCTTTGCGTTTTTGCCTTACCTTGCCTTGCATTGCCCTTTTGCCTTGCCTTTCATTGCCTTGCTTTCCCCATTTGCCTTGCCTTGCTTTGCCTTGCTTTGCCCTGTAGACTTGCCTTGCTTTGCCTCTTTGCCTTGCCTTGCCTTGCCTTGCTTTGGTCTTTTGCCTTGCCTTGCTTTTTCACTTGGCCTTGTCTTGCCTTGCCTTGCCTTTCCTTTCTTTGCCCTTTTGCCTTGCATTGCCTTGCTTTACCCGTTTGCTTTGCCTTGCCTTGCTTTGCCATTTTGCCTTGCCTTGCTTTGCGTTTTTGCCTTACCTTGCGTTGCATTGCCCTTTTGCCTTGCCTTCATTGCCTTGCTTTGCACTGTAGACTTGCCTTGCTTTGCCCTTTTGCCTTGCCTTGCCTTGCCTTGCTTTGCCCTTTAGACTTGCCTTGCATTGTTTTCCTTTGCCCTTTTGCCTTTCCTTGCTTTGCCCTTTTGCCTTGCCTTTCCTAGCCTTACTTTGCTCTTTTGCCTTACCTTGCCTTTCTTTGCCCTTTTGCCTTGCATTGCCTTTCTTTACCCGTTTCTCTTCCCTTACCATGCTTTGCCCTTTTGCCTTGCCTTGCCTTGCTTTGCTCATTTACCTTGCCTTACCTTTCCTTACTTTTCCGTTTTGCCCTTCCTTGTTTTTCCTTTCTTTGCCGTTTTGCCTTGACTTGCCTTGCCTTGCTTTGCCCATTTGCCTTTCCTTTCTTTGCCTTTCTTTGCCTTTTTGCCTTGCCTTGCCTTGCTTTACCCGTTTGCTTTGCCTTGCCTTTCTTTAGCCTTTTGCCTTGCCTTGCCTTGCTTTGTCCATTTACCTTGCCTTACCTTTCCTTGCTTTTCCGTTTTGCCTTTCCTTGCCTTTACTTTCTTTGCCTTTTTGCCTTGCCTTGCCTTGCTTTATCCGTTTGCTTTGCCTTCCCTTTCTTTAGCCTTTTGCCTTGCCTTGCCTTGCTTTGTCCATTTACCTTGCCTTACCTTTCCTTGCTTTTCCGTTTTGCCTTTCCTTGCCTTTCCTTTCTTTGCCTTTTTGCCTTTACTTGCCTTGCCTTGCTTTGCCCATTTGCCTTTCCTTTCTTTGCCTTTCTTTACCCTTTTGCCTTGCCTTGCCTTGCTTTACCCGTTTGCTTTGCCTTCCCTTTCTTTAGCCTTTTGCCTTGCCTTGCCTTGCTTTGCCGTTTTGCTTTGCCTTGCCTTGCCTTGCCTTGCCCTTTTGCCTTGCCTTGCTTTGCCCTTTTGCGTTGCCTTGCCTTGCTTTGCTCTTTTGTATTGCCTTTGCATGCCTTGGTTTGCACTTTTGCCTTGCCTTCCCTTGCCTTGCTTTGCCCTTTTGCCTTGCCTTGCCTTGCATTACCCGTTTGCTTTGCCTTCACTTGCTTTGCTCTTTTGCCTTGCTTTGTATTGCCTTGCTTTGGTCTATTGCCTTGCCTTGCTTTTTCACTTGGCCTTGTCTTGCCTTGCCTTGCCTTTCCTTTCTTTGCCCTTTTGCCTTGCATTGCCTTGCTTTACCCGTTTGCTTTGCCTTGCCTTGCTTTGCCATTTTGCCTTGCCTTGCTTTGCGTTTCTGCCTTACCTTGCCTTGCATTGCCCTTTTGCCTTGCCTTTCATAGCCTTGCTTGCCCCATTTGCCTTGCCTTGCTTTGCCCTTTTGCCTTGCCTTGCCTTGCTTTGCCATGTAGACTTGCCTTGCATTGTCTTCCTTTGCCCTTTTGCCTTTCCTTGCTTTGCCCTTTTGCCTTGCCTTTCCTAGCCTTACTTTGCTCTTTTGCCTTACCTTGCCTTTCTTTGCCCTTTTGCCTTGCATTGCCTTTCTTTACCCGTTTCTCTTCCCTTACCATGCTTTGCCCTTTTGCCTTGCCTTGCCTTGCTTTGCTCATTTACCTTGCCTTACCTTTCCTTACTTTTCCGTTTTGCCCTTCCTTGTTTTTCCTTTCTTTGCCGTTTTGCCTTGACTTGCCTTGCCTTGCTTTGCCCATTTGCCTTTCCTTTCTTTGCCTTTCTTTGCCTTTTTGCCTTGCCTTGCCTTGCTTTACCCGTTTGCTTTGCCTTCCCTTTCTTTAGCCTTTTGCCTTGCCTTGCCTTGCTTTGCCGTTTTCCTTTGCCTTGCCTTGCCTTGCCTTGCCCTTTTGCCTTGCCTTGCTTTGCCCTTTTGCGTTGCCTTGCCTTGCTTTGCTCTTTTGTATTGCCTTTGCATGCCTTGGTTTGCACTTTTGCCTTGCCTTCCCTTGCCTTGCTTTGCCCTTTTACCTTGCCTTGCTTTGCATTTTTGCCTTTCCTTTCTTTGCCTTTTTGCCTTGCCTTCCGTTGTCTTGCTTTCCCTTTTGACTTGCCTTGCTTAACTTTGCCCTTTTGCCTTGCTTTGCCATGCTTTTCCATTTTGCCTTCACTTGCCTTGCCTTTCTTTGCCTTTTTGCCTTGCCTTGCATTACCCGTTTGCTTTGCCTTCACTTGCTTTGCTCTTTTGCCTTGCTTTGTATTGCCTTGCTTTGGTCTTTTGCCTTGCCTTGCTTTTTCACTTGGCCTTGTCTTGCCTTGCCTTGCCTTTCCTTTCTTTGGCCTTTTGCCTTGCATTGCCTTGCTTTACCCGTTTGCTTTGCCTTGCCTTGCTTTGCCATTTTCCCTTGCCTTGCTTTGCGTTTTTGCCTTACCTTGCCTTGCATTGCCCTTTTGCCTTGCCTTTCATAGCCTTGCTTTCCCCATTTGCCTTGCCTTGCTTTGCCCTTTTGCCTTGCCTTGCCTTGCTTTGCCCTTTAGACTTGCCTTGCATTGTTATCCTTTGCCCTTTTGCCTTTCCTTGCTTTGCCCTTTTGCCTTGCATTGCCTTTCTTTACCCGTTTCTCTTCCCTTACCATGCTTTGCCCTTTTGCCTTGCCTTGCCTTGCTTTGCTCATTTACCTTGCCTTACCTTTCCTTACTTTTCCGTTTTGCCCTTCCTTGCCTTTCCTTTCTTTGCCTTTTTGCCTTGACTTGCCTTGCCTTGCTTTGCCCATTTGCCTTTCCTTTCTTTGCCTTTCTTTGCCTTTTTGCCTTGCCTTGCCTTGCTTTACCCGTTTGCTTTGCCTTCCCTTTCTTTAGCCTTTTGCCTTGCCTTGCCTTGCTTTGCCGTTTTGCTTTGCCTTGCCTTGCCTTGCCTTGCCCTTTTGCCTTGCCTTGCTTTGTCCTTTTGCGTTGCCTTGCCTTGCTTTGCTCTTTTGTATTGCCTTTGCATGCCTTGGTTTGCCCTTTTGCCTTGCCTTGCTTTGCATTTTTGCCTTTCCTTTCTTTGCCTTTTTGCCTTGCCTTCCGTTGTCTTGCTTTTCCTTTTGACTTGCCTTGCTTAACTTTGCCCTTTTGCCTTGCTTTGCCATGCTTTTCCATTTTGCCTTTCCTTGCCTTGCCTTTCTTTGCCTTTTTGCCTTGCCTTGCTTTACCCGTTTGCTTTGCCTTCACTTGCTTTGCTCTTTTGCCTTGCGTTGTATTGCCTTGCTTTGCCATTTGCCTTGCCTTGCCTTACTTTGCCCTTTTGCCTTGCCTTGCCTTACTTTGCCGTTTTGCCTTGCCTTGCCTTGCCCTTCTTTTCTCTTTTGCCTTTCCTTGCCTTGCCATGCTTTGCCCTTTTGCCTTGCCTTTCCTTGCGTTGCTCTTTTGCTTTGCCTTACCTTACTTTGCCCTTTTGCCTTGCCTTGCCTTGCTTTGCCCTGTAGACTTGCCTTACTTTGCCTTTTTGCCTTGCCTTGACTTGCCTTGCTTTGGTCTTTTGCCTTGCCTTGCTTTTTCGCTTGGCCTTGTCTTGCCTTTCCTTGCCTTTCCTTTCTTTGCCCTTTTGCCTTGCATTGCCTTCCTTAACCCGTTTGCTTTGCCTTGCCTTGCTTTGCCATTTTGCCTTGCCTTGCTTTGCGTTTTTGCCTTACCTTGCCTTGCATTGCCCTTTTGCCTTGCCTTTCATTGCCTTGCTTTGCACTGTAAACTTGCCTTGCTTTGCCCTTTTGCCTTGCCTTGCCTTTCCTTGCTTTGCCCTTTAGACTTGCCTTGCATTGTTTTCCTTTGCCCTTTTGCCTTTCCTTGCTTTGCCCTTTTGCCTTGCCTTTCCTAGCCTTACTTTGCTCTTTTGCCTTACCTTGCCTTTCTTTGCCCTTTTGCCTTGCCTTGCCTTGCTTTGCTCATTTACCTTGCCTTACCTTTCCTTACTTTTCCGTTTTGCCCTTCCTTGTTTTTCCTTTCTTTGCCGTTTTGCCTTGACTTGCCTTGCCTTGCTTTGCCCATTTGCCTTTCCTTTCTTTGCCTTTCTTTGCCTTTTTGCCTTGCCTTGCCTTGCTTTACCCGTTTGCTTTGCCTTCCCTTTCTTTAGCCTTTTGCCTTGCCTTGCCTTGCTTTGCCGTTTTGCTTTGCCTTGCCTTGCCTTGCCTTGCCCTTTTGCCTTGCCTTGCTTTGCCCTTTTGCGTTGCCTTGCCTTGCTTTGCTCTTTTGTATTGCCTTTGCATGCCTTGGTTTGCACTTTTGCCTTGCCTTCCCTTGCCTTGCTTTGCCCTTTTACCTTGCCTTGCTTTGCATTTTTGCCTTTCCTTTCTTTGCCTTTTTGCCTTGCCTTGCCTTGCTTTGCCGTTTTGCCTTGCTTTGCCATGCTTTTCCATTTTGCCTTTAATTGCCTTGCCTTTCTTTGCCTTTTTGCCTTGCCTTGCATTACCCGTTTGCTTTGCCTTCACTTGCTTTGCTCTTTTGCCTTGCTTTGTATTGCCTTGCTTTGGTCTTTTGCCTTGCCTTGCTTTTTCACTTGGCCTTGTCTTGCCTTGCCTTGCCTTTCCTTTCTTTGCCCTTTTGCCTTGCATTGCCTTGCTTTACCCGTTTGCTTTGCCTTGCCTTGCTTTGCCATTTTGCCTTGCCTTGCTTTGCGTTTTTGCCTTACCTTGCCTTGCATTGCCCTTTTGCCTTGCCTTTCATTGCCTTGCTTTCCCCATTTGCCTTGCCTTGCTTTGCCTTGCTTTGCCCTGTAGACTTGCCTTGCTTTGCCTCTTTGCCTTGCCTTGCCTTGCCTTGCTTTGGTCTTTTGCCTTGCCTTGCTTTTTCACTTGGCCTTGTCTTGCCTTGCCTTGCCTTTCCTTTCTTTGCCCTTTTGCCTTGCATTGCCTTGCTTTACCCGTTTGCTTTGCCTTGCCTTGCTTTGCCATTTTGCCTTGCCTTGCTTTGCGTTTTTGCCTTACCTTGCGTTGCATTGCCCTTTTGCCTTGCCTTCATTGCCTTGCTTTGCACTGTAGACTTGCCTTGCTTTGCCCTTTTGCCTTGCCTTGCCTTGCCTTGCTTTGCCCTTTAGACTTGCCTTGCATTGTTTTCCTTTGCCCTTTTGCCTTTCCTTGCTTTGCCCTTTTGCCTTGCCTTTCCTAGCCTTACTTTGCTCTTTTGCCTTACCTTGCCTTTCTTTGCCCTTTTGCCTTGCATTGCCTTTCTTTACCCGTTTCTCTTCCCTTACCATGCTTTGCCCTTTTGCCTTGCCTTGCCTTGCTTTGCTCATTTACCTTGCCTTACCTTTCCTTACTTTTCCGTTTTGCCCTTCCTTGTTTTTCCTTTCTTTGCCGTTTTGCCTTGACTTGCCTTGCCTTGCTTTGCCCATTTGCCTTTCCTTTCTTTGCCTTTCTTTGCCTTTTTGCCTTGCCTTGCCTTGCTTTACCCGTTTGCTTTGCCTTGCCTTTCTTTAGCCTTTTGCCTTGCCTTGCCTTGCTTTGTCCATTTACCTTGCCTTACCTTTCCTTGCTTTTCCGTTTTGCCTTTCCTTGCCTTTACTTTCTTTGCCTTTTTGCCTTGCCTTGCCTTGCTTTATCCGTTTGCTTTGCCTTCCCTTTCTTTAGCCTTTTGCCTTGCCTTGCCTTGCTTTGTCCATTTACCTTGCCTTACCTTTCCTTGCTTTTCCGTTTTGCCTTTCCTTGCCTTTCCTTTCTTTGCCTTTTTGCCTTTACTTGCCTTGCCTTGCTTTGCCCATTTGCCTTTCCTTTCTTTGCCTTTCTTTACCCTTTTGCCTTGCCTTGCCTTGCTTTACCCGTTTGCTTTGCCTTCCCTTTCTTTAGCCTTTTGCCTTGCCTTGCCTTGCTTTGCCGTTTTGCTTTGCCTTGCCTTGCCTTGCCTTGCCCTTTTGCCTTGCCTTGCTTTGCCCTTTTGCGTTGCCTTGCCTTGCTTTGCTCTTTTGTATTGCCTTTGCATGCCTTGGTTTGCACTTTTGCCTTGCCTTCCCTTGCCTTGCTTTGCCCTTTTGCCTTGCCTTGCCTTGCATTACCCGTTTGCTTTGCCTTCACTTGCTTTGCTCTTTTGCCTTGCTTTGTATTGCCTTGCTTTGGTCTTTTGCCTTGCCTTGCTTTTTCACTTGGCCTTGTCTTGCCTTGCCTTGCCTTTCCTTTCTTTGCCCTTTTGCCTTGCATTGCCTTGCTTTACCCGTTTGCTTTGCCTTGCCTTGCTTTGCCATTTTGCCTTGCCTTGCTTTGCGTTTCTGCCTTACCTTGCCTTGCATTGCCCTTTTGCCTTGCCTTTCATAGCCTTGCTTGCCCCATTTGCCTTGCCTTGCTTTGCCCTTTTGCCTTGCCTTGCCTTGCTTTGCCATGTAGACTTGCCTTGCATTGTCTTCCTTTGCCCTTTTGCCTTTCCTTGCTTTGCCCTTTTGCCTTGCCTTTCCTAGCCTTACTTTGCTCTTTTGCCTTACCTTGCCTTTCTTTGCCCTTTTGCCTTGCATTGCCTTTCTTTACCCGTTTCTCTTCCCTTACCATGCTTTGCCCTTTTGCCTTGCCTTGCCTTGCTTTGCTCATTTACCTTGCCTTACCTTTCCTTACTTTTCCGTTTTGCCCTTCCTTGTTTTTCCTTTCTTTGCCGTTTTGCCTTGACTTGCCTTGCCTTGCTTTGCCCATTTGCCTTTCCTTTCTTTGCCTTTCTTTGCCTTTTTGCCTTGCCTTGCCTTGCTTTACCCGTTTGCTTTGCCTTCCCTTTCTTTAGCCTTTTGCCTTGCCTTGCCTTGCTTTGCCGTTTTCCTTTGCCTTGCCTTGCCTTGCCTTGCCCTTTTGCCTTGCCTTGCTTTGCCCTTTTGCGTTGCCTTGCCTTGCTTTGCTCTTTTGTATTGCCTTTGCATGCCTTGGTTTGCACTTTTGCCTTGCCTTCCCTTGCCTTGCTTTGCCCTTTTACCTTGCCTTGCTTTGCATTTTTGCCTTTCCTTTCTTTGCCTTTTTGCCTTGCCTTCCGTTGTCTTGCTTTCCCTTTTGACTTGCCTTGCTTAACTTTGCCCTTTTGCCTTGCTTTGCCATGCTTTTCCATTTTGCCTTCACTTGCCTTGCCTTTCTTTGCCTTTTTGCCTTGCCTTGCATTACCCGTTTGCTTTGCCTTCACTTGCTTTGCTCTTTTGCCTTGCTTTGTATTGCCTTGCTTTGGTCTTTTGCCTTGCCTTGCTTTTTCACTTGGCCTTGTCTTGCCTTGCCTTGCCTTTCCTTTCTTTGGCCTTTTGCCTTGCATTGCCTTGCTTTACCCGTTTGCTTTGCCTTGCCTTGCTTTGCCATTTTCCCTTGCCTTGCTTTGCGTTTTTGCCTTACCTTGCCTTGCATTGCCCTTTTGCCTTGCCTTTCATAGCCTTGCTTTCCCCATTTGCCTTGCCTTGCTTTGCCCTTTTGCCTTGCCTTGCCTTGCTTTGCCCTTTAGACTTGCCTTGCATTGTTATCCTTTGCCCTTTTGCCTTTCCTTGCTTTGCCCTTTTGCCTTGCATTGCCTTTCTTTACCCGTTTCTCTTCCCTTACCATGCTTTGCCCTTTTGCCTTGCCTTGCCTTGCTTTGCTCATTTACCTTGCCTTACCTTTCCTTACTTTTCCGTTTTGCCCTTCCTTGTTTTTCCTTTCTTTGCCGTTTTGCCTTGACTTGCCTTGCCTTGCTTTGCCCATTTGCCTTTCCTTTCTTTGCCTTTCTTTGCCTTTTTGCCTTGCCTTGCCTTGCTTTACCCGTTTGCTTTGCCTTGCCTTTCTTTAGCCTTTTGCCTTGCCTTGCCTTGCTTTGTCCATTTACCTTGCCTTACCTTTCCTTGCTTTTCCGTTTTGCCTTTCCTTGCCTTTACTTTCTTTGCCTTTTTGCCTTGCCTTGCCTTGCTTTATCCGTTTGCTTTGCCTTCCCTTTCTTTAGCCTTTTGCCTTGCCTTGCCTTGCTTTGTCCATTTACCTTGCCTTACCTTTCCTTGCTTTTCCGTTTTGCCTTTCCTTGCCTTTCCTTTCTTTGCCTTTTTGCCTTTACTTGCCTTGCCTTGCTTTGCCCATTTGCCTTTCCTTTCTTTGCCTTTCTTTACCCTTTTGCCTTGCCTTGCCTTGCTTTACCCGTTTGCTTTGCCTTCCTTTTCTTTAGCCTTTTGCCTTGCCTTGCCTTGCTTTGCCGTTTTGCTTTGCCTTGCCTTGCCTTGCCTTGCCCTTTTGCCTTGCCTTGCTTTGCCCTTTTGCGTTGCCTTGCCTTGCTTTGCTCTTTTGTATTGCCTTTGCATGCCTTGGTTTGCACTTTTGCCTTGCCTTCCCTTGCCTTGCTTTGCCCTTTTGCCTTGCCTTGCCTTGCATTACCCGTTTGCTTTGCCTTCACTTGCTTTGCTCTTTTGCCTTGCTTTGTATTGCCTTGCTTTGGTCTTTTGCCTTGCCTTGCTTTTTCACTTGGCCTTGTCTTGCCTTGCCTTGCCTTTCCTTTCTTTGCCCTTTTGCCTTGCATTGCCTTGCTTTACCCGTTTGCTTTGCCTTGCCTTGCTTTGCCATTTTGCCTTGCCTTGCTTTGCGTTTCTGCCTTACCTTGCCTTGCATTGCCCTTTTGCCTTGCCTTTCATAGCCTTGCTTGCCCCATTTGCCTTGCCTTGCTTTGCCCTTTTGCCTTGTCTTGCCTTGCTTTGCCATGTAGACTTGCCTTGCATTGTCTTCCTTTGCCCTTTTGCCTTTCCTTGCTTTGCCCTTTTGCCTTGCCTTTCCTAGCCTTACTTTGCTCTTTTGCCTTACCTTGCCTTTCTTTGCCCTTTTGCCTTGCATTGCCTTTCTTTACCCGTTTCTCTTCCCTTACCATGCTTTGCCCTTTTGCCTTGCCTTGCCTTGCTTTGCTCATTTACCTTGCCTTACCTTTCCTTACTTTTCCGTTTTGCCCTTCCTTGTTTTTCCTTTCTTTGCCGTTTTGCCTTGACTTGCCTTGCCTTGCTTTGCCCATTTGCCTTTCCTTTCTTTGCCTTTCTTTGCCTTTTTGCCTTGCCTTGCCTTGCTTTACCCGTTTGCTTTGCCTTCCCTTTCTTTAGCCTTTTGCCTTGCCTTGCCTTGCTTTGCCGTTTTCCTTTGCCTTGCCTTGCCTTGCCTTGCCCTTTTGCCTTGCCTTGCTTTGCCCTTTTGCGTTGCCTTGCCTTGCTTTGCTCTTTTGTATTGCCTTTGCATGCCTTGGTTTGCACTTTTGCCTTGCCTTCCCTTGCCTTGCTTTGCCCTTTTACCTTGCCTTGCTTTGCATTTTTGCCTTTCCTTTCTTTGCCTTTTTGCCTTGCCTTCCGTTGTCTTGCTTTCCCTTTTGACTTGCCTTGCTTAACTTTGCCCTTTTGCCTTGCTTTGCCATGCTTTTCCATTTTGCCTTCACTTGCCTTGCCTTTCTTTGCCTTTTTGCCTTGCCTTGCATTACCCGTTTGCTTTGCCTTCACTTGCTTTGCTCTTTTGCCTTGCTTTGTATTGCCTTGCTTTGGTCTTTTGCCTTGCCTTGCTTTTTCACTTGGCCTTGTCTTGCCTTGCCTTGCCTTTCCTTTCTTTGGCCTTTTGCCTTGCATTGCCTTGCTTTACCCGTTTGCTTTGCCTTGCCTTGCTTTGCCATTTTCCCTTGCCTTGCTTTGCGTTTTTGCCTTACCTTGCCTTGCATTGCCCTTTTGCCTTGCCTTTCATAGCCTTGCTTTCCCCATTTGCCTTGCCTTGCTTTGCCCTTTTGCCTTGCCTTGCCTTGCTTTGCCCTTTAGACTTGCCTTGCATTGTTTTCCTTTGCCCTTTTGCCTTTCCTTGCTTTGCCCTCTTGACTTGCCTTTCCTAGCCTTACTTTGCCCTTTTGCCTTTCCTTGCTTTGCCCTTTTGCCTTGCATTGCCTTTCTTTACCCGTTTCTCTTCCCTTACCATGCTTTGCCCTTTTGCCTTGCCTTGCCTTGCTTTGCTCATTTACCTTGCCTTACCTTTCCTTACTTTTCCGTTTTGCCCTTCCTTGTTTTTCCTTTCTTTGCCGTTTTGCCTTGACTTGCCTTGCTTTGCTTTGCCCATTTGCCTTTCCTTTCTTTGCCTTTCTTTGCCTTTTTGCCTTGCCTTGCCTTGCTTTACCCGTTTGCTTTGCCTTCCCTTTCTTTAGCCTTTTGCCTTGCCTTGCCTTGCTTTGTCCATTTACCTTGCCTTACCTTTCCTTGCTTTTCCGTTTTGCCTTTCCTTGCCTTTCCTTTCTTTGCCTTTTTGCCTTTACTTGCCTTGCCTTGCTTTGCCCATTTGCCTTTCCTTTCTTTGCCTTTCTTTACCCTTTTGCCTTGCCTCCCTTGCTTTGCCCTTTTGCCTTGCATTACCTTGCTTTACCCTTTTCCCTTTCCTTGCCTTTCCTTGCTTTGCCCTTTTGCCTTGCCTTGCTTTGCCCTTTTGCGTTGCCTTGCCTTGCTTTGCTCTTTTGTGTTGCCTTTGCATGCCTTGGTTTGCACTTTTGC
Organism: Columba guinea; assembly: GCA_032206185.1. Taxonomy (NCBI): domain Eukaryota; kingdom Metazoa; phylum Chordata; class Aves; order Columbiformes; family Columbidae; genus Columba; species Columba guinea. Next base: position 221,753 of record JAVLUU010000384.1, read on the forward strand.
CTTGCCTTCCCTTGCCTTTCTCTGCCCTTTTGCCTTGCCTTGCTTTTCATTTTTGCCTTTCCTTGCCTTGCCTTTCTTTGCCCTTTTGCCTTGCATTGCCTTGCTTTACCCGTTTGCTTTGCCTTGCCTTGCTTTGCCATTTTGCCTTGCCTTGCATTCTCTTGCTTTCCCTTTTGACTTTCCTTGCTTAGCTTTGCCCTTTTGCCTTTCCTTGCCTTGGTTTGCCTTTATGCCTTGCCATGCCTTGCTTTGCCCTTTTCCTTTGCCTTTCATTACCTTGCTTTCCCCATTTGCCTTGCCTTGCTTTGCCCTTTTGCCTTGCCTTGCCTTTCCTTGCTTTGCCCTTTAGACTTGCCTTGCATTGTTTTCCTTTGCCCTTTTGCCTTTCCTTGCTTTGCCCTTTTGCCTTGCCTTTCCTAGCCTTACTTTGCTCTTTTGCCTTACCTTGCCTTTCTTTGCCCTTTTGCCTTGCATTGCCTTTCTTTACCCGTTTCTGTTCCCTTACCATGCTTTGCCCTTTTGCCTTGCCTTGCCTTGCTTTGCTCATTTACCTTGCTTTGCCATGCTTTTCCATTTTGCCTTTCCTTGCCTTGCCTTTCTTTGCCTTTTTGCCTTGCCTTGCATTACCCGTTTGCTTTGCCTTCACTTGCTTTGCTCTTTTGCCTTGCTTTGTATTGCCTTGCTTTGCCATTTGCCTTGCCTTGCCTTACTTTGCCGTTTTGCCTAGCCTTGCCTTGCCCTTCTTTTCTCTTTTGCCTTTCCTTGCCTTGCCATGCTTTGCCCTTTTGCCTTGCATTCCCTTGCCTTGCTTTGCCCTTTTGCCTTGCCTTGCCTTGCTTTGTTCTGAAGACTTGCCTTGCTTTGCCTTTTTGCCTTGCCTTGCCTTTCCTTGCTTTGGTCTTTTGCCTTGCCTTGCTTTTTCACTTGGCCTTGTCTTGCCTTGCCTTGCCTTTCCTTTCTTTGCCCTTTTGCCTTGCATTGCCTTGCTTTACCCGTTTGCTTTGCCTTGCCTTGCTTTGCCATTTTGCCTTGCCTTGCTTTGCGTTTTTGCCTTACCTTGCCTTGCATTGCCCTTTTGCCTTGCCTTTCATTGCCTTGCTTTCCCCATTTGCCTTGCCTTGCTTTGCCTTGCTTTGCCCTGTAGACTTGCCTTGCTTTGCCTCTTTGCCTTGCCTTGCCTTGCCTTGCTTTGGTCTTTTGCCTTGCCTTGCTTTTTCACTTGGCCTTGTCTTGCCTTGCCTTGCCTTTCCTTTCTTTGCCCTTTTGCCTTGCATTGCCTTGCTTTACCCGTTTGCTTTGCCTTGCCTTGCTTTGCCATTTTGCCTTGCCTTGCTTTGCGTTTTTGCCTTACCTTGCGTTGCATTGCCCTTTTGCCTTGCCTTCATTGCCTTGCTTTGCACTGTAGACTTGCCTTGCTTTGCCCTTTTGCCTTGCCTTGCCTTGCCTTGCTTTGCCCTTTAGACTTGCCTTGCATTGTTTTCCTTTGCCCTTTTGCCTTTCCTTGCTTTGCCCTTTTGCCTTGCCTTTCCTAGCCTTACTTTGCTCTTTTGCCTTACCTTGCCTTTCTTTGCCCTTTTGCCTTGCATTGCCTTTCTTTACCCGTTTCTCTTCCCTTACCATGCTTTGCCCTTTTGCCTTGCCTTGCCTTGCTTTGCTCATTTACCTTGCCTTACCTTTCCTTACTTTTCCGTTTTGCCCTTCCTTGTTTTTCCTTTCTTTGCCGTTTTGCCTTGACTTGCCTTGCCTTGCTTTGCCCATTTGCCTTTCCTTTCTTTGCCTTTCTTTGCCTTTTTGCCTTGCCTTGCCTTGCTTTACCCGTTTGCTTTGCCTTGCCTTTCTTTAGCCTTTTGCCTTGCCTTGCCTTGCTTTGTCCATTTACCTTGCCTTACCTTTCCTTGCTTTTCCGTTTTGCCTTTCCTTGCCTTTACTTTCTTTGCCTTTTTGCCTTGCCTTGCCTTGCTTTATCCGTTTGCTTTGCCTTCCCTTTCTTTAGCCTTTTGCCTTGCCTTGCCTTGCTTTGTCCATTTACCTTGCCTTACCTTTCCTTGCTTTTCCGTTTTGCCTTTCCTTGCCTTTCCTTTCTTTGCCTTTTTGCCTTTACTTGCCTTGCCTTGCTTTGCCCATTTGCCTTTCCTTTCTTTGCCTTTCTTTACCCTTTTGCCTTGCCTTGCCTTGCTTTACCCGTTTGCTTTGCCTTCCCTTTCTTTAGCCTTTTGCCTTGCCTTGCCTTGCTTTGCCGTTTTGCTTTGCCTTGCCTTGCCTTGCCTTGCCCTTTTGCCTTGCCTTGCTTTGCCCTTTTGCGTTGCCTTGCCTTGCTTTGCTCTTTTGTATTGCCTTTGCATGCCTTGGTTTGCACTTTTGCCTTGCCTTCCCTTGCCTTGCTTTGCCCTTTTGCCTTGCCTTGCCTTGCATTACCCGTTTGCTTTGCCTTCACTTGCTTTGCTCTTTTGCCTTGCTTTGTATTGCCTTGCTTTGGTCTTTTGCCTTGCCTTGCTTTTTCACTTGGCCTTGTCTTGCCTTGCCTTGCCTTTCCTTTCTTTGCCCTTTTGCCTTGCATTGCCTTGCTTTACCCGTTTGCTTTGCCTTGCCTTGCTTTGCCATTTTGCCTTGCCTTGCTTTGCGTTTCTGCCTTACCTTGCCTTGCATTGCCCTTTTGCCTTGCCTTTCATAGCCTTGCTTGCCCCATTTGCCTTGCCTTGCTTTGCCCTTTTGCCTTGCCTTGCCTTGCTTTGCCATGTAGACTTGCCTTGCATTGTCTTCCTTTGCCCTTTTGCCTTTCCTTGCTTTGCCCTTTTGCCTTGCCTTTCCTAGCCTTACTTTGCTCTTTTGCCTTACCTTGCCTTTCTTTGCCCTTTTGCCTTGCATTGCCTTTCTTTACCCGTTTCTCTTCCCTTACCATGCTTTGCCCTTTTGCCTTGCCTTGCCTTGCTTTGCTCATTTACCTTGCCTTACCTTTCCTTACTTTTCCGTTTTGCCCTTCCTTGTTTTTCCTTTCTTTGCCGTTTTGCCTTGACTTGCCTTGCCTTGCTTTGCCCATTTGCCTTTCCTTTCTTTGCCTTTCTTTGCCTTTTTGCCTTGCCTTGCCTTGCTTTACCCGTTTGCTTTGCCTTCCCTTTCTTTAGCCTTTTGCCTTGCCTTGCCTTGCTTTGCCGTTTTCCTTTGCCTTGCCTTGCCTTGCCTTGCCCTTTTGCCTTGCCTTGCTTTGCCCTTTTGCGTTGCCTTGCCTTGCTTTGCTCTTTTGTATTGCCTTTGCATGCCTTGGTTTGCACTTTTGCCTTGCCTTCCCTTGCCTTGCTTTGCCCTTTTACCTTGCCTTGCTTTGCATTTTTGCCTTTCCTTTCTTTGCCTTTTTGCCTTGCCTTCCGTTGTCTTGCTTTCCCTTTTGACTTGCCTTGCTTAACTTTGCCCTTTTGCCTTGCTTTGCCATGCTTTTCCATTTTGCCTTCACTTGCCTTGCCTTTCTTTGCCTTTTTGCCTTGCCTTGCATTACCCGTTTGCTTTGCCTTCACTTGCTTTGCTCTTTTGCCTTGCTTTGTATTGCCTTGCTTTGGTCTTTTGCCTTGCCTTGCTTTTTCACTTGGCCTTGTCTTGCCTTGCCTTGCCTTTCCTTTCTTTGGCCTTTTGCCTTGCATTGCCTTGCTTTACCCGTTTGCTTTGCCTTGCCTTGCTTTGCCATTTTCCCTTGCCTTGCTTTGCGTTTTTGCCTTACCTTGCCTTGCATTGCCCTTTTGCCTTGCCTTTCATAGCCTTGCTTTCCCCATTTGCCTTGCCTTGCTTTGCCCTTTTGCCTTGCCTTGCCTTGCTTTGCCCTTTAGACTTGCCTTGCATTGTTATCCTTTGCCCTTTTGCCTTTCCTTGCTTTGCCCTTTTGCCTTGCATTGCCTTTCTTTACCCGTTTCTCTTCCCTTACCATGCTTTGCCCTTTTGCCTTGCCTTGCCTTGCTTTGCTCATTTACCTTGCCTTACCTTTCCTTACTTTTCCGTTTTGCCCTTCCTTGTTTTTCCTTTCTTTGCCGTTTTGCCTTGACTTGCCTTGCTTTGCTTTGCCCATTTGCCTTTCCTTTCTTTGCCTTTCTTTGCCTTTTTGCCTTGCCTTGCCTTGCTTTACCCGTTTGCTTTGCCTTCCCTTTCTTTAGCCTTTTGCCTTGCCTTGCCTTGCTTTGTCCATTTACCTTGCCTTACCTTTCCTTGCTTTTCCGTTTTGCCTTTCCTTGCCTTTCCTTTCTTTGCCTTTTTGCCTTTACTTGCCTTGCCTTGCTTTGCCCATTTGCCTTTCCTTTCTTTGCCTTTCTTTACCCTTTTGCCTTGCCTTGCCTTGCTTTGCCCTTTTGCCTTGCATTACCTTGCTTTACCCTTTTCCCTTTCCTTGCCTTTCCTTGCTTTGCCCTTTTGCCTTGCCTTGCTTTGCCCTTTTGCGTTGCCTTGCCTTGCTTTGCTCTTTTGTGTTGCCTTTGCATGCCTTGGTTTGCACTTTTGCCTTGCCTTCCCTTGCCTTTCTCTGCCCTTTTGCCTTGCCTTGCTTTTCATTTTTGCCTTTCCTTGCCTTGCCTTTCTTTGCCCTTTTGCCTTGCATTGCCTTGCTTTACCCGTTTGCTTTGCCTTGCCTTGCTTTGCCATTTTGCCTTGCCTTGCATTCTCTTGCTTTCCCTTTTGACTTTCCTTGCTTAGCTTTGCCCTTTTGCCTTTCCTTGCCTTGGTTTGCCTTTATGCCTTGCCATGCCTTGCTTTGCCCTTTTCCTTTGCCTTTCATTACCTTGCTTTCCCCATTTGCCTTGCCTTGCTTTGCCCTTTTGCCTTGCCTTGCCTTTCCTTGCTTTGCCCTTTAGACTTGCCTTGCATTGTTTTCCTTTGCCCTTTTGCCTTTCCTTGCTTTGCCCTTTTGCCTTGCCTTTCCTAGCCTTACTTTGCTCTTTTGCCTTACCTTGCCTTTCTTTGCCCTTTTGCCTTGCATTGCCTTTCTTTACCCGTTTCTGTTCCCTTACCATGCTTTGCCCTTTTGCCTTGCCTTGCCTTGCTTTGCTCATTTACCTTGCTTTGCCATGCTTTTCCATTTTGCCTTTCCTTGCCTTGCCTTTCTTTGCCTTTTTGCCTTGCCTTGCATTACCCGTTTGCTTTGCCTTCACTTGCTTTGCTCTTTTGCCTTGCTTTGTATTGCCTTGCTTTGCCATTTGCCTTGCCTTGCCTTACTTTGCCGTTTTGCCTAGCCTTGCCTTGCCCTTCTTTTCTCTTTTGCCTTTCCTTGCCTTGCCATGCTTTGCCCTTTTGCCTTGCATTCCCTTGCCTTGCTTTGCCCTTTTGCCTTGCCTTGCCTTGCTTTGTTCTGAAGACTTGCCTTGCTTTGCCTTTTTGCCTTGCCTTGCCTTTCCTTGCTTTGGTCTTTTGCCTTGCCTTGCTTTTTCACTTGGCCTTGTCTTGCCTTACCTTGCCTTTCCTTTCTTTGCCCTTTTGCCTTGCATTGCCTTGCTTTACCCGTTTGCTTTGCCTTGCCTTGCTTTGCCATTTTGCCTTGCCTTGCTTTGCGTTTTTGCCTTACCTTGCCTTGCATTGCCCTTTTGCCTTGCCTTTCATAGCCTTGCTTTCCCCATTTGCCTTGCCTTGCTTTGCCTTGCTTTGCCCTGTAGACTTGCCTTGCTTTGCCTCTTTGCCTTGCCTTGCCTTGCCTTGCTTTGGTCTTTTGCCTTGCCTTGCTTTTTCACTTGGCCTTGTCTTGCCTTGCCTTGCCTTTCCTTTCTTTGCCCTTTTGCCTTGCATTGCCTTGCTTTACCCGTTTGCTTTGCCTTGCCTTGCTTTGCCATTTTGCCTTGCCTTGCTTTGCGTTTTTGCCTTACCTTGCGTTGCATTGCCCTTTTGCCTTGCCTTCATTGCCTTGCTTTGCACTGTAGACTTGCCTTGCTTTGCCCTTTTGCCTTGCCTTGCCTTGCCTTGCTTTGCCCTTTAGACTTGCCTTGCATTGTTTTCCTTTGCCCTTTTGCCTTTCCTTGCTTTGCCCTTTTGCCTTGCCTTTCCTAGCCTTACTTTGCTCTTTTGCCTTACCTTGCCTTTCTTTGCCCTTTTGCCTTGCATTGCCTTTCTTTACCCGTTTCTCTTCCCTTACCATGCTTTGCCCTTTTGCCTTGCCTTGCCTTGCTTTGCTCATTTACCTTGCCTTACCTTTCCTTACTTTTCCGTTTTGCCCTTCCTTGTTTTTCCTTTCTTTGCCGTTTTGCCTTGACTTGCCTTGCCTTGCTTTGCCCATTTGCCTTTCCTTTCTTTGCCTTTCTTTGCCTTTTTGCCTTGCCTTGCCTTGCTTTACCCGTTTGCTTTGCCTTCCCTTTCTTTAGCCTTTTGCCTTGCCTTGCCTTGCTTTGTCCATTTACCTTGCCTTACCTTTCCTTGCTTTTCCGTTTTGCCTTTCCTTGCCTTTACTTTCTTTGCCTTTTTGCCTTGCCTTGCCTTGCTTTACCCGTTTGCTTTGCCTTCCCTTTCTTTAGCCTTTTGCCTTGCCTTGCCTTGCTTTGTCCATTTACCTTGCCTTACCTTTCCTTGCTTTTCCGTTTTGCCTTTCCTTGCCTTTCCTTTCTTTGCCTTTTTGCCTTTACTTGCCTTGCCTTGCTTTGCCCATTTGCCTTTCCTTTCTTTGCCTTTCTTTACCCTTTTGCCTTGCCTTGCCTTGCTTTGCCCTTTTGCCTTGCATTACCTTGCTTTACCCTTTTCCCTTTCCTTGCCTTTCCTTGCTTTGCCCTTTTGCCTTGCCTTGCTTTGCCCTTTTGCGTTGCCTTGCCTTGCTTTGCTCTTTTGTGTTGCCTTTGCATGCCTTGGTTTGCACTTTTGCCTTGCCTTCCCTTGCCTTTCTCTGCCCTTTTGCCTTGCCTTGCTTTTCATTTTTGCCTTTCCTTGCCTTGCCTTTCTTTGCCCTTTTGCCTTGCATTGCCTTGCTTTACCCGTTTGCTTTGCCTTGCCTTGCTTTGCCATTTTGCCTTGCCTTGCATTCTCTTGCTTTCCCTTTTGACTTTCCTTGCTTAGCTTTGCCCTTTTGCCTTTCCTTGCCTTGGTTTGCCTTTATGCCTTGCCATGCCTTGCTTTGCCCTTTTCCTTTGCCTTTCATTACCTTGCTTTCCCCATTTGCCTTGCCTTGCTTTGCCCTTTTGCCTTGCCTTGCCTTTCCTTGCTTTGCCCTTTAGACTTGCCTTGCATTGTTTTCCTTTGCCCTTTTGCCTTTCCTTGCTTTGCCCTTTTGCCTTGCCTTTCCTAGCCTTACTTTGCTCTTTTGCCTTACCTTGCCTTTCTTTGCCCTTTTGCCTTGCATTGCCTTTCTTTACCCGTTTCTGTTCCCTTACCATGCTTTGCCCTTTTGCCTTGCCTTGCCTTGCTTTGCTCATTTACCTTGCTTTGCCATGCTTTTCCATTTTGCCTTTCCTTGCCTTGCCTTTCTTTGCCTTTTTGCCTTGCCTTGCATTACCCGTTTGCTTTGCCTTCACTTGCTTTGCTCTTTTGCCTTGCTTTGTATTGCCTTGCTTTGCCATTTGCCTTGCCTTGCCTTACTTTGCCGTTTTGCCTAGCCTTGCCTTGCCCTTCTTTTCTCTTTTGCCTTTCCTTGCCTTGCCATGCTTTGCCCTTTTGCCTTGCATTCCCTTGCCTTGCTTTGCCCTTTTGCCTTGCCTTGCCTTGCTTTGTTCTGAAGACTTGCCTTGCTTTGCCTTTTTGCCTTGCCTTGCCTTTCCTTGCTTTGGTCTTTTGCCTTGCCTTGCTTTTTCACTTGGCCTTGTCTTGCCTTACCTTGCCTTTCCTTTCTTTGCCCTTTTGCCTTGCATTGCCTTGCTTTACCCGTTTGCTTTGCCTTGCCTTGCTTTGCCATTTTGCCTTGCCTTGCTTTGCGTTTTTGCCTTACCTTGCCTTGCATTGCCCTTTTGCCTTGCCTTTCATAGCCTTGCTTTCCCCATTTGCCTTGCCTTGCTTTGCCTTGCTTTGCCCTGTAGACTTGCCTTGCTTTGCCTCTTTGCCTTGCCTTGCCTTGCCTTGCTTTGGTCTTTTGCCTTGCCTTGCTTTTTCACTTGGCCTTGTCTTGCCTTGCCTTGCCTTTCCTTTCTTTGCCCTTTTGCCTTGCATTGCCTTGCTTTACCCGTTTGCTTTGCCTTGCCTTGCTTTGCCATTTTGCCTTGCCTTGCTTTGCGTTTTTGCCTTACCTTGCGTTGCATTGCCCTTTTGCCTTGCCTTCATTGCCTTGCTTTGCACTGTAGACTTGCCTTGCTTTGCCCTTTTGCCTTGCCTTGCCTTGCCTTGCTTTGCCCTTTAGACTTGCCTTGCATTGTTTTCCTTTGCCCTTTTGCCTTTCCTTGCTTTGCCCTTTTGCCTTGCCTTTCCTAGCCTTACTTTGCTCTTTTGCCTTACCTTGCCTTTCTTTGCCCTTTTGCCTTGCATTGCCTTTCTTTACCCGTTTCTCTTCCCTTACCATGCTTTGCCCTTTTGCCTTGCCTTGCCTTGCTTTGCTCATTTACCTTGCCTTACCTTTCCTTACTTTTCCGTTTTGCCCTTCCTTGTTTTTCCTTTCTTTGCCGTTTTGCCTTGACTTGCCTTGCCTTGCTTTGCCCATTTGCCTTTCCTTTCTTTGCCTTTCTTTGCCTTTTTGCCTTGCCTTGCCTTGCTTTACCCGTTTGCTTTGCCTTCCCTTTCTTTAGCCTTTTGCCTTGCCTTGCCTTGCTTTGTCCATTTACCTTGCCTTACCTTTCCTTGCTTTTCCGTTTTGCCTTTCCTTGCCTTTACTTTCTTTGCCTTTTTGCCTTGCCTTGCCTTGCTTTACCCGTTTGCTTTGCCTTCCCTTTCTTTAGCCTTTTGCCTTGCCTTGCCTTGCTTTGTCCATTTACCTTGCCTTACCTTTCCTTGCTTTTCCGTTTTGCCTTTCCTTGCCTTTCCTTTCTTTGCCTTTTTGCCTTTACTTGCCTTGCCTTGCTTTGCCCATTTGCCTTTCCTTTCTTTGCCTTTCTTTACCCTTTTGCCTTGCCTTGCCTTGCTTTGCCCTTTTGCCTTGCATTACCTTGCTTTACCCTTTTCCCTTTCCTTGCCTTTCCTTGCTTTGCCCTTTTGCCTTGCCTTGCTTTGCCCTTTTGCGTTGCCTTGCCTTGCTTTGCTCTTTTGTGTTGCCTTTGCATGCCTTGGTTTGCACTTTTGCCTTGCCTTCCCTTGCCTTTCTCTGCCCTTTTGCCTTGCCTTGCTTTTCATTTTTGCCTTTCCTTGCCTTGCCTTTCTTTGCCCTTTTGCCTTGCATTGCCTTGCTTTACCCGTTTGCTTTGCCTTGCCTTGCTTTGCCATTTTGCCTTGCCTTGCATTCTCTTGCTTTCCCTTTTGACTTTCCTTGCTTAGCTTTGCCCTTTTGCCTTTCCTTGCCTTGGTTTGCCTTTATGCCTTGCCATGCCTTGCTTTGCCCTTTTCCTTTGCCTTTCATTACCTTGCTTTCCCCATTTGCCTTGCCTTGCTTTGCCCTTTTGCCTTGCCTTGCCTTTCCTTGCTTTGCCCTTTAGACTTGCCTTGCATTGTTTTCCTTTGCCCTTTTGCCTTTCCTTGCTTTGCCCTTTTGCCTTGCCTTTCCTAGCCTTACTTTGCTCTTTTGCCTTACCTTGCATTTCTTTGCCCTTTTGCCTTGCATTGCCTTTCTTTACCCGTTTCTCTTCCCTTACCATGCTTTGCCCTTTTACCTTGCCTTGCCTTGCTTTGCTCATTTACCTTGCCTTACCTTTCCTTACTTTTCCGTTTTGCCCTTCCTTGTTTTTCCTTTCTTTGCCGTTTTGCCTTGACTTGCCTTGCCTTGCTTTGCCCATTTGCCTTTCCTTTCTTTGCCTTTCTTTGCTTTTTTGCCTTGCCTTGCCTTGCTTTACCCGTTTGCTTTGCCTTCCCTTTCTTTAGCCTTTTGCCTTGCCTTGCCTTGCTTTGCCGTTTTGCTTTGCCTTGCCTTGCCTTGCCTTGCCCTTTTGCCTTGCCTTGCTTTGCCCTTTTGCGTTGCCTTGCCTTGCTTTGCTCTTTTGTATTGCCTTTGCATGCCTTGGTTTCCACTTTTGCCTTGCCTTCCCTTGCCTTGCTTTGCCCTTTTGCCTTGCCTTGCTTTGCATTTTTGCCTTTCCTTTCTTTGCCTTTTTGCCTTGCCTTCCGTTGTCTTGCTTTCCCTTTTGACTTGTCTTGCTTAACTTTGCCCTTTTGCCTTGCTTTGCCATGCTTTTCCATTTTGCCTTTCCTTGCCTTGCCTTTCTTTGCCTTTTTGCCTTGCCTTGCTTTACCCGTTTGCTTTGCCTTCACTTGCTTTGCTCTTTTGCCTTGCTTTGTATTGCCTTGCTTTGCCATTTGCCTTGCCTTGCCTTACTTTGCCGTTTTGCCTAGCCTTGCCTTGCCCTTCTTTTCTCTTTTGCCTTTCCTTGCCTTGCCATGCTTTGCCCTTTTGCCTTGCTTTGCCTTGCTTTGCTCTTTTCCTTTGCCTTACCTTACTTTGCCCTTTTGCCTTGCATTCCCTTGCCTTGCTTTGCCCTTTTGCCTTGCCTTGCCTTGCTTTGTTCTGAAGACTTGCCTTGCTTTGCCTTTTTGCCTTGCCTTGCCTTGCCTTGCTTTGGTCTTTTGCCTTGCCTTGCTTTTTCACTTGGCCTTGTCTTGCCTTGCCTTGCCTTTCCTTTCTTTGCCCTTTTGCCTTGCATTGCCTTGCTTTACCCGTTTGCTTTGCCTTGCCTTGCTTTGCCATTTTGCCTTGCCTTGCTTTGCGTTTTTGTCTTACCTTGCCTTGCATTGCCCTTTTGCCTTGCCTTTCATTGCCTTGCTTTCCCCATTTGCCTTGCCTTGCTTTGCCTTGCTTTGCCCTGTAGACTTGCCTTGCTTTGCCTTTTTGCCTTGCCTTGCCTTGCCTTGCTTTGGTCTTTTGCCTTGCCTTGCTTTTTCACTTGGCCTTGTCTTGCCTTGCCTTCCCTTTCCTTTCTTTGCCCTTTTGCCTTGCATTGCCTTGCTTTACCCGTTAGCTTTGCCTTGCCTTGCTTTGCCATTTTGCCTTGCCTTGCTTTGCGTTTTTGCCTTACCTTGCCTTGCATTGCCCTTTTGCCTTGCCTTGCCTTGCCTTGCTTTGCCCTTTAGACTTGCCTTGCATTGTTTTCCTTTGCCCTTTTGCCTTTCCTTGCTTTGCCCTTTTGCCTTGCCTTTCCTAGCCTTACTTTGCTCTTTTGCCTTACCTTGCCTTTCTTTGCCCTTTTGCCTTGCATTGCCTTTCTTTACCCGTTTCTCTTCCCTTACCATGCTTTGCCCTTTTGCCTTGCCTTGCCTTGCTTTGCTCATTTACCTTGCCTTACCTTTCCTTACTTTTCCGTTTTGCCCTTCCTTGTTTTTCCTTTCTTTGCCGTTTTGCCTTGACTTGCCTTGCCTTGCTTTGCCCATTTGCCTTTCCTTTCTTTGCCTTTCTTTGCCTTTTTGCCTTGCCTTGCCTTGCTTTACCCGTTTGCTTTGCCTTGCCTTTCTTTAGCCTTTTGCCTTGCCTTGCCTTGCTTTGCCGTTTTGCTTTGCCTTGCCTTGCCTTGCCTTGCCCTTTTGCCTTGCCTTGCTTTGCCCTTTTGCGTTGCCTTGCCTTGCTTTGCTCTTTTGTATTGCCTTTGCATGCCTTGGTTTGCACTTTTGCCTTGCCTTCCCTTGCCTTGCTTTGCCCTTTTGCCTTGCCTTGCTTTGCATTTTTGCCTTTCCTTTATTTGCCTTTTTGCCTTGCCTTCCGTTGTCTTGCTTTCCCTTTTGACTTGCCTTGCTTAACTTTGCCCTTTTGCCTTGCTTTGCCATGCTTTTCCATTTTGCCTTCACTTGCCTTGCCTTTCTTTGCCTTTTTTCCTTGCCTTGCATTACCCGTTTGCTTTGCCTTCTTTTGCTTTGCTCTTTTGCCTTGCTTTGTATTGCCTTGCTTTGGTCTTTTGCCTTGCCTTGCTTTTTCACTTGGCCTTGTCTTGCCTTGCCTTGCCTTTCCTTTCTTTGCCCTTTTGCCTTGCATTGCCTTGCTTTACCCGTTTGCTTTGCCTTGCCTTGCTTTGCCATTTTGCCTTGCCTTGCTTTGCGTTTCTGCCTTACCTTGCCTTGCATTGCCCTTTTGCCTTGCCTTTCATAGCCTTGCTTTCCCCTTTTGCCTTGCCTTGCTTTGCCCTTTTGCCTTGCCTTGCCTTGCTTTGCCATGTAGACTTGCCTTGCATTGTCTTCCTTTGCCCTTTTGCCTTTCCTTGCTTTGCCCTTTTGCCTTGCCTTTCCTAGCCTTACTTTGCTCTTTTGCCTTACCTTGCCTTTCTTTGCCCTTTTGCCTTGCATTGCCTTTCTTTACCCGTTTCTCTTCCCTTACCATGCTTTGCCGTTTTGCCTTGCCTTGCCTTGCTTTACTCATTTACCTTGCCTTACCTTTCCTTACTTTTCCGTTTTGCCCTTCCTTGTTTTTCCTTTCTTTGCCGTTTTGCCTTGACTTGCCTTGCCTTGCTTTGCCCATTTGCCTTTCCTTTCTTTGCCTTTCTTTGCCTTTTTCCCTTGCCTTGCCTTTGCTTTACCCGTTTGCTTTGCCTTCCCTTTCTTTAGCCTTTTGCCTTGCCTTGCCTTGCTTTGTCCATTTACCTTGCCTTACCTTTCCTTGCTTTTCCGTTTTGCCTTTCCTTGCCTTTCCTTTCTTTGCCTTTTTGCCTTTACTTGCCTTGCCTTGCTTTGCCCATTTGCCTTTCCTTTCTTTGCCTTTCTTTACCCTTTTGCCTTGCCTTGCCTTGCTTTGCCCTTTTGCCTTGCATTACCTTGCTTTACCCTTTTCCCTTTCCTTGCCTTTCCTTGCTTTGCCCTTTTGCCTTGCCTTGCTTTGCCCTTTTGCGTTGCCTTGCCTTGCTTTGCTCTTTTGTGTTGCCTTTGCATGCCTTGGTTTGCACTTTTGCCTTGCCTTCCCTTGCCTTTCTCTGCTTTTTTGCCTTGCCTTGCTTTTCATTTTTGCCTTTCCTTGCCTTGCCTTTCTTTGCCCTTTTGCCTTGCATTGCCTTGCTTTACCCGTTTGCTTTGCCTTGCCTTGCTTTGCCATTTTGCCTTGCCTTGCATTCTCTTGCTTTCCCTTTTGACTTTCCTTGCTTAGCTTTGCCCTTTTGCCTTTCCTTGCCTTGGTTTGCCTTTATGCCTTGCCATGCCTTGCTTTGCCCTTTTCCTTTGCATTTCATTACCTTGCTTTCCCCATTTGCCTTGCCTTGCTTTGCCCTTTTGCCTTGCCTTGCCTTTCCTTGCTTTGCCCTTTAGACTTGCCTTGCATTGTTTTCCTTTGCCCTTTTGCCTTTCCTTGCTTTGCCCTTTTGCCTTGCCTTTCCTAGCCTTACTTTGCTCTTTTGCCTTACCTTGCCTTTCTTTGCCCTTTTGCCTTGCATTGCCTTTCTTTACCCGTTTCTCTTCCCTTACCATGCTTTGCCCTTTTGCCTTGCCTTGCCTTGCTTTGCTCCTTTACCTTGCCTTACCTTTCCTTACTTTTCCGTTTTGCCCTTCCTTGTTTTTCCTTTCTTTGCCGTTTTGCCTTGACTTGCCTTGCCTTGCTTTGCCCATTTGCCTTTCCTTTCTTTGCCTTTCTTTGCTTTTTTGCCTTGCCTTGCCTTGCCCTTCTTTTCTCTTTTGCCTTTCCTTGCCTTGCCATGCTTTGCCCTTTTGCCTTGCCTTGCCTTGCTTTGCCCTTTTGCCTTGCCTTGCCTTGCTTTGTTCTGAAGACTTGCCTTGCTTTGCCTTTTTGCCTTGCCTTGCCTTGCTTTGGTCTTTTGCCTTGCCTTGCTTTTTCACTTGGCCTTGTCTTGCCTTGCCTTGCCTTTCCTTTCTTTGCCCTTTTGCCTTGCATTGCCTTGCTTTACCCGTTTGCTTTGCCTTGCCTTGCTTTGCCATTTTGCCTTGCCTTGCTTTGCGTTTTTGCCTTACCTTGCCTTGCATTGCCCTTTTGCCTTGCCTTTCATTGCCTTGCTTTCCCCATTTGCCTTGCCTTGCTTTGCCTTGCTTTGCCCTGTAGACTTGCCTTGCTTTGCCTTTTTGCCTTGCCTTGCCTTGCCTTGCTTTGGTCTTTTGCCTTGCCTTGCTTTTTCACTTGGCCTTGTCTTGCCTTGCCTTGCCTTTCCTTTCTTTGCCCTTTTGCCTTGCATTGCCTTGCTTTACCCGTTTGCTTTGCCTTGCCTTGCTTTGCCATTTTGCCTTGCCTTGCTTTGCGTTTTTGCCTTACCTTGCCTTGCATTGCCCTTTTGCCTTGCCTTCATTGCCTTGCTTTGCACTGTAGACTTGCCTTGCTTTGCCCTTTTGCCTTGCCTTGCCTTGCCTTGCTTTGCCCTTTAGACTTGCCTTTCCTAGCCTGCCTTTGCTCTTTTGCCTTACCTTGCCTTTCTTTGCCCTTTTGCCTTGCATTGCCTTTCTTTACCCGTTTCTCTTCCCTTACCATGCTTTGCCCTTTTGCCTTGCCTTGCCTTGCTTTGCTCATTTACCTTGCCTTACCTTTCCTTACTTTTCCGTTTTGCCCATCCTTGTTTTTCCTTTCTTTGCCGTTTTGCCTTGACTTGCCTTGCCTTGCTTTGCCCATTTGCCTTTCCTTTCTTTGCCTTTCTTTGCCTTTTTGCCTTGCCTTGCCTTGCTTTACCCGTTTGCTTTGCCTTCCCTTTCTTTAGCCTTTTGCCTTGCCTTGCCTTGCTTTGCCGTTTTGCTTTGCCTTGCCTTGCCTTGCCTTGCCCTTTTGCCTTGCCTTGCTTTGCCCTTTTGCGTTGCCTTGCCTTGCTTTGCTCTTTTGTATTGCCTTTGCATGCCTTGGTTTCCACTTTTGCCTTGCCTTCCCTTGCCTTGCTTTGCCCTTTTGCCTTGCCTTGCTTTGCATTTTTGCCTTTCCTTTCCTTGCCTTTTTGCCTTGCCTTCCGTTGTCTTGCTTTCCCTTTTGACTTGTCTTGCTTAACTTTGCCCTTTTGCCTTGCTTTGCCATGCTTTTCCATTTTGCCTTTCCTTGCCTTGCCTTTCTTTGCCTTTTTGCCTTGCCTTGCTTTACCCGTTTGCTTTGCCTTCACTTGCTTTGCTCTTTTGCCTTGCTTTGTATTGCCTTGCTTTGCCATTTGCCTTGCCTTGCCTTACTTTGCCGTTTTGCCTAGCCTTGCCTTGCCCTTCTTTTCTCTTTTGCCTTTCCTTGCCTTGCCATGCTTTGCCCTTTTGCCTTGCCTTGCCTTGCTTTGCTCTTTTGCTTTGCCTTACCTTACTTTGCCCTTTTGCCTTGCATTCCCTTGCCTTGCTTTGCCCTTTTGCCTTGCCTTGCCTTGCTTTGTTCTGAAGACTTGCCTTGCTTTGCCTTTTTGCCTTGCCTTGCCTTGCCTTGCTTTGGTCTTTTGCCTTGCCTTGCTTTTTCACTTGGCCTTGTCTTGCCTTGCCTTGCCTTTCCTTTCTTTGCCCTTTTGCCTTGCATTGCCTTGCTTTACCCGTTTGCTTTGCCTTGCCTTGCTTTGCCATTTTGCCTTGCCTTGCTTTGCGTTTTTGCCTTACCTTGCCTTGCATTGCCCTTTTGCCTTGCCTTTCATTGCCTTGCTTTCCCCATTTGCCTTGCCTTGCTTTGCCTTGCTTTGCCCTGTAGACTTGCCTTGCTTTGCCTTTTTGCCTTGCCTTGCCTTGCCTTGCTTTGGTCTTTTGCCTTGCCTTGCTTTTTCACTTGGCCTTGTCTTGCCTTGCCTTGCCTTTCCTTTCTTTGCCCTTTTGCCTTGCATTGCCTTGCTTTACCCGTTTGCTTTGCCTTGCCTTGCTTTGCCATTTTGCCTTGCCTTGCTTTGCGTTTTTGCCATACCTTGCCTTGCATTGCCCTTTTGCCTTGCCTTCATTGCCTTGCTTTGCACTGTAGACTTGCCTTGCTTTGCCCTTTTGCCTTGCCTTGCCTTGCCTTGCTTTGCCCTTTAGACTTGCCTTGCATTGTTTTCCTTTGCCCTTTTGCCTTTCCTTGCTTTGCCCTTTTGCCTTGCCTTTCCTAGCCTTACTTTGCTCTTTTGCCTTACCTTGCCTTTCTTTGCCCTTTTGCCTTGCATTGCCTTTCTTTACCCCTTTCTCTTCCCTTACCATGCTTTGCCCTTTTGCCTTGCCTTGCCTTGCTTTGCTCATTTACCTTGCCTTACCTTTCCTTACTTTTCCGTTTTGCCCTTCCTTGTTTTTCCTTTCTTTGCCGTTTTGCCTTGACTTGCCTTGCCTTGCTTTGCCCATTTGCCTTTCCTTTCTTTGCCTTTCTTTGCCTTTTTGCCTTGCCTTGCCTTGCTTTACCCGTTTGCATTGCCTTCCCTTTCTTTAGCCTTTTGCCTTGCCTTGCCTTGCTTTGCCGTTTTGCTTTGCCTTGCCTTGCCTTGCCTTGCCCTTTTGCCTTGCCTTGCTTTGCCCTTTTGCTTTGCCTTGCCTTGCTTTGCTCTTTTGTATTGCCTTTGCATGCCTTGGTTTGCAATTTTGCATTGCCTTGCCTTGCTTTGCCGTTTTGCTTTGCCTTGCCTTGCCTTGCCTTGCCCTTTTGCCTTGCCTTGCTTTGCCCTTTTGCTTTGCCTTGCCTTGCTTTGCTCTTTTGTATTGCCTTTGCATGCCTTGGTTTGCACTTTTGCCTTGCCTTCTCTTGCCTTGCTTTGCCCTTTTGCCTTGCCTTGCTTTGCATTTTTGCCTTTCCTTTCTTTGCCTTTTTGCCTTGCCTTCCGTTGTCTTGCTTTCCCTTTTGACTTGCCTTGCTTAACTTTGCCCTTTTGCCTTGCTTTGCCATGCTTTTCCATTTTGCCTTCACTTGCCTTGCCTTTCTTTGCCTTTTTGCCTTGCCTTGCTTTACCCGTTTGCTTTGCCTTGCCTTGCTTTGCCATTTTGCCTTGCCTTGCTTTGCGTTTTTGCCTTTCCTTTCTTTGCCTTTCTTTGCCTTTTTGCCTTGCCTTGCCTTGCTTTACCCGTTTGCTTTGCCTTGCCTTTCTTTAGCCTTTTGCCTTGCCTTGCCTTGCTTTGCCGTTTTGCTTTGCCTTGCCTTGCCTTGCCTTGCCCTTTTGCCTTGCCTTGCTTTGCCCTTTTGCGTTGCCTTGCCTTGCTTTGCTCTTTTGTATTGCCTTTGCATGCCTTGGTTTGCACTTTTGCCTTGCCTTCCCTTGCCTTGCTTTGCCCTTTTGCCTTGCCTTGCTTTGCATTTTTGCCTTTCCTTTCTTTGCCTTTTTGCCTTGCCTTCCGTTGTCTTGCTTTCCCTTTTGACTTGCCTTGCTTAACTTTGCCCTTTTGCCTTGCTTTGCCATGCTTTTCCATTTTGCCTTCACTTGCCTTGCCTTTCTTTGCCTTTTTTCCTTGCCTTGCATTACCCGTTTGCTTTGCCTTCTTTTGCTTTGCTCTTTTGCCTTGCTTTGTATTGCCTTGCTTTGGTCTTTTGCCTTGCCTTGCTTTTTCACTTGGCCTTGTCTTGCCTTGCCTTGCCTTTCCTTTCTTTGCCCTTTTGCCTTGCATTGCCTTGCTTTACCCGTTTGCTTTGCCTTGCCTTGCTTTGCCATTTTGCCTTGCCTTGCTTTGCGTTTCTGCCTTACCTTGCCTTGCATTGCCCTTTTGCCTTGCCTTTCATAGCCTTGCTTTCCCCTTTTGCCTTGCCTTGCTTTGCCCTTTTGCCTTGCCTTGCCTTGCTTTGCCATGTAGACTTGCCTTGCATTGTCTTCCTTTGCCCTTTTGCCTTTCCTTGCTTTGCCCTTTTGCCTTGCCTTTCCTAGCCTTACTTTGCTCTTTTGCCTTACCTTGCCTTTCTTTGCCCTTTTGCCTTGCATTGCCTTTCTTTACCCGTTTCTCTTCCCTTACCATGCTTTGCCGTTTTGCCTTGCCTTGCCTTGCTTTACTCATTTACCTTGCCTTACCTTTCCTTACTTTTCCGTTTTGCCCTTCCTTGTTTTTCCTTTCTTTGCCGTTTTGCCTTGACTTGCCTTGCCTTGCTTTGCCCATTTGCCTTTCCTTTCTTTGCCTTTCTTTGCCTTTTTCCCTTGCCTTGCCTTTGCTTTACCCGTTTGCTTTGCCTTCCCTTTCTTTAGCCTTTTGCCTTGCCTTGCCTTGCTTTGTCCATTTACCTTGCCTTACCTTTCCTTGCTTTTCCGTTTTGCCTTTCCTTGCCTTTCCTTTCTTTGCCTTTTTGCCTTTACTTGCCTTGCCTTGCTTTGCCCATTTGCCTTTCCTTTCTTTGCCTTTCTTTACCCTTTTGCCTTGCCTTGCCTTGCTTTGCCCTTTTGCCTTGCATTACCTTGCTTTACCCTTTTCCCTTTCCTTGCCTTTCCTTGCTTTGCCCTTTTGCCTTGCCTTGCTTTGCCCTTTTGCGTTGCCTTGCCTTGCTTTGCTCTTTTGTGTTGCCTTTGCATGCCTTGGTTTGCACTTTTGCCTTGCCTTCCCTTGCCTTTCTCTGCTTTTTTGCCTTGCCTTGCTTTTCATTTTTGCCTTTCCTTGCCTTGCCTTTCTTTGCCCTTTTGCCTTGCATTGCCTTGCTTTACCCGTTTGCTTTGCCTTGCCTTGCTTTGCCATTTTGCCTTGCCTTGCATTCTCTTGCTTTCCCTTTTGACTTTCCTTGCTTAGCTTTGCCCTTTTGCCTTTCCTTGCCTTGGTTTGCCTTTATGCCTTGCCATGCCTTGCTTTGCCCTTTTCCTTTGCATTTCATTACCTTGCTTTCCCCATTTGCCTTGCCTTGCTTTGCCCTTTTGCCTTGCCTTGCCTTTCCTTGCTTTGCCCTTTAGACTTGCCTTGCATTGTTTTCCTTTGCCCTTTTGCCTTTCCTTGCTTTGCCCTTTTGCCTTGCCTTTCCTAGCCTTACTTTGCTCTTTTGCCTTACCTTGCCTTTCTTTGCCCTTTTGCCTTGCATTGCCTTTCTTTACCCCTTTCTCTTCCCTTACCATGCTTTGCCCTTTTGCCTTGCCTTGCCTTGCTTTGCTCCTTTACCTTGCCTTACCTTTCCTTACTTTTCCGTTTTGCCCTTCCTTGTTTTTCCTTTCTTTGCCGTTTTGCCTTGACTTGCCTTGCCTTGCTTTGCCCATTTGCCTTTCCTTTCTTTGCCTTTCTTTGCTTTTTTGCCTTGCCTTGCCTTGCCCTTCTTTTCTCTTTTGCCTTTCCTTGCCTTGCCATGCTTTGCCCTTTTGCCTTGCCTTGCCTTGCTTTGCCCTTTTGCCTTGCCTTGCCTTGCTTTGTTCTGAAGACTTGCCTTGCTTTGCCTTTTTGCCTTGCCTTGCCTTGCTTTGGTCTTTTGCCTTGCCTTGCTTTTTCACTTGGCCTTGTCTTGCCTTGCCTTGCCTTTCCTTTCTTTGCCCTTTTGCCTTGCATTGCCTTGCTTTACCCGTTTGCTTTGCCTTGCCTTGCTTTGCCATTTTGCCTTGCCTTGCTTTGCGTTTTTGCCTTACCTTGCCTTGCATTGCCCTTTTGCCTTGCCTTTCATTGCCTTGCTTTCCCCATTTGCCTTGCCTTGCTTTGCCTTGCTTTGCCCTGTAGACTTGCCTTGCTTTGCCTTTTTGCCTTGCCTTGCCTTGCCTTGCTTTGGTCTTTTGCCTTGCCTTGCTTTTTCACTTGGCCTTGTCTTGCCTTGCCTTGCCTTTCCTTTCTTTGCCCTTTTGCCTTGCATTGCCTTGCTTTACCCGTTTGCTTTGCCTTGCCTTGCTTTGCCATTTTGCCTTGCCTTGCTTTGCGTTTTTGCCATACCTTGCCTTGCATTGCCCTTTTGCCTTGCCTTCATTGCCTTGCTTTGCACTGTAGACTTGCCTTGCTTTGCCCTTTTGCCTTGCCTTGCCTTGCCTTGCTTTGCCCTTTAGACTTGCCTTGCATTGTTTTCCTTTGCCCTTTTGCCTTTCCTTGCTTTGCCCTTTTGCCTTGCCTTTCCTAGCCTTACTTTGCTCTTTTGCCTTACCTTGCCTTTCTTTGCCCTTTTGCCTTGCATTGCCTTTCTTTACCCCTTTCTCTTCCCTTACCATGCTTTGCCCTTTTGCCTTGCCTTGCCTTGCTTTGCTCATTTACCTTGCCTTACCTTTCCTTACTTTTCCGTTTTGCCCTTCCTTGTTTTTCCTTTCTTTGCCGTTTTGCCTTGACTTGCCTTGCCTTGCTTTGCCCATTTGCCTTTCCTTTCTTTGCCTTTCTTTGCCTTTTTGCCTTGCCTTGCCTTGCTTTACCCGTTTGCATTGCCTTCCCTTTCTTTAGCCTTTTGCCTTGCCTTGCCTTGCTTTGCCGTTTTGCTTTGCCTTGCCTTGCCTTGCCTTGCCCTTTTGCCTTGCCTTGCTTTGCCCTTTTGCTTTGCCTTGCCTTGCTTTGCTCTTTTGTATTGCCTTTGCATGCCTTGGTTTGCAATTTTGCCTTGCCTTGCCTTGCTTTGCCGTTTTGCTTTGCCTTGCCTTGCCTTGCCTTGCCCTTTTGCCTTGCCTTGCTTTGCCCTTTTGCTTTGCCTTGCCTTGCTTTGCTCTTTTGTATTGCCTTTGCATGCCTTGGTTTGCACTTTTGCCTTGCCTTCTCTTGCCTTGCTTTGCCCTTTTGCCTTGCCTTGCTTTGCATTTTTGCCTTTCCTTTCTTTGCCTTTTTGCCTTGCCTTCCGTTGTCTTGCTTTCCCTTTTGACTTGCCTTGCTTAACTTTGCCCTTTTGCCTTGCTTTGCCATGCTTTTCCATTTTGCCTTCACTTGCCTTGCCTTTCTTTGCCTTTTTGCCTTGCCTTGCTTTACCCGTTTGCTTTGCCTTGCCTTGCTTTGCCATTTTGCCTTGCCTTGCTTTGCGTTTTTGCCTTACCTTGCCTTGCATTGCCCTTTTCCCTTGCCTTGCCTTGTCTTGCTTTCCCTTTTGACTTTCCTTGCTAGCTTTGCCCTTTTGCCTTGCCTTGCCTTGCTTTGCCTTTATGCCTTGCCATGCCTTGCTTTGCCCTTTTCCTTTGCCTTTCATTACCTTGCTTTCCCCATTTGCCTTGCCTTGCTTTGCCCTTTTGCCTTGCCTTGCCTTGCTTTGCCCTGTAGACTTGCCTTGCTTTGTCTTCCTTTGCCCTTTTGCCTTTCCTTGCTTTGCCCTTTTGCCTTGCCTTGCCTTAGCCTTACTTTGCTCTTTTGTCTTACCTTGCCTTTCATTGCCCTTTTGCCTTGCATTGCCTTGCTTTACCCGTTTGCTTTGCCTTGCTTTGCATTGCCCTTTTGCCTTGCCTTTCATTGCCTTGCTTTCCCCATTTGCCTTGCCTTGCTTTGCCTTGCTTTGCCCTGTAGACTTGCCTTGCTTTGCCTTTTTGCCTTGCCTTGCCTTGCCTTGCTTTGGTCTTTTGCCTTGCCTTGCTTTTTCACTTGGCCTTGTCTTGCCTTGCCTTGCCTTTCCTTTCTTTGCCCTTTTGACTTGCATTGCCTTGCTTTACCCGTTTGCTTTGCCTTGCCTTGCTTTGCCATTTTGCCTTGCCTTGCTTTGCGTTTTTGCCTTACCTTGCCTTGCATTGCCCTTTTGCCTTGCCTTTCATTGCCTTGCTTTCCCCATTTGCCTTGCCTTGCTTTGCCTTGCTTTGCCCTGTAGACTTGCCTTGCTTTGCCTTTTTGCCTTGCCTTGCCTTGCTTTGGTCTTTTGCCTTGCCTTGCTTTTTCACTTGGCCTTGTCTTGCCTTGCCTTGCCTTTCCTTTCTTTGCCCTTTTGCCTTGCATTGCCTTGCTTTACCCGTTTGCTTTGCCTTGCCTTGCTTTGCCATTTTGCCTTGCCTTGCCTTGCCTTGCTTTGCCCTTTAGACTTGCCTTGCATTGTTTTCCTTTGCCCTTTTGCCTTTCCTTGCTTTGCCCTTTTGCCTTGCCTTTCCTAGCCTTACTTTGCTCTTTTGCCTTACCTTGCCTTTCTTTGCCCTTTTGCCTTGCATTGCCTTTCTTTACCCCTTTCTCTTCCCTTACCATGCTTTGCCCTTTTGCCTTGCCTTGCCTTGCTTTGCTCATTTACCTTGCCTTACCTTTCCTTACTTTTCCGTTTTGCCCTTCCTTGTTTTTCCTTTCTTTGCCGTTTTGCCTTGCCTTGCCTTGCCTTGCTTTGGTCTTTTGCCTTGCCTTGCTTTTTCACTTGGCCTTGTCTTGCCTTGCCTTGCCTTTCCTTTCTTTGCCCTTTTGCCTTGCATTGCCTTGCTTTACCCGTTTGCTTTGCCTTGCCTTGCTTTGCCATTTTGCCTTGCCTTGCTTTGCGTTTTTGCCTTACCTTGCCTTGCATTGCCCTTTTGCCTTGCCTTCATTGCCTTGCTTTGCACTGTAGACTTGCCTTGCTTTGCCCTTTTGCCTTGCCTTGCCTTGCCTTGCTTTGCCCTTTAGACTTGCCTTTCCTAGCCTGCCTTTGCTCTTTTGCCTTACCTTGCCTTTCTTTGCCCTTTTGCCTTGCATTGCCTTTCTTTACCCGTTTCTCTTCCCTTACCATGCTTTGCCCTTTTGCCTTGCCTTGCCTTGCTTTGCTCATTTACCTTGCCTTACCTTTCCTTACTTTTCCGTTTTGCCCATCCTTGTTTTTCCTTTCTTTGCCGTTTTGCCTTGACTTGCCTTGCCTTGCTTTGCCCATTTGCCTTTCCTTTCTTTGCCTTTCTTTGCCTTTTTGCCTTGCCTTGCCTTGCTTTACCCGTTTGCTTTGCCTTCCCTTTCTTTAGCCTTTTGCCTTGCCTTGCCTTGCTTTGCCGTTTTGCTTTGCCTTGCCTTGCCTTGCCTTGCCCTTTTGCCTTGCCTTGCTTTGCCCTTTTGCGTTGCCTTGCCTTGCTTTGCTCTTTTGTATTGCCTTTGCATGCCTTGGTTTCCACTTTTGCCTTGCCTTCCCTTGCCTTGCTTTGCCCTTTTGCCTTGCCTTGCTTTGCATTTTTGCCTTTCCTTTCCTTGCCTTTTTGCCTTGCCTTCCGTTGTCTTGCTTTCCCTTTTGACTTGTCTTGCTTAACTTTGCCCTTTTGCCTTGCTTTGCCATGCTTTTCCATTTTGCCTTTCCTTGCCTTGCCTTTCTTTGCCTTTTTGCCTTGCCTTGCTTTACCCGTTTGCTTTGCCTTCACTTGCTTTGCTCTTTTGCCTTGCTTTGTATTGCCTTGCTTTGCCATTTGCCTTGCCTTGCCTTACTTTGCCGTTTTGCCTAGCCTTGCCTTGCCCTTCTTTTCTCTTTTGCCTTTCCTTGCCTTGCCATGCTTTGCCCTTTTGCCTTGCCTTGCCTTGCTTTGCTCTTTTGCTTTGCCTTACCTTACTTTGCCCTTTTGCCTTGCATTCCCTTGCCTTGCTTTGCCCTTTTGCCTTGCCTTGCCTTGCTTTGTTCTGAAGACTTGCCTTGCTTTGCCTTTTTGCCTTGCCTTGCCTTGCCTTGCTTTGGTCTTTTGCCTTGCCTTGCTTTTTCACTTGGCCTTGTCTTGCCTTGCCTTGCCTTTCCTTTCTTTGCCCTTTTGCCTTGCATTGCCTTGCTTTACCCGTTTGCTTTGCCTTGCCTTGCTTTGCCATTTTGCCTTGCCTTGCTTTGCGTTTTTGCCTTACCTTGCCTTGCATTGCCCTTTTGCCTTGCCTTTCATTGCCTTGCTTTCCCCATTTGCCTTGCCTTGCTTTGCCTTGCTTTGCCCTGTAGACTTGCCTTGCTTTGCCTTTTTGCCTTGCCTTGCCTTGCCTTGCTTTGGTCTTTTGCCTTGCCTTGCTTTTTCACTTGGCCTTGTCTTGCCTTGCCTTGCCTTTCCTTTCTTTGCCCTTTTGCCTTGCATTGCCTTGCTTTACCCGTTTGCTTTGCCTTGCCTTGCTTTGCCATTTTGCCTTGCCTTGCTTTGCGTTTTTGCCATACCTTGCCTTGCATTGCCCTTTTGCCTTGCCTTCATTGCCTTGCTTTGCACTGTAGACTTGCCTTGCTTTGCCCTTTTGCCTTGCCTTGCCTTGCCTTGCTTTGCCCTTTAGACTTGCCTTGCATTGTTTTCCTTTGCCCTTTTGCCTTTCCTTGCTTTGCCCTTTTGCCTTGCCTTTCCTAGCCTTACTTTGCTCTTTTGCCTTACCTTGCCTTTCTTTGCCCTTTTGCCTTGCATTGCCTTTCTTTACCCCTTTCTCTTCCCTTACCATGCTTTGCCCTTTTGCCTTGCCTTGCCTTGCTTTGCTCATTTACCTTGCCTTACCTTTCCTTACTTTTCCGTTTTGCCCTTCCTTGTTTTTCCTTTCTTTGCCGTTTTGCCTTGACTTGCCTTGCCTTGCTTTGCCCATTTGCCTTTCCTTTCTTTGCCTTTCTTTGCCTTTTTGCCTTGCCTTGCCTTGCTTTACCCGTTTGCATTGCCTTCCCTTTCTTTAGCCTTTTGCCTTGCCTTGCCTTGCTTTGCCGTTTTGCTTTGCCTTGCCTTGCCTTGCCTTGCCCTTTTGCCTTGCCTTGCTTTGCCCTTTTGCTTTGCCTTGCCTTGCTTTGCTCTTTTGTATTGCCTTTGCATGCCTTGGTTTGCAATTTTGCCTTGCCTTGCCTTGCTTTGCCGTTTTGCTTTGCCTTGCCTTGCCTTGCCTTGCCCTTTTGCCTTGCCTTGCTTTGCCCTTTTGCTTTGCCTTGCCTTGCTTTGCTCTTTTGTATTGCCTTTGCATGCCTTGGTTTGCACTTTTGCCTTGCCTTCTCTTGCCTTGCTTTGCCCTTTTGCCTTGCCTTGCTTTGCATTTTTGCCTTTCCTTTCTTTGCCTTTTTGCCTTGCCTTCCGTTGTCTTGCTTTCCCTTTTGACTTGCCTTGCTTAACTTTGCCCTTTTGCCTTGCTTTGCCATGCTTTTCCATTTTGCCTTCACTTGCCTTGCCTTTCTTTGCCTTTTTGCCTTGCCTTGCTTTACCCGTTTGCTTTGCCTTGCCTTGCTTTGCCATTTTGCCTTGCCTTGCTTTGCGTTTTTGCCTTACCTTGCCTTGCATTGCCCTTTTCCCTTGCCTTGCCTTGTCTTGCTTTCCCTTTTGACTTTCCTTGCTAGCTTTGCCCTTTTGCCTTGCCTTGCCTTGCTTTGCCTTTATGCCTTGCCATGCCTTGCTTTGCCCTTTTCCTTTGCCTTTCATTACCTTGCTTTCCCCATTTGCCTTGCCTTGCTTTGCCCTTATGCCTTGCCTTGCCTTGCTTTGCCCTGTAGACTTGCCTTGCTTTGTCTTCCTTTGCCCTTTTGCCTTTCCTTGCTTTGCCCTTTTGCCTTGCCTTGCCTTAGCCTTACTTTGCTCTTTTGTCTTACCTTGCCTTTCTTTGCCCTTTTGCCTTGCATTGCCTTGCTTTACCCGTTTGCTTTGCCTTGCTTTGCATTGCCCTTTTGCCTTGCCTTTCATTGCCTTGCTTTCCCCATTTGCCTTGCCTTGCTTTGCCTTGCTTTGCC
Source organism: Columba guinea (assembly GCA_032206185.1). NCBI lineage: Eukaryota > Metazoa > Chordata > Aves > Columbiformes > Columbidae > Columba > Columba guinea. Next base: position 246,969 of record JAVLUU010000384.1, read on the forward strand.
CTGTAGACTTGCCTTGCTTTGCCTTTTTGCCTTGCCTTGCCTTGCCTTGCTTTGGTCTTTTGCCTTGCCTTGCTTTTTCACTTGGCCTTGTCTTGCCTTGCCTTGCCTTTCCTTTCTTTGCCCTTTTGCCTTGCATTGCCTTGCTTTACCCGTTTGCTTTGCCTTGCCTTGCTTTGCCATTTTGCCTTGCCTTGCTTTGCGTTTTTGCCTTACCTTGCCTTGCATTGCCCTTTTGCCTTGCCTTTCATTGCCTTGCTTTCCCCATTTGCCTTGCCTTGCTTTGCCTTGCTTTGCCCTGTAGACTTGCCTTGCTTTGCCTTTTTGCCTTGCCTTGCCTTGCTTTGGTCTTTTGCCTTGCCTTGCTTTTTCACTTGGCCTTGTCTTGCCTTGCCTTGCCTTTCCTTTCTTTGCCCTTTTGCCTTGCATTGCCTTGCTTTACCCGTTTGCTTTGCCTTGCCTTGCTTTGCCATTTTGCCTTGCCTTGCCTTGCCTTGCTTTGCCCTTTAGACTTGCCTTGCATTGTTTTCCTTTGCCCTTTTGCCTTTCCTTGCTTTGCCCTTTTGCCTTGCCTTTCCTAGCCTTACTTTGCTCTTTTGCCTTACCTTGCCTTTCTTTGCCCTTTTGCCTTGCATTGCCTTTCTTTACCCCTTTCTCTTCCCTTACCATGCTTTGCCCTTTTGCCTTGCCTTGCCTTGCTTTGCTCATTTACCTTGCCTTACCTTTCCTTACTTTTCCGTTTTGCCCTTCCTTGTTTTTCCTTTCTTTGCCGTTTTGCCTTGCCTTGCCTTGCCTTGCTTTGGTCTTTTGCCTTGCCTTGCTTTTTCACTTGGCCTTGTCTTGCCTTGCCTTGCCTTTCCTTTCTTTGCCCTTTTGCCTTGCATTGCCTTGCTTTACCCGTTTGCTTTGCCTTGCCTTGCTTTGCCATTTTGCCTTGCCTTGCTTTGCGTTTTTGCCTTACCTTGCCTTGCATTGCCCTTTTGCCTTGCCTTCATTGCCTTGCTTTGCACTGTAGACTTGCCTTGCTTTGCCCTTTTGCCTTGCCTTGCCTTGCCTTGCTTTGCCCTTTAGACTTGCCTTTCCTAGCCTGCCTTTGCTCTTTTGCCTTACCTTGCCTTTCTTTGCCCTTTTGCCTTGCATTGCCTTTCTTTACCCGTTTCTCTTCCCTTACCATGCTTTGCCCTTTTGCCTTGCCTTGCCTTGCTTTGCTCATTTACCTTGCCTTACCTTTCCTTACTTTTCCGTTTTGCCCATCCTTGTTTTTCCTTTCTTTGCCGTTTTGCCTTGACTTGCCTTGCCTTGCTTTGCCCATTTGCCTTTCCTTTCTTTGCCTTTCTTTGCCTTTTTGCCTTGCCTTGCCTTGCTTTACCCGTTTGCTTTGCCTTCCCTTTCTTTAGCCTTTTGCCTTGCCTTGCCTTGCTTTGCCGTTTTGCTTTGCCTTGCCTTGCCTTGCCTTGCCCTTTTGCCTTGCCTTGCTTTGCCCTTTTGCGTTGCCTTGCCTTGCTTTGCTCTTTTGTATTGCCTTTGCATGCCTTGGTTTCCACTTTTGCCTTGCCTTCCCTTGCCTTGCTTTGCCCTTTTGCCTTGCCTTGCTTTGCATTTTTGCCTTTCCTTTCCTTGCCTTTTTGCCTTGCCTTCCGTTGTCTTGCTTTCCCTTTTGACTTGTCTTGCTTAACTTTGCCCTTTTGCCTTGCTTTGCCATGCTTTTCCATTTTGCCTTTCCTTGCCTTGCCTTTCTTTGCCTTTTTGCCTTGCCTTGCTTTACCCGTTTGCTTTGCCTTCACTTGCTTTGCTCTTTTGCCTTGCTTTGTATTGCCTTGCTTTGCCATTTGCCTTGCCTTGCCTTACTTTGCCGTTTTGCCTAGCCTTGCCTTGCCCTTCTTTTCTCTTTTGCCTTTCCTTGCCTTGCCATGCTTTGCCCTTTTGCCTTGCCTTGCCTTGCTTTGCTCTTTTGCTTTGCCTTACCTTACTTTGCCCTTTTGCCTTGCATTCCCTTGCCTTGCTTTGCCCTTTTGCCTTGCCTTGCCTTGCTTTGTTCTGAAGACTTGCCTTGCTTTGCCTTTTTGCCTTGCCTTGCCTTGCCTTGCTTTGGTCTTTTGCCTTGCCTTGCTTTTTCACTTGGCCTTGTCTTGCCTTGCCTTGCCTTTCCTTTCTTTGCCCTTTTGCCTTGCATTGCCTTGCTTTACCCGTTTGCTTTGCCTTGCCTTGCTTTGCCATTTTGCCTTGCCTTGCTTTGCGTTTTTGCCTTACCTTGCCTTGCATTGCCCTTTTGCCTTGCCTTTCATTGCCTTGCTTTCCCCATTTGCCTTGCCTTGCTTTGCCTTGCTTTGCCCTGTAGACTTGCCTTGCTTTGCCTTTTTGCCTTGCCTTGCCTTGCCTTGCTTTGGTCTTTTGCCTTGCCTTGCTTTTTCACTTGGCCTTGTCTTGCCTTGCCTTGCCTTTCCTTTCTTTGCCCTTTTGCCTTGCATTGCCTTGCTTTACCCGTTTGCTTTGCCTTGCCTTGCTTTGCCATTTTGCCTTGCCTTGCTTTGCGTTTTTGCCATACCTTGCCTTGCATTGCCCTTTTGCCTTGCCTTCATTGCCTTGCTTTGCACTGTAGACTTGCCTTGCTTTGCCCTTTTGCCTTGCCTTGCCTTGCCTTGCTTTGCCCTTTAGACTTGCCTTGCATTGTTTTCCTTTGCCCTTTTGCCTTTCCTTGCTTTGCCCTTTTGCCTTGCCTTTCCTAGCCTTACTTTGCTCTTTTGCCTTACCTTGCCTTTCTTTGCCCTTTTGCCTTGCATTGCCTTTCTTTACCCCTTTCTCTTCCCTTACCATGCTTTGCCCTTTTGCCTTGCCTTGCCTTGCTTTGCTCATTTACCTTGCCTTACCTTTCCTTACTTTTCCGTTTTGCCCTTCCTTGTTTTTCCTTTCTTTGCCGTTTTGCCTTGACTTGCCTTGCCTTGCTTTGCCCATTTGCCTTTCCTTTCTTTGCCTTTCTTTGCCTTTTTGCCTTGCCTTGCCTTGCTTTACCCGTTTGCATTGCCTTCCCTTTCTTTAGCCTTTTGCCTTGCCTTGCCTTGCTTTGCCGTTTTGCTTTGCCTTGCCTTGCCTTGCCTTGCCCTTTTGCCTTGCCTTGCTTTGCCCTTTTGCTTTGCCTTGCCTTGCTTTGCTCTTTTGTATTGCCTTTGCATGCCTTGGTTTGCAATTTTGCCTTGCCTTGCCTTGCTTTGCCGTTTTGCTTTGCCTTGCCTTGCCTTGCCTTGCCCTTTTGCCTTGCCTTGCTTTGCCCTTTTGCTTTGCCTTGCCTTGCTTTGCTCTTTTGTATTGCCTTTGCATGCCTTGGTTTGCACTTTTGCCTTGCCTTCTCTTGCCTTGCTTTGCCCTTTTGCCTTGCCTTGCTTTGCATTTTTGCCTTTCCTTTCTTTGCCTTTTTGCCTTGCCTTCCGTTGTCTTGCTTTCCCTTTTGACTTGCCTTGCTTAACTTTGCCCTTTTGCCTTGCTTTGCCATGCTTTTCCATTTTGCCTTCACTTGCCTTGCCTTTCTTTGCCTTTTTGCCTTGCCTTGCTTTACCCGTTTGCTTTGCCTTGCCTTGCTTTGCCATTTTGCCTTGCCTTGCTTTGCGTTTTTGCCTTACCTTGCCTTGCATTGCCCTTTTCCCTTGCCTTGCCTTGTCTTGCTTTCCCTTTTGACTTTCCTTGCTAGCTTTGCCCTTTTGCCTTGCCTTGCCTTGCTTTGCCTTTATGCCTTGCCATGCCTTGCTTTGCCCTTTTCCTTTGCCTTTCATTACCTTGCTTTCCCCATTTGCCTTGCCTTGCTTTGCCCTTATGCCTTGCCTTGCCTTGCTTTGCCCTGTAGACTTGCCTTGCTTTGTCTTCCTTTGCCCTTTTGCCTTTCCTTGCTTTGCCCTTTTGCCTTGCCTTGCCTTAGCCTTACTTTGCTCTTTTGTCTTACCTTGCCTTTCTTTGCCCTTTTGCCTTGCATTGCCTTGCTTTACCCGTTTGCTTTGCCTTGCTTTGCATTGCCCTTTTGCCTTGCCTTTCATTGCCTTGCTTTCCCCATTTGCCTTGCCTTGCTTTGCCTTGCTTTGCCCTGTAGACTTGCCTTGCTTTGCCTTTTTGCCTTGCCTTGCCTTGCCTTGCTTTGGTCTTTTGCCTTGCCTTGCTTTTTCACTTGGCCTTGTCTTGCCTTGCCTTGCCTTTCCTTTCTTTGCCCTTTTGCCTTGCATTGCCTTGCTTTACCCGTTTGCTTTGCCTTGCCTTGCTTTGCCATTTTGCCTTGCCTTGCTTTGCGTTTTTGCCTTACCTTGCCTTGCATTGCCCTTTTGCCTTGCCTTTCATTGCCTTGCTTTCCCCATTTGCCTTGCCTTGCTTTGCCTTGCTTTGCCCTGTAGACTTGCCTTGCTTTGCCTTTTTGCCTTGCCTTGCCTTGCTTTGGTCTTTTGCCTTGCCTTGCTTTTTCACTTGGCCTTGTCTTGCCTTGCCTTGCCTTTCCTTTCTTTGCCCTTTTGCCTTGCATTGCCTTGCTTTACCCGTTTGCTTTGCCTTGCCTTGCTTTGCCATTTTGCCTTGCCTTGCCTTGCCTTGCTTTGCCCTTTAGACTTGCCTTGCATTGTTTTCCTTTGCCCTTTTGCCTTTCCTTGCTTTGCCCTTTTGCCTTGCCTTTCCTAGCCTTACTTTGCTCTTTTGCCTTACCTTGCCTTTCTTTGCCCTTTTGCCTTGCATTGCCTTTCTTTACCCCTTTCTCTTCCCTTACCATGCTTTGCCCTTTTGCCTTGCCTTGCCTTGCTTTGCTCATTTACCTTGCCTTACCTTTCCTTACTTTTCCGTTTTGCCCTTCCTTGTTTTTCCTTTCTTTGCCGTTTTGCCTTGACTTGCCTTGCCTTGCTTTGCCCATTTGCCTTTCCTTTCTTTGCCTTTCTTTGCCTTTTTGCCTTGCCTTGCCTAGCTTTACCCGTTTGCTTTGCCTTCCCTTTCTTTAGCCTTTTGCCTTGCCTTGCCTTGCTTTGCCGTTTTGCTTTGCCTTGCCTTGCCTTGCCTTGCTTTGCCGTTTTGCTTTGCCTAGCCTTGCCTTGCCTTGCCCTTTTGCCTTTCCTTTCTTTGCCTTTTTGCCTTGCCTTCCGTTGTCTTGCTTTCCCTTTTGACTTGCCTTGCTTAACTTTGCCCTTTTGCCTTGCTTTGCCATGCTTTTCCATTTTGCCTTCACTTGCCTTGCCTTTCTTTGCCTTTTTGCCTTGCCTTGCTTTACCCGTTTGCTTTGCCTTGCCTTGCTTTGCCATTTTGCCTTGCCTTGCTTTGCGTTTTTGCCTTACCTTGCCTTGCATTGCCCTTTTCCCTTGCCTTGCCTTGTCTTGCTTTCCCTTTTGACTGTCCTTGCTTAGCTTTGCCCTTTTGCCTTGCCTTGCCTTGGTTTGCCTTTATGCCTTGCCATGCCTTGCTTTGCCCTTTTCCTTTGCCTTTCATTACCTTGCTTTCCCCATTTGCCTTGCCTTGCTTTGCCCTTTTGCCTTGCCTTGCCTTGCCTTGCTTTGCCCTTTAGACTTGCCTTGCATTGTTTTCCTTTGCCCTTTTGCCTTTCCTTGCTTTGCCCTTTTGCCTTGCCTTGCCTTTGCCTTACTTTGCTCTTTTGCCTTACCTTGCCTTTCTTTGCCCTTTTGCCTTGCATTGCTTTCTTTACCCGTTTCTCTTCCCTTACCATGCTTTGCGTTTTTGCCTTGCCTTGCCTTGCTTTGCCCATTTACCTTGCCTTACCTTTCCTTGCTTTTCCTTTTTGCCTTTTTTTGCCTTTCCTTTCTTTGCCGTTTTGCCTTGACTTGCCTTGCCTTGCTTTGCCCATTTCCCTTTCCTTTCTTTGCCTTTCTTTGCCTTTTTGCCTTGCCTTGACTTGCTTTACCCGTTTGCTTTGCCTTCCCTTTCTTTACCATTTTGCCTTGCCTTGCCTTGCTTTGCCCTTTTGCCTTGCATTACCTTGCTTTACCCTTTTCCCTTTCCTTGCCTTTCCTTGCTTTGCCCTTTTGCCTTGCCTTTCATTGTCTTGCTTTCCCCATTTGCCTTGCCTTGCTTTGCCCTTTTGCCTTGCCTTGCCTTGCCTTGCTTTGCCCTTTAGACTTGCCTTGCATTGTTTTCCTTTGCCCTTTTGCGTTTCCTTGCTTTGCCCTTTTGCCTTGCCTTTCCTAGCCTTACTTTGCTCTTTTGCCTTACCTTGCCTTTCTTTGCCCTTTTGCCTTGCATTGCCTTTCTTTACCCCTTTCTCTTCCCTTACCATGCTTTGCCCTTTTGCCTTGCCTTGCCTTGCTTTGCCCATTTACCTTGCCTTACCTTTCCTTTCTTTTCCGTTTTGCCTTTCTTTGCCTTTCCTTTCTTTGCCTTTTTGCCTTGCCTTGCCTTGCTTTACCCGTTTGCTTTGCCTTCCCTTTCTTTAGCCTTTTGCCTTGCCTTGCCTTGCTTTGCCGTTTTGCTTTGCCTTGCCTTGCCTTGCCTTGCCCTTTTGCCTTGCCTTGCTTTGCCCTTTTGCGTTGCCTTGCCTTGCTTTGCTCTTTTGTATTGCCTTTGCATGCCTTGGTTTGCACTTTTGCCTTGCCTTCCCTTGCCTTGCTTTGCCTTTTTGCCTTGCCTTGCTTTGCATTTTTCCCTTTCCTTTCTTTGCCTTTCTTTGCATTTTTGCCTTGCCTTGCCTTGCTTTACCCGTTTGCTTTGCCTTCCCTTTCTTTAGCCTTTTGCCTTGCCTTGCCTTGCTTTGCCGTTTTGCTTTGCCTTGCCTTGCCTTGCTTTGCCGTTTTGCTTTGCCTTGCCTTGCCTTGCCTTGCCCTTTTGCCTTGCCTTGCTTTGCCCTTTTGCATTGCCTTGCCTTGCTTTGCTCTTTTGTATTGCCTTTGCATGCCTTGGTTTGCACTTTTGCCTTGCCTTCCCTTGCCTTGCTTTGCCCTTTTACCTTGCCTTGCTTTGCATTTTTGCCTTTCCTTTCTTTGCCTTTTTGCCTTGCCTTCCGTTGTCTTGCTTTCCCTTTTGACTTGCCTTGCTTAACTTTGCCCTTTTGCCTTGCTTTGCCATGCTTTTCCATTTTGCCTTCACTTGCCTTGCCTTTCTTTGCCTTTTTGCCTTGCCTTGCTTTACCCGTTTGCTTTGCCTTCACTTGCTTTGCTCTTTTGCCTTGCTTTGTATTGCCTTGCTTTGGTCTTTTGCCTTGCCTTGCTTTTTCACTTGGCCTTGTCTTGCCTTGCCTTGCCTTTCCTTTCTTTGCCCTTTTGCCTTGCATTGCCTTGCTTTACCCGTTTGCTTTGCCTTGCTTTGCTTTGCATTTTGCCTTGCCTTGCTTTGCGTTTCTGCCTTACCTTGCCTTGCATTGCCCTTTTGCCTTGCCTTTCATAGCCTTGCTTTCCCCATTTGCCTTGCCTTGCTTTGCCCTTTTGCCTTGCCTTGCCTTGCTTTGCCATGTAGACTTGCCTTGCATTGTCTTCCTTTGCCCTTTTGCCTTTCCTTGCTTTGCCCTTTTGCCTTGCCTTTCCTAGCCTTACTTTGCTCTTTTGCCTTACCTTGCCTTTCTTTGCCCTTTTGCCTTGCATTGCCTTTCTTTACCCCTTTCTCTTCCCTTACCATGCTTTGCCCTTTTGCCTTGCCTTGCCTTGCTTTGCTCATTTACCTTGCCTTACCTTTCCTTACTTTTCCGTTTTGCCCTTCCTTGTTTTTCCTTTCTTTGCCGTTTTGCCTTGACTTGCCTTGCCTTGCTTTGCCCATTTGCCTTTCCTTTCTTTGCCTTTCTTTGCCTTTTTGCCTTGCCTTGCCTTGCTTTACCCGTTTGCATTGCCTTCCCTTTCTTTAGCCTTTTGCCTTGCCTTGCCTTGCTTTGCCGTTTTGCTTTGCCTTGCCTTGCCTTGCCTTGCTTTGCCGTTTTGCTTTGCCTAGCCTTGCCTTGCCTTGCCCTTTTGCCTTTCCTTTCTTTGCCTTTTTGCCTTGCCTTCCGTTGTCTTGCTTTCCCTTTTGACTTGCCTTGCTTAACTTTGCCCTTTTGCCTTGCTTTGCCATGCTTTTCCATTTTGCCTTCACTTGCCTTGCCTTTCTTTGCCTTTTTGCCTTGCCTTGCTTTACCCGTTTGCTTTGCCTTGCCTTGCTTTGCCATTTTGCCTTGCCTTGCTTTGCGTTTTTGCCTTACCTTGCCTTGCATTGCCCTTTTCCCTTGCCTTGCCTTGTCTTGCTTTCCCTTTTGACTGTCCTTGCTTAGCTTTGCCCTTTTGCCTTGCCTTGCCTTGGTTTGCCTTTATGCCTTGCCATGCCTTGCTTTGCCCTTTTCCTTTGCCTTTCATTACCTTGCTTTCCCCATTTGCCTTGCCTTGCTTTGCCCTTTTGCCTTGCCTTGCCTTGCCTTGCTTTGCCCTTTAGACTTGCCTTGCATTGTTTTCCTTTGCCCTTTTGCCTTTCCTTGCTTTGCCCTTTTGCCTTGCCTTGCCTTTGCCTTACTTTGCTCTTTTGCCTTACCTTGCCTTTCTTTGCCCTTTTGCCTTGCATTGCTTTCTTTACCCGTTTCTCTTCCCTTACCATGCTTTGCGTTTTTGCCTTGCCTTGCCTTGCTTTGCCCATTTACCTTGCCTTACCTTTCCTTGCTTTTCCTTTTTGCCTTTTTTTGCCTTTCCTTTCTTTGCCGTTTTGCCTTGACTTGCCTTGCCTTGCTTTGCCCATTTCCCTTTCCTTTCTTTGCCTTTCTTTGCCTTTTTGCCTTGCCTTGACTTGCTTTACCCGTTTGCTTTGCCTTCCCTTTCTTTACCATTTTGCCTTGCCTTGCCTTGCTTTGCCCTTTTGCCTTGCATTACCTTGCTTTACCCTTTTCCCTTTCCTTGCCTTTCCTTGCTTTGCCCTTTTGCCTTGCCTTTCATTGTCTTGCTTTCCCCATTTGCCTTGCCTTGCTTTGCCCTTTTGCCTTGCCTTGCCTTGCCTTGCTTTGCCCTTTAGACTTGCCTTGCATTGTTTTCCTTTGCCCTTTTGCGTTTCCTTGCTTTGCCCTTTTGCCTTGCCTTTCCTAGCCTTACTTTGCTCTTTTGCCTTACCTTGCCTTTCTTTGCCCTTTTGCCTTGCATTGCCTTTCTTTACCCCTTTCTCTTCCCTTACCATGCTTTGCCCTTTTGCCTTGCCTTGCCTTGCTTTGCCCATTTACCTTGCCTTACCTTTCCTTTCTTTTCCGTTTTGCCTTTCTTTGCCTTTCCTTTCTTTGCCTTTTTGCCTTGCCTTGCCTTGCTTTACCCGTTTGCTTTGCCTTCCCTTTCTTTAGCCTTTTGCCTTGCCTTGCCTTGCTTTGCCGTTTTGCTTTGCCTTGCCTTGCCTTGCCTTGCCCTTTTGCCTTGCCTTGCTTTGCCCTTTTGCGTTGCCTTGCCTTGCTTTGCTCTTTTGTATTGCCTTTGCATGCCTTGGTTTGCACTTTTGCCTTGCCTTCCCTTGCCTTGCTTTGCCTTTTTGCCTTGCCTTGCTTTGCATTTTTCCCTTTCCTTTCTTTGCCTTTCTTTGCATTTTTGCCTTGCCTTGCCTTGCTTTACCCGTTTGCTTTGCCTTCCCTTTCTTTAGCCTTTTGCCTTGCCTTGCCTTGCTTTGCCGTTTTGCTTTGCCTTGCCTTGCCTTGCTTTGCCGTTTTGCTTTGCCTTGCCTTGCCTTGCCTTGCCCTTTTGCCTTGCCTTGCTTTGCCCTTTTGCATTGCCTTGCCTTGCTTTGCTCTTTTGTATTGCCTTTGCATGCCTTGGTTTGCACTTTTGCCTTGCCTTCCCTTGCCTTGCTTTGCCCTTTTACCTTGCCTTGCTTTGCATTTTTGCCTTTCCTTTCTTTGCCTTTTTGCCTTGCCTTCCGTTGTCTTGCTTTCCCTTTTGACTTGCCTTGCTTAACTTTGCCCTTTTGCCTTGCTTTGCCATGCTTTTCCATTTTGCCTTCACTTGCCTTGCCTTTCTTTGCCTTTTTGCCTTGCCTTGCTTTACCCGTTTGCTTTGCCTTCACTTGCTTTGCTCTTTTGCCTTGCTTTGTATTGCCTTGCTTTGGTCTTTTGCCTTGCCTTGCTTTTTCACTTGGCCTTGTCTTGCCTTGCCTTGCCTTTCCTTTCTTTGCCCTTTTGCCTTGCATTGCCTTGCTTTACCCGTTTGCTTTGCCTTGCCTTGCTTTGCATTTTGCCTTGCCTTGCTTTGCGTTTCTGCCTTACCTTGCCTTGCATTGCCCTTTTGCCTTGCCTTTCATAGCCTTGCTTTCCCCATTTGCCTTGCCTTGCTTTGCCCTTTTGCCTTGCCTTGCCTTGCTTTGCCATGTAGACTTGCCTTGCATTGTCTTCCTTTGCCCTTTTGCCTTTCCTTGCTTTGCCCTTTTGCCTTGCCTTTCCTAGCCTTACTTTGCTCTTTTGCCTTACCTTGCCTTTCTTTGCCCTTTTGCCTTGCATTGCCTTTCTTTACCCCTTTCTCTTCCCTTACCATGCTTTGCCCTTTTGCCTTGCCTTGCCTTGCTTTGCTCATTTACCTTGCCTTACCTTTCCTTACTTTTCCGTTTTGCCCTTCCTTGTTTTTCCTTTCTTTGCCGTTTTGCCTTGACTTGCCTTGCCTTGCTTTGCCCATTTGCCTTGCATTACCTTGCTTTACCCTTTTCCCTTTCCTTGCCTTTCCTTGCTTTGCCCTTTTGCCTTGCCTTTCATTGTCTTGCTTTCCCCATTTGCCTTGCCTTGCTTTGCCCTTTTGCCTTGCCTTGCCTTGCCTTGCTTTGCCCTTTAGACTTGCCTTGCATTGTTTTCCTTTGCCCTTTTGCTTTTCCTTGCTTTGCCCTTTTGCCTTGCCTTTCCTAGCCTTACTTTGCTCTTTTGCCTTACCTTGCCTTTCTTTGCCCTTTTGCCTTGCATTGCCTTTCTTTACCCGTTTCTCTTCCCTTACCATGCTTTGCCCTTTTGCCTTGCCTTGCCTTGCTTTGCCCATTTACCTTGCCTTACCTTTCCTTTCTTTTCCGTTTTGCCTTTCTTTGCCTTTCCTTTCTTTGCCTTTTTGCCTTGCCTTGCCTTGCTTTACCCGTTTGCTTTGCCTTCCCTTTCTTTAGCCTTTTGCCTTGCCTTGCCTTGCTTTGCCGTTTTGCTTTGCCTTGCCTTGCCTTGCCTTGCCCTTTTGCCTTGCCTTGCTTTGCCCTTTTGCGTTGCCTTGCCTTGCTTTGCTCTTTTGTATTGCCTTTGCATGCCTTGGTTTGCACTTTTGCCTTGCCTTCCCTTGCCTTGCTTTGCCTTTTTGCCTTGCCTTGCTTTGCATTTTTCCCTTTCCTTTCTTTGCCTTTTTGCCTTGCCTTGCTTTACCCGTTTGCTTTGCCTTCACTTGCTTTGCTCTTTTGCCTTGCTTTGTATTGCCTTGCTTTGCCATTTGCCTTGCCTTGCCTTACTTTGCCGTTTTGCCTTGCCTTGCCTTACTTTGCCGTTTTGCCTTGCCTTGCCCTTCTTTTCTCTTTTGCCTTTCCTTGCCTTGCCTTGCTTTGCCCTTTTGCCTTGCCTTGCCTTGCTTTGCTCTTTTGCTTTGCCTTACCTTACTTTGCCCTTGTGCCTTGCATTCCCTTGCCTTTCTTTGCCCTTTTGCCTTGCCTTGTATTGTCTTGCTTGCCCTTTTGCCTTTCCTTGCTTTGCCTTTTTGCCTTCCCTTGCCTTGCCTTGCTTTGGTCTTTTGACTTGCCTTGCTTTTTCACTTGGCCTTGTCCTGCCTTGCCTTGCCTTTCCTTTCTTTGCCCTTTTGCCTTGCATTGCCTTGCTTTACCCGTTTGCTTTGCCTTCACTTGCTTTGCTCTTTTGCCTTGCTTTGTGTTGCCTTGCTTTGCCATTTGCCTTGCCTTGCCTTACTTTGCCGTTTTGCCTTGCCTTGCCTTGCCCTTCTTTTCTCTTTTGCCTTTCCTTGCCTTGCCATGCTTTGCCCTTTTGCCTTGCCTTGCCTTGCTTTGCTCTTTTGCTTTGCCTTACCTTACTTTGCCCTTTTGCCTTGCATTCCCTTGCCTTTCTTTGCCCTTTTGCCTTGCCTTGCATTGTCTTGCTTTGCCCTTTTACCTTTTCTTGCTTTGCCTTTTTGCCTTGCCTTGCCTAGCCTTGCTTTGGTCTTTTGCCTTGCCTTGCTTTTTCACTTGGCCTTGTCTTGCCTTGCCTTGCCTTTCCATTCTTTGCCCTTTTGCCTTGCATTGCCTTGCTTTACCCGTTTGCTTTGCCTTGCCTTGCTTTGCCATTTTGCCTTGCCTTGCTTTGCGTTTTTGCCTTACCTTGCCTTGCTTTGCCCTTTTGCCTTGCCTTTCATTGCCTTGCTTTCCCCATTTGCCTTGCCTTGCTTTGCCCTTTTGCCTTGCCTTCCCTTGCGTTGCTTTGCCATGTAGACTTGCCTTGCTTTGCCTTTTTGCCTTGCCTTGCCTTGCCTTGCTTTGGTCTTTTGCCTTGCCTTGCTTTTTCACTTGGCCTTGTCTTGCCTTGCCTTGCCTTTCCTTTCTTTGCCCTTTTGCCTTGCATTGCCTTGCTTTACCCGTTTGCTTTGCCTTGCCTTGCTTTGCCATTTTGCCTTGCCTTGCTTTGCGTTTTTGCCTTACCTTGCCTTGCTTTGCCCTTTTGCCTTGCCTTTCATTACCTTGCTTTCCCCATTTGCCTTGCCTTGCTTTGCCCTTTTGCCTTGCCTTGCCTTGCCTTGCTTTGCCCTTTAGACTTGCCTTGCATTGCTTTCCTTTGCCCTTTTGCCTTTCCTTGCTTTGCCCTTTTGCCTTGCCTTTCCTAGCCTTACTTTGCTCTTTTGCCTTACCTTGCCTTTCTTTGCCCTTTTGCCTTGCATTGCCTTTCTTTACCCGTTTCTCTTCCCTTACCATGCTTTGCCCTTTTGCCTTGCCTTGCCTTGCTTTGCTCATTTACCTTGCCTTACCTTTCCTTACTTTTCCGTTTTGCCCTTCCTTGTTTTTTCTTTCTTTGCCGTTTTGCCTTGCCTTGCTTTGCCCATTTGCCTTTCCTTTCTTTGCCTTTTTGCCTTGCCTTGCCTTGCTTTACCCGTTTGCTTTGCCTTCCCTTTCTTTAGCCTTTTGCCTTGCCTTGCCTTGCTTTGCCGTTTTGCTTTGCCTTGCCTTGCCTTGCCTTGCCCTTTTGCCTTGCCTTGCTTTGCCCTTTTGCTTTGCCTTGCCTTGCTTTGCTCTTTTGTATTGCCTTTGCATGCCTTGGTTTGCACTTTTGCCTTGCCTTCCCTTGCCTTGCTTTGCCCTTTTGCCTTGCCTTGCTTTGCATTTTTGCCTTTCCTTTCTTTGCCTTTTTGCCTTGCCTTCCGTTGTCTTGCTTTCCCTTTTGACTTGCCTTGCTTAACTTTGCCCTTTTGCCTTGCTTTGCCATGCTTTTCCATTTTGTCTTCAATTGCCTTGCCTTTCTTTGCCTTTTTGCCTTGCCTTGCTTTACCCGTTTGCTTTGCCTTCACTTGCTTTGCTCTTTTGCCTTGCTTTGTATTGCCTGGCTTTGCCATTTGCCTTGCCTTGCCTTACTTTGCCGTTTTGCCTTGCCTTGCCTTACTTTGCCGTTTTGCCTTGCCTTGCCTTGCCCTTCTTTTCTCTTTTGCCTTTCCTTGTTTTGCCATGCTTTGCCCTTTTGCCTTGCCTTGCCTTGCTTTGCTCTTTTGCTTTGCCTTACCTTACTTTGCCCTTTTGCCTTGCATTCCCTTGCCTTTCTTTGCCCTTTTGCCTTGCCTTGCATTGTCTCGCTTTGCCCTTTTACTTTTTCTTGCTTTGCCTTTTGGCCTTGCCTTGCCTTGCTTTGGTCTTTTGCCTTGCCTTGCTTTTTCACTTGGCCTTGTCTTGCCTTGCCTTGCCTTTCCTTTCTTTGCCCTTTTGCCTTGCATTGCCTTGCTTTACCCGTTTGCTTTGCCTTGCCTTGCTTTGCCATTTTGCCTTGCCTTGCTTTGCGTTTTTGCCTTACCTTGCCTTGCTTTGCCCTTTTGCCTTGCCTTTCATTGCCTTGCTTTGCCCATTTGCCTTTCCTTTCTTTGCCTTTCTTTGCCTTTTTGCCTTGCCTTGCCTTGCCTTGCTTTGCCCTTTAGACTTGCCTTGCATTGTTTTCCTTTGCCCTTTTGCCTTTCCTTGCTTTGCCCTTTTGCCTTGCCTTTCCTAGCCTTACTTTGCTCTTTTGCCTTACCTTGCCTTTCTTTGCCCTTTTGCCTTGCATTGCCTTTCTTTACCCGTTTCTCTTCCCTTACCATGATTTGCCCTTTTGCCTTGCCTTGCCTTGCTTTGCTCATTTACCTTGCCTTACCTTTCCTTACTTTTCCGTTTTGCCCTTCCTTGTTTTTCCTTTCTTTGCCGTTTTGCCTTGACTTGCCTTGCCTTGCTTTGCCCATTTGCCTTTCCTTTCTTTGCCTTTCTTTGCCTTTTTGACTTGCCTTGCCTTGCTTTACCCGTTTGCTTTGCCTTCCCTTTCTTTAGCCTTTTGCCTTGCCTTGCTTTGCCGTTTTGCTTTGCCTTGCCTTGCCTTGCCTTGCCCTTTTGCCTTGCCTTGCCCTTTTGCCTTGCCTTGCTTTGCCCTTTTGCTTTGCCTTGCCTTGCTTTGCTCTTTTGTATTGCCTTTGCATGCCTTGGTTTGCACTTTTGCCTTGCCTTCCCTTGCCTTGCTTTGCCCTTTTGCCTTGCCTTGCTTTGCATTTTTGCCTTTCCTTTCTTTGCCTTTTTGCCTTGCCTTCCGTTTTCTTGCTTTCCCTTTTGACTTGCCTTGCTTAACTTTGCCCTTTTGCCTTGCTTTGCCATGCTTTTCCATTTTGCCTTCACTTGCCTTGCCTTTCTTTGCCTTTTTGCCTTGCCTTGCTTTACCCGTTTGCTTTGCCTTCACTTGCTTTGCTCTTTTGCCTTGCTTTGTATTGCCTGGCTTTGCCATTTGCCTTGCCTTGCCTTACTTTGCCGTTTTGCCTTGCCTTGCCTTACTTTGCCGTTTTGCCTTGCCTTGCCTTGCCCTTCTTTTCTCTTTTGCCTTTCCTTGCCTTGCCATGCTTTGCCCTTTTGCCTTGCCTTGCCTTGCTTTGATCTTTTGCCTTGCCTTGCTTTTTCACTTGGCCTTGTCTTGCCTTGCCTTGCCTTTCCTTTCTTTGCCCTTTTGCCTTGCATTGCCTTGCTTTACCCGTTTGCTTTGCCTTGCCTTGCTTTGCCCTTTTGCCTTGCCTTGCTTTGGTTTGCCTTTATGCCTTGCCCTTCCTTGCTTTGCCCATTTCCTTTGCCTTTCATTACCTTGCTTTCCCCATTTGCCTTGCCTTGCTTTGCCCTTTTGCCTTGCCTTGCCTTGCCTTGCTTTGCCCTGTAGACTTGCCTTGCATTGTCTTCCTTTGCCCTTTTGCCTTTCCTTGCTTTGCCCATTTACCTTGCCTTACCTTTCCTTGCTTTTCCGTTTTGCCTTTCCTTGCCTTTCCTTTCTTTGCCTTTTTGCCTTGACTTGCCTTGCCTTGCTTTGCCCATTTGCCTTTCCTTTCTTTGCCTTTCTTTGCCTTTTACCTTGCCTTGCCTTGCTTTACCCGTTTGCTTTGCCTTCCCTTTCTTTACCCTTTTGCCTTGCCTTGCCTTGCTTTGCCCTTTTGCCTTGCATTACCTTGCTTTACCCTTTTCCCTTTCCTTGCCTTTCCTTGCTTTGCCCTTTTGCCTTGCCTTTCCTAGCCTTACTTTGCTCTTTTGCCTTACCTTGCCTTTCTTTGCCCTTTTGCCTTGCATTGCCTTTCTTTACCCGTTTCTCTTCCCTTACCATGCTTTGCCCTTTTGACTTGCCTTTCCTTGCTTTGCCCATTTACCTTGCCTTACCTTTCCTTACTTTTCCGTTTTGCCTTTCTTTGCCTTTCCTTTCTTTGCCTTTTTGCCTTGACATGCCTTGTCTTGTTTGCCCATTTGCCTTTCCTTTCTTTGCCTTTCTTTTCCTTTTTGCCTTGCCTTGCCTTGCTTTACCCGTTTGCTTTGCCTTCCCTTTCTTTAGCCTTTTGCCTTGCCTTGCCTTGCTTTGCCGTTTTGCTTTGCCTTGCCTTGCCTTGCCCTTTTGCCTTGCCTTAATTTGCCGTTTTGCCTTGCCTTGCTTAACTTTGCCGTTTTGCCTTGCCTTGCCTTGCCCTTCTTTTCTCTTTTGCCTTTCCTTGCCTTGCCATGCTTTGCCCTTTTGCCTTGCCTTGCCTTGCTTTGCTCTTTTGCTTTGCCTTACCTTTCTTTGCCCTTTTGCCTTGCATTCCCTTCCCTTTCTTTGCCCTTTTGCCTTGCCTTGCATTGTCTTGCTTTGCCCTTTTACATTTTCTTGCTTTGCCTTTTTGCCTTGCCTTGCCTTGCCTTGCTTTGGTCTTTTGCCTTGCCTTGCTTTTTCACTTGGCCTTGTCTTGCCTTGCCTTGCCTTTCCTTTCTTTGCCCTTTTGCCTTGCATTGCCTTGTTTTACCCGTTTGCTTTGCCTTGCCTTGCTTTGCCATTTTGCCTTTCCTTGCTTTGCTCTTTTGCCTTGCCTTGCCTCGCCTTGCTTTGCTCTTTAGCCTTGCCTTGCCTTGCTTTGGCGTTTTGCCTTGCTTTCTTTTTCATTTTGCGTTGCCTTTCCTTGCCTTTCCTTTCTTTGCCCTTTTGCCTTGCATTGCCCTTCTTTACCCGTTTCTCTTCCCTTGCCATGCTTTGCCCTTTTGCCTTGCCTTGCCTTGCTTTGCCCATTTACCTTGCCTTACCTTGCTTTGCTTTGCCCATTTGCCTTGCCTTGCCTTGCCTTTCTTTGCCTTTTCGCCCTGCCTTGCCTTGCTTTAACCATTTGCTTTGCCTTTCCTTTCTTTAGCCTTTTCCCTTGCCTTGCCCTGCTTTGCCATTTTCCTTTGCCTTTCATTACCTTGCTTTCCCCATTTGCCTTGCCTTGGTTTGCCCTTTTGCCTTCTCTTGCATTGCCTTGCTTTGCCCTTTTGAGTTGTCTTGCCTTGCTTTGCTCTTTTGCCTTGCCTTGACTTGCCCTTTTGCCTTGCCTTGCATTACTTTGCGGTTTTGCCTTGCCTTGCCTTGCCCTTCTTTTCTCTTTTGCCTTTCCTTGCCTTGCCTTGCTTTGCCTTTTTGCCTTGCCTTCCCTTGCCTTTCTTTGCCCTTTTGCTTTGCGTTGCCTTGCTTTACCCGTTTGCCTTGCCTTGCCTTGCTTTGCCATTTTGCCTTGCCTTGCTTTGTGTTTTTGCCTTACCTTGCCTTTCATTGCCATTTTGCCTTGCCTTTCATTGCCTTGCTTTCCCCATTTGCTTTGCCTTGCTTTGCCCTTTTGCCTTGCCTTTCTTTGCTCTTTTGTATTGCCTTTGCATGCCTTGGTTTACACTTTTGTCTTGCCTTCCCTTGCCTTTCTTTGCCCTGCATTGCGCTTTTGCCTTGCCTTTCATTGCCTTGCTTTCCCCATTTGCTTTGCCTTGCTTTGCCCTTTTGCCTTGCCTTACTTTGCTCTTTTGTATTGCCTTTGCATGCCTTTGTTTGCACTTTTGTCTTGCCTTCCCTTGCCTTTCTTTGCCCTTTTGCCTTGTCTTGCTTTTAATTTTTGCCTTTCCTTGCCTTGCCTTTCTTTGCCCTTTTGCCTTGCATTGCCTTGCTTTACCCGTTTGCTTTGCCTTGCCTTGCTTTCCCCATTACATTGCCTTGCTTTGCCCTTTTGCCTTGCCTTGCCTTGCTTTGCCCTGTAGACTTGCCTTGCATTGTTTTCCTTTGCCCATTTGCCTTTCCTTGCTTTGCCCTTTTGCCTTGCCTTGCCTTAGCCTTACTTTGTTCTTTTGCCTTACCTTGTTTTTCTTTGCCCTTTTGCCTTGCATTGCCTTTCTTTACCCGTTTCTCTTTCCTTACCATGCTTTGCCCTTTTGCCTTGCCTTGCCTTGCTTTGCCCATTTACCTTGCCTTACCTTTCCTTACTTTTCCGTTTTGCCCTTCCTTGTTTTTCCTTTCTTTGCCGTTTTGCCTTGACTTGCCTTGCTTTGCCCATTTCCCTTTCCTTTCTTTGCCCTTTTTCATTGCCATTTTGCCTTGCCTTACTTTGCGTTTTTGCCTTACCTTGCCTTGCATTGCGCTTTTGCCTTGCCTTTCATTGCCTTGCTTTCCCCATTTACTTTGCCTTGCTTTGCCCTTTTGCCTTGCCTTGCTTTGCCCTTTTGCGTTGCCTTGCCTTGCTTTGCCCATTTACCTTGCCTTACCTTGCTTTGCATTGCGCATTTGTCTTGCCTTGCCTTTCCTTACTTTTCCGTTTTGCCTTTCCTTGCCTTTCCTTTCTTTGCCGTTTTGCCTTGACTTGCCTTGCCTTGCTTTGCCCATTTGCCTTTCCTTTCTTTGCCTTTCTTTGCCTTTTTCCTTGCCTTGCCTTGCATTACCCCTTTGCTTTGCCTTCCCTTTCTTTACCCTTTTGCCTTGCCTTGCCTTGCTTTGCCGTTTTGCCTTGACTTGCCTTGCCTTGCTTTGCCCATTTGCCTTTCCTTTCTTTGCCTTTCTTTGCCTTTTTCCTTGCCTTGCCTTGCATTACCCCTTTGCTTTGCCTTCCCTTTCTTTACCCTTTTGCCTTGCCTTTCTTGCTTTGCCCTTTTGCCTTGCATTACCTTGCTTTACCCTTTTCCCTTTCCTTGCCTTGCCTTGCTTTGCCCTTTTGCCTTGCCTTGCTTTGCCCTTTTGCGTTGCCTTGCCTTGCTTTGCTCTTTTGTGTTGCCTTTGCATGCCTTGGTTTGCACTTTTGCCTTGCCTTCCTTGCCTTTCTTTACCCTTTTTCCTTGCCTTGCTTTGCGTTTTTGCCTTACCTTGCCTTGCATTGCCCTTTTGCCTTGCCATGCCTTGTCTTGCTTTCCCTTTTGACTTGCCTTGCTTAGCTTTGCCCTTTTCCCTTGCCTTGCCTTGGTTTGCTTTTTTACCTTGCAATGCCTTGCTTTGCCCTTTTCCCTTGCCTTTCATTACTTTGCTTTCCCCATTTGCCTTGCCTTGGTTTGCCCTTTTGCCTTCTCTTGCATTGCCTTGCTTTGCTATCTAGACTTGCCTTGCATTGTCTTGCTTTGCCCTTTTGCCTTTCCTTGCTTTGCCCTTTTGCCTTGCATTGCCCTTCTTTACCCGTTTCTCTTCCCTTGCCATGCTTTGCCCTTTTGCCTTGCCTTGCCTTGCTTTGCCCATTTACCTTGCCTTACCTTGCTTTGCTTTGCCCATTTGTCTTGCCTTGCCTTGCCTTTCTTTGCCTTTTTGCCTTGCCTTGCCTTGCTTTAACCATTTGCTTTGCCTTCCCTTTCTTTAGCCTTTTGCCTTGCCTTGCCCTGCTTTGCCCTTTTCCTTTGCCTTTCATTACCTTGCTTTCCCCATTTGCCTTGCCTTGGTTTGCCCTTTTGCCTTCTCTTGCATTGCCTTGCCTTGCCCTTTTGCCTTGCCTTCCCTTACTTTGCCGTTTTCCCTTGCCTTTCCTTGCCCTTCTTTTCTCTTTTGCCTTTCCTTGCCTTGCCTTTTTTTGCCCTTTTGCCTTGCATTGCCCTTCTTTACCCTTTTGTCTTCCCTTCACATGCTTTGCCCTTTTGCTTTGCCTTGCCTTGCTTTGCCATTTTGCCTTTCCTTGCTTTGCTCTTTTGCCTTGCCTTGCCTCGCCTTGCTTTGCTCTTTTGCCTTGCCTTGCCTTGCTTTGGCGTTTTGCCTTGCTTTCTTTTTCATTTTGCGTTGCCTTTCCTTGCCTTTCCTTTCTTTGCCCTTTTGCCTTGCATTGCCCTTCTTTACCCGTTTCTCTTCCCTTGCCATGCTTTGCCCTTTTGCCTTGCCTTGCCTTGCTTTGCCCATTTACCTTGCCTTACCTTGCTTTGCTTTGCCCATTTGCCTTGCCTTGCCTTGCCTTTCTTTGCCTTTTCGCCCTGCCTTGCCTTGCTTTAACCATTTGCTTTGCCTTTCCTTTCTTTAGCCTTTTCCCTTGCCTTGCCCTTCTTTGCCATTTTCCTTTGCCTTTCATTACCTTGCTTTCCCCATTTGCCTTGCCTTGGTTTGCCCTTTTGCCTTCTCTTGCATTGCCTTGCTTTGCCCTTTTGACTTGTCTTGCCTTGCTTTGCTCTTTTGCCTTGCCTTGACTTGCCCTTTTGCCTTGCCTTGCATTACTTTGCGGTTTTGCCTTGCCTTGCCTTGCCCTTCTTTTCTCTTTTGCCTTTCCTTGCCTTGCCTTGCTTTGCCTTTTTGCCTTGCCTTCCCTTGCCTTTCTTTGCCCTTTTGCTTTGCGTTGCCTTGCTTTACCCGTTTGCCTTGCCTTGCCTTGCTTTGCCATTTTGCCTTGCCTTGCTTTGCGTTTTTGCCTTACCTTGCCTTTCATTGCCATTTTGCCTTGCCTTTCATTGCCTTGCTTTCCCCATTTGCTTTGCCTTGCTTTGCCCTTTTGCCTTGCCTTTCTTTGCTCTTTTGTATTGCCTTTGCATGCCTTGGTTTACACTTTTGTCTTGCCTTCCCTTGCCTTTCTTTGCCCTGCATTGCGCTTTTGCCTTGCCTTTCATTGCCTTGCTTTCCCCATTTGCTTTGCCTTGCTTTGCCCTTTTGCCTTGCCTTGCTTTGCTCTTTTGTATTGCCTTTGCATGCCTTTGTTTGCACTTTTGTCTTGCCTTCCCTTGCCTTTCTTTGCCCTTTTGCCTTGTCTTGCTTTTAATTTTTGCCTTTCCTTGCCTTGCCTTTCTTTGCCCTTTTGCCTTGCATTGCCTTGCTTTACCCGTTTGCTTTGCCTTGACTTGCCTTTCCCCATTACATTGCCTTGCTTTGCCCTTTTGCCTTGCCTTGCCTTGCTTTGCCCTGTAGACTTGCCTTGCATTGTTTTCCTTTGCCCATTTGCCTTTCCTTGCTTTGCCCTTTTGCCTTGCCTTGCCTTAGCCTTACTTTGTTCTTTTGCCTTACCTTGTTTTTCTTTGCCCTTTTGCCTTGCATTGCCTTTCTTTACCCGTTTCTCTTTCCTTACCATGCTTTGCCCTTTTGCCTTGCCTTGCCTTGCTTTGCCCATTTACCTTGCCTTACCTTTCCTTACTTTTCCGTTTTGCCCTTCCTTGTTTTTCCTTTCTTTGCCGTTTTGCCTTGACTTGCCTTGCTTTGCCCATTTCCCTTTCCTTTCTTTGCCCTTTTTCATTGCCATTTTGCCTTGCCTTACTTTGCGTTTTTGCCTTACCTTGCCTTGCATTGCGCTTTTGCCTTGCCTTTCATTGCCTTGCTTTCCCCATTTAATTTGCCTTGCTTTCCCCATTTACTTTGCCTTGCTTTGCCCTTTTGCCTTGCATTGCTTTGCCCATTTACCTTGCCTTACCTTGCTTTGCATTGCGCATTTGTCTTGCCTTGCCTTTCCTTACTTTTCCGTTTTGCCTTTCCTTGCCTTTCCTTTCTTTGCCGTTTTGCCTTGACTTGCCTTGCCTTGCTTTGCCCATTTGCCTTTCCTTTCTTTGCCTTTCTTTGCCTTTTTCCTTGCCTTGCCTTGCATTACCCCTTTGCTTTGCCTTCCCTTTCTTTACCCTTTTGCCTTGCCTTGCCTTGCTTTGCCGTTTTGCCTTGACTTGCCTTGCCTTGCTTTGCCCATTTGCCTTTCCTTTCTTTGCCTTTCTTTGCCTTTTTCCTTGCCTTGCCTTGCATTACCCCTTTGCTTTGCCTTCCCTTTCTTTACCCTTTTGCCTTGCCTTTCTTGCTTTGCCCTTTTGCCTTGCATTACCTTGCTTTACCCTTTTCCCTTTCCTTGCCTTGCCTTGCTTTGCCCTTTTGCCTTGCCTTGCTTTGCCCTTTTGCGTTGCCTTGCCTTGCTTTGCTCTTTTGTGTTGCCTTTGCATGCCTTGGTTTGCACTTTTGCCTTGCCTTCCTTGCCTTTCTTTACCCTTTTTCCTTGCCTTGCTTTGCGTTTTTGCCTTACCTTGCCTTGCATTGCCCTTTTGCCTTGCCATGCCTTGTCTTGCTTTCCCTTTTGACTTCCCTTGCTTAGCTTTGCCCTTTTCCCTTGCCTTGCCTTGGTTTGCTTTTTTACCTTGCAATGCCTTGCTTTGCCCTTTTCCCTTGCCTTTCATTACTTTGCTTTCCCCATTTGCCTTGCCTTGGTTTGCCCTTTTGCCTTCTCTTGCATTGCCTTGCTTTGCTATCTAGACTTGCCTTGCATTGTCTTGCTTTGCCCTTTTGCCTTTCCTTGCTTTGCCCTTTTGCCTTGCATTGCCCTTCTTTACCCGTTTCTCTTCCCTTGCCATGCTTTGCCCTTTTGCCTTGCCTTGCCTTGCTTTGCCCATTTACCTTGCCTTACCTTGCTTTGCTTTGCCCATTTGTCTTGCCTTGCCTTGCCTTTCTTTGCCTTTTTGCCTTGCCTTGCCTTGCTTTAACCATTTGCTTTGCCTTCCCTTTCTTTAGCCTTTTGCCTTGCCTTGCCCTGCTTTGCCCTTTTCCTTTGCCTTTCATTACCTTGCTTTCCCCATTTGCCTTGCCTTGGTTTGCCCTTTTGCCTTCTCTTGCATTGCCTTGCCTTGCCCTTTTGCCTTGCCTTGCCTTACTTTGCCGTTTTCCCTTGCCTTTCCTTGCCCTTCTTTTCTCTTTTGCCTTTCCTTGCCTTGCCTTTTTTTGCCCTTTTGCCTTGCATTGCCCTTCTTTACCCTTTTGTCTTCCCTTCACATGCTTTGCCCTTTTGCTTTGCCTTGCCTTGCTTTGCCCATTTACCTTGCCTTACCTTTCCTTGCTTTTCCGTTTTGCCTTTCTTTGCCTTTCCTTTCTTTGCCTTTTTGCCTTGACTTGCCTTGCCTTGCTTTGCCCATTTGCCTTTCCTTTCTTTGCCTTTCTTTGCCTTTTTGACTTGCCTTGCCTTGCTTTACCCGTTTGCTTTGCCTTCCCTTTCTTTAGCCTTTTGCCTTGCCTTGCTTTGCCGTTTTGCTTTGCCTTGCCTTGCCTTGCCTTGCCCTTTTGCCTTGCCTTGCCCTTTTGCCTTGCCTTGCTTTGCCCTTTTGCTTTGCCTTGCCTTGCTTTGCTCTTTTGTATTGCCTTTGCATGCCTTGGTTTGCACTTTTGCCTTGCCTTCCCTTGCCTTGCTTTGCCCTTTTGCCTTGCCTTGCTTTGCATTTTTGCCTTTCCTTTCTTTGCCTTTTTGCCTTGCCTTCCGTTTTCTTGCTTTCCCTTTTGACTTGCCTTGCTTAACTTTGCCCTTTTGCCTTGCTTTGCCATGCTTTTCCATTTTGCCTTCACTTGCCTTGCCTTTCTTTGCCTTTTTGCCTTGCCTTGCTTTACCCGTTTGCTTTGCCTTCACTTGCTTTGCTCTTTTGCCTTGCTTTGTATTGCCTGGCTTTGCCATTTGCCTTGCCTTGCCTTACTTTGCCGTTTTGCCTTGCCTTGCCTTACTTTGCCGTTTTGCCTTGCCTTGCCTTGCCCTTCTTTTCTCTTTTGCCTTTCCTTGCCTTGCCATGCTTTGCCCTTTTGCCTTGCCTTGCCTTGCTTTGATCTTTTGCCTTGCCTTGCTTTTTCACTTGGCCTTGTCTTGCCTTGCCTTGCCTTTCCTTTCTTTGCCCTTTTGCCTTGCATTGCCTTGCTTTACCCGTTTGCTTTGCCTTGCCTTGCTTTGCCCTTTTGCCTTGCCTTGCTTTGGTTTGCCTTTATGCCTTGCCCTTCCTTGCTTTGCCCATTTCCTTTGCCTTTCATTACCTTGCTTTCCCCATTTGCCTTGCCTTGCTTTGCCCTTTTGCCTTGCCTTGCCTTGCCTTGCTTTGCCCTGTAGACTTGCCTTGCATTGTCTTCCTTTGCCCTTTTGCCTTTCCTTGCTTTGCCCATTTACCTTGCCTTACCTTTCCTTGCTTTTCCGTTTTGCCTTTCCTTGCCTTTCCTTTCTTTGCCTTTTTGCCTTGACTTGCCTTGCCTTGCTTTGCCCATTTGCCTTTCCTTTCTTTGCCTTTCTTTGCCTTTTACCTTGCCTTGCCTTGCTTTACCCGTTTGCTTTGCCTTCCCTTTCTTTACCCTTTTGCCTTGCCTTGCCTTGCTTTGCCCTTTTGCCTTGCATTACCTTGCTTTACCCTTTTCCCTTTCCTTGCCTTTCCTTGCTTTGCCCTTTTGCCTTGCCTTTCCTAGCCTTACTTTGCTCTTTTGCCTTACCTTGCCTTTCTTTGCCCTTTTGCCTTGCATTGCCTTTCTTTACCCGTTTCTCTTCCCTTACCATGCTTTGCCCTTTTGACTTGCCTTTCCTTGCTTTGCCCATTTACCTTGCCTTACCTTTCCTTACTTTTCCGTTTTGCCTTTCTTTGCCTTTCCTTTCTTTGCCTTTTTGCCTTGACATGCCTTGTCTTGTTTGCCCATTTGCCTTTCCTTTCTTTGCCTTTCTTTTCCTTTTTGCCTTGCCTTGCCTTGCTTTACCCGTTTGCTTTGCCTTCCCTTTCTTTAGCCTTTTGCCTTGCCTTGCCTTGCTTTGCCGTTTTGCTTTGCCTTGCCTTGCCTTGCCCTTTTGCCTTGCCTTAATTTGCCGTTTTGCCTTGCCTTGCCTTACTTTGCCGTTTTGCCTTGCCTTGCCTTGCCCTTCTTTTCTCTTTTGCCTTTCCTTGCCTTGCCATGCTTTGCCCTTTTGCCTTGCCTTGCCTTGCTTTGCTCTTTTGCTTTGCCTTACCTTTCTTTGCCCTTTTGCCTTGCATTCCCTTGCCTTTCTTTGCCCTTTTGCCTTGCCTTGCATTGTCTTGCTTTGCCCTTTTACATTTTCTTGCTTTGCCTTTTTGCCTTGCCTTGCCTTGCCTTGCTTTGGTCTTTTGCCTTGCCTTGCTTTTTCACTTGGCCTTGTCTTGCCTTGCCTTGCCTTTCCTTTCTTTGCCCTTTTGCCTTGCATTGCCTTGTTTTACCCGTTTGCTTTGCCTTGCCTTGCTTTGCCATTTTGCCTTTCCTTGCTTTGCTCTTTTGCCTTGCCTTGCCTCGCCTTGCTTTGCTCTTTAGCCTTGCCTTGCCTTGCTTTGGCGTTTTGCCTTGCTTTCTTTTTCATTTTGCGTTGCCTTTCCTTGCCTTTCCTTTCTTTGCCCTTTTGCCTTGCATTGCCCTTCTTTACCCGTTTCTCTTCCCTTGCCATGCTTTGCCCTTTTGCCTTGCCTTGCCTTGCTTTGCCCATTTACCTTGCCTTACCTTGCTTTGCTTTGCCCATTTGCCTTGCCTTGCCTTGCCTTTCTTTGCCTTTTCGCCCTGCCTTGCCTTGCTTTAACCATTTGCTTTGCCTTTCCTTTCTTTAGCCTTTTCCCTTGCCTTGCCCTGCTTTGCCATTTTCCTTTGCCTTTCATTACCTTGCTTTCCCCATTTGCCTTGCCTTGGTTTGCCCTTTTGCCTTCTCTTGCATTGCCTTGCTTTGCCCTTTTGAGTTGTCTTGCCTTGCTTTGCTCTTTTGCCTTGCCTTGACTTGCCCTTTTGCCTTGCCTTGCATTACTTTGCGGTTTTGCCTTGCCTTGCCTTGCCCTTCTTTTCTCTTTTGCCTTTCCTTGCCTTGCCTTGCTTTGCCTTTTTGCCTTGCCTTCCCTTGCCTTTCTTTGCCCTTTTGCTTTGCGTTGCCTTGCTTTACCCGTTTGCCTTGCCTTGCCTTGCTTTGCCATTTTGCCTTGCCTTGCTTTGTGTTTTTGCCTTACCTTGCCTTTCATTGCCATTTTGCCTTGCCTTTCATTGCCTTGCTTTCCCCATTTGCTTTGCCTTGCTTTGCCCTTTTGCCTTGCCTTTCTTTGCTCTTTTGTATTGCCTTTGCATGCCTTGGTTTACACTTTTGTCTTGCCTTCCCTTGCCTTTCTTTGCCCTGCATTGCGCTTTTGCCTTGCCTTTCATTGCCTTGCTTTCCCCATTTGCTTTGCCTTGCTTTGCCCTTTTGCCTTGCCTTACTTTGCTCTTTTGTATTGCCTTTGCATGCCTTTGTTTGCACTTTTGTCTTGCCTTCCCTTGCCTTTCTTTGCCCTTTTGCCTTGTCTTGCTTTTAATTTTTGCCTTTCCTTGCCTTGCCTTTCTTTGCCCTTTTGCCTTGCATTGCCTTGCTTTACCCGTTTGCTTTGCCTTGCCTTGCTTTCCCCATTACATTGCCTTGCTTTGCCCTTTTGCCTTTCCTTGCCTTGCTTTGCCCTGTAGACTTGCCTTGCATTGTTTTCCTTTGCCCATTTGCCTTTCCTTGCTTTGCCCTTTTGCCTTGCCTTGCCTTAGCCTTACTTTGTTCTTTTGCCTTACCTTGTTTTTCTTTGCCCTTTTGCCTTGCATTGCCTTTCTTTACCCGTTTCTCTTTCCTTACCATGCTTTGCCCTTTTGCCTTGCCTTGCCTTGCTTTGCCCATTTACCTTGCCTTACCTTTCCTTACTTTTCCGTTTTGCCCTTCCTTGTTTTTCCTTTCTTTGCCGTTTTGCCTTGACTTGCCTTGCTTTGCCCATTTCCCTTTCCTTTCTTTGCCCTTTTTCATTGCCATTTTGCCTTGCCTTACTTTGCGTTTTTGCCTTACCTTGCCTTGCATTGCGCTTTTGCCTTGCCTTTCATTGCCTTGCTTTCCCCATTTACTTTGCCTTGCTTTGCCCTTTTGCCTTGCCTTGCTTTGCCCTTTTGCGTTGCCTTGCCTTGCTTTGCCCATTTACCTTGCCTTACCTTGCTTTGCATTGCGCATTTGTCTTGCCTTGCCTTTCCTTACTTTTCCGTTTTGCCTTTCCTTGCCTTTCCTTTCTTTGCCGTTTTGCCTTGACTTGCCTTGCCTTGCTTTGCCCATTTGCCTTTCCTTTCTTTGCCTTTCTTTGCCTTTTTCCTTGCCTTGCCTTGCATTACCCCTTTGCTTTGCCTTCCCTTTCTTTACCCTTTTGCCTTGCCTTGCCTTGCTTTGCCGTTTTGCCTTGACTTGCCTTGCCTTGCTTTGCCCATTTGCCTTTCCTTTCTTTGCCTTTCTTTGCCTTTTTCCTTGCCTTGCCTTGCATTACCCCTTTGCTTTGCCTTCCCTTTCTTTACCCTTTTGCCTTGCCTTTCTTGCTTTGCCCTTTTGCCTTGCATTACCTTGCTTTACCCTTTTCCCTTTCCTTGCCTTGCCTTGCTTTGCCCTTTTGCCTTGCCTTGCTTTGCCCTTTTGCGTTGCCTTGCCTTGCTTTGCTCTTTTGTGTTGCCTTTGCATGCCTTGGTTTGCACTTTTGCCTTGCCTTCCTTGCCTTTCTTTACCCTTTTTCCTTGCCTTGCTTTGCGTTTTTGCCTTACCTTGCCTTGCATTGCCCTTTTGCCTTGCCATGCCTTGTCTTGCTTTCCCTTTTGACTTGCCTTGCTTAGCTTTGCCCTTTTCCCTTGCCTTGCCTTGGTTTGCTTTTTTACCTTGCAATGCCTTGCTTTGCCCTTTTCCCTTGCCTTTCATTACTTTGCTTTCCCCATTTGCCTTGCCTTGGTTTGCCCTTTTGCCTTCTCTTGCATTGCCTTGCTTTGCTATCTAGACTTGCCTTGCATTGTCTTGCTTTGCCCTTTTGCCTTTCCTTGCTTTGCCCTTTTGCCTTGCATTGCCCTTCTTTACCCGTTTCTCTTCCCTTGCCATGCTTTGCCCTTTTGCCTTGCCTTGCCTTGCTTTGCCCATTTACCTTGCCTTACCTTGCTTTGCTTTGCCCATTTGTCTTGCCTTGCCTTGCCTTTCTTTGCCTTTTTGCCTTGCCTTGCCTTGCTTTAACCATTTGCTTTGCCTTCCCTTTCTTTAGCCTTTTGCCTTGCCTTGCCCTGCTTTGCCCTTTTCCTTTGCCTTTCATTACCTTGCTTTCCCCATTTGCCTTGCCTTGGTTTGCCCTTTTGCCTTCTCTTGCATTGCCTTGCCTTGCCCTTTTGCCTTGCCTTCCCTTACTTTGCCGTTTTCCCTTGCCTTTCCTTGCCCTTCTTTTCTCTTTTGCCTTTCCTTGCCTTGCCTTTTTTTGCCCTTTTGCCTTGCATTGCCCTTCTTTACCCTTTTGTCTTCCCTTCACATGCTTTGCCCTTTTGCTTTGCCTTGCCTTGCTTTGCCATTTTGCCTTTCCTTGCTTTGCTCTTTTGCCTTGCCTTGCCTCGCCTTGCTTTGCTCTTTTGCCTTGCCTTGCCTTGCTTTGGCGTTTTGCCTTGCTTTCTTTTTCATTTTGCGTTGCCTTTCCTTGCCTTTCCTTTCTTTGCCCTTTTGCCTTGCATTGCCCTTCTTTACCCGTTTCTCTTCCCTTGCCATGCTTTGCCCTTTTGCCTTGCCTTGCCTTGCTTTGCCCATTTACCTTGCCTTACCTTGCTTTGCTTTGCCCATTTGCCTTGCCTTGCCTTGCCTTTCTTTGCCTTTTCGCCCTGCCTTGCCTTGCTTTAACCATTTGCTTTGCCTTTCCTTTCTTTAGCCTTTTCCCTTGCCTTGCCCTTCTTTGCCATTTTCCTTTGCCTTTCATTACCTTGCTTTCCCCATTTGCCTTGCCTTGGTTTGCCCTTTTGCCTTCTCTTGCATTGCCTTGCTTTGCCCTTTTGACTTGTCTTGCCTTGCTTTGCTCTTTTGCCTTGCCTTGACTTGCCCTTTTGCCTTGCCTTGCATTACTTTGCGGTTTTGCCTTGCCTTGCCTTGCCCTTCTTTTCTCTTTTGCCTTTCCTTGCCTTGCCTTGCTTTGCCTTTTTGCCTTGCCTTCCCTTGCCTTTCTTTGCCCTTTTGCTTTGCGTTGCCTTGCTTTACCCGTTTGCCT
Source organism: Columba guinea (assembly GCA_032206185.1). NCBI lineage: Eukaryota > Metazoa > Chordata > Aves > Columbiformes > Columbidae > Columba > Columba guinea. The sequence continues at coordinate 275,469 of JAVLUU010000384.1, forward strand.
TGCCTTGCCTTGCTTTGCCATTTTGCCTTGCCTTGCTTTGCGTTTTTGCCTTACCTTGCCTTTCATTGCCATTTTGCCTTGCCTTTCATTGCCTTGCTTTCCCCATTTGCTTTGCCTTGCTTTGCCCTTTTGCCTTGCCTTTCTTTGCTCTTTTGTATTGCCTTTGCATGCCTTGGTTTACACTTTTGTCTTGCCTTCCCTTGCCTTTCTTTGCCCTGCATTGCGCTTTTGCCTTGCCTTTCATTGCCTTGCTTTCCCCATTTGCTTTGCCTTGCTTTGCCCTTTTGCCTTGCCTTGCTTTGCTCTTTTGTATTGCCTTTGCATGCCTTTGTTTGCACTTTTGTCTTGCCTTCCCTTGCCTTTCTTTGCCCTTTTGCCTTGTCTTGCTTTTAATTTTTGCCTTTCCTTGCCTTGCCTTTCTTTGCCCTTTTGCCTTGCATTGCCTTGCTTTACCCGTTTGCTTTGCCTTGACTTGCCTTTCCCCATTACATTGCCTTGCTTTGCCCTTTTGCCTTGCCTTGCCTTGCTTTGCCCTGTAGACTTGCCTTGCATTGTTTTCCTTTGCCCATTTGCCTTTCCTTGCTTTGCCCTTTTGCCTTGCCTTGCCTTAGCCTTACTTTGTTCTTTTGCCTTACCTTGTTTTTCTTTGCCCTTTTGCCTTGCATTGCCTTTCTTTACCCGTTTCTCTTTCCTTACCATGCTTTGCCCTTTTGCCTTGCCTTGCCTTGCTTTGCCCATTTACCTTGCCTTACCTTTCCTTACTTTTCCGTTTTGCCCTTCCTTGTTTTTCCTTTCTTTGCCGTTTTGCCTTGACTTGCCTTGCTTTGCCCATTTCCCTTTCCTTTCTTTGCCCTTTTTCATTGCCATTTTGCCTTGCCTTACTTTGCGTTTTTGCCTTACCTTGCCTTGCATTGCGCTTTTGCCTTGCCTTTCATTGCCTTGCTTTCCCCATTTAATTTGCCTTGCTTTCCCCATTTACTTTGCCTTGCTTTGCCCTTTTGCCTTGCATTGCTTTGCCCATTTACCTTGCCTTACCTTGCTTTGCATTGCGCATTTGTCTTGCCTTGCCTTTCCTTACTTTTCCGTTTTGCCTTTCCTTGCCTTTCCTTTCTTTGCCGTTTTGCCTTGACTTGCCTTGCCTTGCTTTGCCCATTTGCCTTTCCTTTCTTTGCCTTTCTTTGCCTTTTTCCTTGCCTTGCCTTGCATTACCCCTTTGCTTTGCCTTCCCTTTCTTTACCCTTTTGCCTTGCCTTGCTTTGCCGTTTTGCCTTGACTTGCCTTGCCTTGCTTTGCCCATTTGCCTTTCCTTTCTTTGCCTTTCTTTGCCTTTTTCCTTGCCTTGCCTTGCATTACCCCTTTGCTTTGCCTTCCCTTTCTTTACCCTTTTGCCTTGCCTTTCTTGCTTTGCCCTTTTGCCTTGCATTACCTTGCTTTACCCTTTTCCCTTTCCTTGCCTTGCCTTGCTTTGCCCTTTTGCCTTGCCTTGCTTTGCCCTTTTGCGTTGCCTTGCCTTGCTTTGCTCTTTTGTGTTGCCTTTGCATGCCTTGGTTTGCACTTTTGCCTTGCCTTCCTTGCCTTTCTTTACCCTTTTTCCTTGCCTTGCTTTGCGTTTTTGCCTTACCTTGCCTTGCATTGCCCTTTTGCCTTGCCATGCCTTGTCTTGCTTTCCCTTTTGACTTCCCTTGCTTAGCTTTGCCCTTTTCCCTTGCCTTGCCTTGGTTTGCTTTTTTACCTTGCAATGCCTTGCTTTGCCCTTTTCCCTTGCCTTTCATTACTTTGCTTTCCCCATTTGCCTTGCCTTGGTTTGCCCTTTTGCCTTCTCTTGCATTGCCTTGCTTTGCTATCTAGACTTGCCTTGCATTGTCTTGCTTTGCCCTTTTGCCTTTCCTTGCTTTGCCCTTTTGCCTTGCATTGCCCTTCTTTACCCGTTTCTCTTCCCTTGCCATGCTTTGCCCTTTTGCCTTGCCTTGCCTTGCTTTGCCCATTTACCTTGCCTTACCTTGCTTTGCTTTGCCCATTTGTCTTGCCTTGCCTTGCCTTTCTTTGCCTTTTTGCCTTGCCTTGCCTTGCTTTAACCATTTGCTTTGCCTTCCCTTTCTTTAGCCTTTTGCCTTGCCTTGCCCTGCTTTGCCCTTTTCCTTTGCCTTTCATTACCTTGCTTTCCCCATTTGCCTTGCCTTGGTTTGCCCTTTTGCCTTCTCTTGCATTGCCTTGCCTTGCCCTTTTGCCTTGCCTTGCCTTACTTTGCCGTTTTCCCTTGCCTTTCCTTGCCCTTCTTTTCTCTTTTGCCTTTCCTTGCCTTGCCTTTTTTTGCCCTTTTGCCTTGCATTGCCCTTCTTTACCCTTTTGTCTTCCCTTCACATGCTTTGCCCTTTTGCTTTGCCTTGCCTTGCTTTGCCATTTTGCCTTTCCTTGCTTTGCTCTTTTGCCTTGCCTTGCCTCGCCTTGCTTTGCTCTTTTGCCTTGCCTTGCCTTGCTTTGGCGTTTTGCCTTGCTTTCTTTTTCATTTTGCGTTGCCTTTCCTTGCCTTTCCTTTCTTTGCCCTTTTGCCTTGCATTGCCCTTCTTTACCCGTTTCTCTTCCCTTGCCATGCTTTGCCCTTTTGCTTTGCCTTGCCTTGCTTTGCCCATTTACCTTGCCTTACCTTGCTTTGCTTTGCCCATTTGCCTTGCCTTGCCTTGCCTTTCTTTGCCTTTTCGCCCTGCCTTGCCTTGCTTTAACCATTTGCTTTGCCTTTCCTTTCTTTAGCCTTTTCCCTTGCCTTGCCCTGCTTTGCCATTTTCCTTTGCCTTTCATTACCTTGCTTTCCCCATTTGCCTTGCCTTGGTTTGCCCTTTTGCCTTCTCTTGCATTGCCTTGCTTTGCCCTTTTGACTTGTCTTGCCTTGCTTTGCTCTTTTGCCTTGCCTTGACTTGCCCTTTTGCCTTGCCTTGCATTACTTTGCGGTTTTGCCTTGCCTTGCCTTCCCTTCTTTTCTCTTTTGCCTTTCCTTGCCTTGCCTTGCTTTGCCTTTTTGCCTTGCCTTCCCTTGCCTTTCTTTGCCCTTTTGCTTTGCGTTGCCTTGCTTTACCCGTTTGCCTTGCCTTGCCTTGCTTTGCCATTTTGCCTTGCCTTGCTTTGCGTTTTTGCCTTACCTTGCCTTTCATTGCCATTTTGCCTTGCCTTTCATTGCCTTGCTTTCCCCATTTGCTTTGCCTTGCTTTGCCCTTTTGCCTTGCCTTTCTTTGCTCTTTTGTATTGCCTTTGCATGCCTTGGTTTACACTTTTGTCTTGCCTTCCCTTGCCTTTCTTTGCCCTGCATTGCGCTTTTGCCTTGCCTTTCATTGCCTTGCTTTCCCCATTTGCTTTGCCTTGCTTTGCCCTTTTGCCTTGCCTTGCTTTGCTCTTTTGTATTGCCTTTGCATGCCTTTGTTTGCACTTTTGTCTTGCCTTCCCTTGCCTTTCTTTGCCCTTTTGCCTTGTCTTGCTTTTAATTTTTGCCTTTCCTTGCCTTGCCTTTCTTTGCCCTTTTGCCTTGCATTGCCTTGCTTTACCCGTTTGCTTTGCCTTGCCTTGCTTTCCCCATTACATTGCCTTGCTTTGCCCTTTTGCCTTGCCTTGCCTTGCTTTGCCCTGTAGACTTGCCTTGCATTGTTTTCCTTTGCCCATTTGCCTTTCCTTGCTTTGCCCTTTTGCCTTGCCTTGCCTTAGCCTTACTTTGTTCTTTTGCCTTACCTTGTTTTTCTTTGCCCTTTTGCCTTGCATTGCCTTTCTTTACCCGTTTCTCTTTCCTTACCATGCTTTGCCCTTTTGCCTTGCCTTGCCTTGCTTTGCCCATTTACCTTGCCTTACCTTTCCTTACTTTTCCGTTTTGCCCTTCCTTGTTTTTCCTTTCTTTGCCGTTTTGCCTTGACTTGCCTTGCTTTGCCCATTTCCCTTTCCTTTCTTTGCCCTTTTTCATTGCCATTTTGCCTTGCCTTACTTTGCGTTTTTGCCTTACCTTGCCTTGCATTGCGCTTTTGCCTTGCCTTTCATTGCCTTGCTTTCCCCATTTAATTTGCCTTGCTTTCCCCATTTACTTTGCCTTGCTTTGCCCTTTTGCCTTGCATTGCTTTGCCCATTTACCTTGCCTTACCTTGCTTTGCATTGCGCATTTGTCTTGCCTTGCCTTTCCTTACTTTTCCGTTTTGCCTTTCCTTGCCTTTCCTTTCTTTGCCGTTTTGCCTTGACTTGCCTTGCCTTGCTTTGCCCATTTGCCTTTCCTTTCTTTGCCTTTCTTTGCCTTTTTCCTTGCCTTGCCTTGCATTACCCCTTTGCTTTGCCTTCCCTTTCTTTACCCTTTTGCCTTGCCTTGCTTTGCCGTTTTGCCTTGACTTGCCTTGCCTTGCTTTGCCCATTTGCCTTTCCTTTCTTTGCCTTTCTTTGCCTTTTTCCTTGCCTTGCCTTGCATTACCCCTTTGCTTTGCCTTCCCTTTCTTTACCCTTTTGCCTTGCCTTTCTTGCTTTGCCCTTTTGCCTTGCATTACCTTGCTTTACCCTTTTCCCTTTCCTTGCCTTGCCTTGCTTTGCCCTTTTGCCTTGCCTTGCTTTGCCCTTTTGCGTTGCCTTGCCTTGCTTTGCTCTTTTGTGTTGCCTTTGCATGCCTTGGTTTGCACTTTTGCCTTGCCTTCCCTTGCCTTTCTTTGCCCTTTTTCCTTGCCTTGCTTTGCGTTTTTGCCTTACCTTGCCTTGCATTGCCCTTTTGCCTTGCCATGCCTTGTCTTGCTTTCCCTTTTGACTTGCCTTGCTTAGCTTTGCCCTTTTCCCTTGCCTTGCCTTGGTTTGCTTTTTTACTTTGCAATGCCTTGCTTTGCTCTTTTCCCTTGCCTTTCATTACCTTGCTTTCCCCATTTGCCTTGCCTTGGTTTGCCCTTTTGCCTTCTCTTGCATTGCCTTGCTTTGCTATTTAGACTTGCCTTGCATTGTCTTGCTTTGCCCTTTTGCCTTTCCCTGCTTTGCCCTTTTGTCTTGCCTTGCCTCGCCTTGCTTTGCTCTTTTGCCTTGCCTTGCCTTGCTTTGGCGTTTTGCCTTGACTTTCTTTTTCATTTTGCGTTGCCTTTCCTTGCCTTGCCTTTCTTTGCCCTTTTGCCTTGCATTGCCCTTCTTTACCCGTTTCTCTTCCCTTGCCACGCTTTGCCTTTTTGCCTTGTGTTGCCTTGCTTTGCCCATTTACCTTGCCTTACCTTGCTTTGCTTTGCCCATTTGCCTTGCCTTGCCTTGCCTTTCTTTGCCTTTTTGCCCTGCCTTGCCTTGCTTTAACCATTTGCTTTGCCTTCCCTTTCTTTAGCCTTTTCCCTTGCCTTGCCCTGCTTTGCCCTTTTCCCTTGCCTTTCATTACCTTGCTTTACCCGTTTGCCTTGCCTTGCCTTGCTTTGCCATTTTGCCTTGCCTTGCTTTGCGTTTTTGCCTTACCTTGCCTTTCATTGCCATTTTGCCTTGCCTTGCTTTGCGTTTTTGCCTTACCTTGCCTTGCATTGCGCTTTTGCCTTGCCTTTCATTGCCTTGCTTTCCCCATTTGCTTTGCCTTGCTTTGCCCTTTTGCCTTGCCTTGCTTTGCTCTTTTGTATTGCCTTTGCATGCCTTGGTTTGCACTTTTGTCTTGCCTTCCCTTGCCTTTCTTTGCCCTTTTGCCTTGCCTTGCTTTTCATTTTTGCCTTTCCTTGCCTTGCCTTTCTTTGCCCTTTTGCCTTGCATTGCCTTGCTTTACCCGTTTGCTTTGCCTTGCCTTGCTTTCCCCATTACCTTGCCTTGCTTTGCCCTTTTGCATTGCCTTGCCTTGCTTTGCCCTGTAGACTTGCCTTGCATTGTCTTCCTTTGCCCTTTTGCCTTTCCTTCCTTTGCCCTTTTGCGTTGCCTTGCCTTGCTTTGCTCTTATGTGTTGCCTTTGCATGCCTTGGTTTGCACTTTTGCCTTGCCTTCCCTTGCCTTTCTTTGCCCTTTTTCCTTGCCTTGCTTTGCGTTTTTGCCTTACCTTGCCTTGCATTGCCCTTTTGCCTTGCCATGCCTTGTCTTGCTTTCCCTTTTGACTTGCCTTGCTTAGCTTTGCCCTTTTCCCTTGCCTTGCCTTGGTTTGCTTTTTTACTTTGCAATGCCTTGCTTTGCTCTTTTCCCTTGCCTTTCATTACCTTGCTTTCCCCATTTGCCTTGCCTTGGTTTGCCCTTTTGCCTTCTCTTGCATTGCCTTGCTTTGCTATTTAGACTTGCCTTGCATTGTCTTGCTTTGCCCTTTTGCCTTTCCCTGCTTTGCCCTTTTGTCTTGCCTTGCCTCGCCTTGCTTTGCTCTTTTGCCTTGCCTTGCCTTGCTTTGGCGTTTTGCCTTGACTTTCTTTTTCATTTTGCGTTGCCTTTCCTTGCCTTGCCTTTCTTTGCCCTTTTGCCTTGCATTGCCCTTCTTTACCCGTTTCTCTTCCCTTGCCACGCTTTGCCTTTTTGCCTTGTGTTGCCTTGCTTTGCCCATTTACCTTGCCTTACCTTGCTTTGCTTTGCCCATTTGCCTTGCCTTGCCTTGCCTTTCTTTGCCTTTTTGCCCTGCCTTGCCTTGCTTTAACCATTTGCTTTGCCTTCCCTTTCTTTAGCCTTTTCCCTTGCCTTGCCCTGCTTTGCCCTTTTCCCTTGCCTTTCATTACCTTGCTTTACCCGTTTGCCTTGCCTTGCCTTGCTTTGCCATTTTGCCTTGCCTTGCTTTGCGTTTTTGCCTTACCTTGCCTTTCATTGCCATTTTGCCTTGCCTTGCTTTGCGTTTTTGCCTTACCTTGCCTTGCATTGCGCTTTTGCCTTGCCTTTCATTGCCTTGCTTTCCCCATTTGCTTTGCCTTGCTTTGCCCTTTTGCCTTGCCTTGCTTTGCTCTTTTGTATTACCTTTGCATGCCTTGGTTTGCACTTTTGTCTTGCCTTCCCTTGCCTTTCTTTGCCCTTTTGCCTTGCCTTGCTTTTCATTTTTGCCTTTCCTTGCCTTGCCTTTCTTTGCCCTTTTGCCTTGCATTGCCTTGCTTTACCCGTTTGCTTTGCCTTGCCTTGCTTTCCCCATTACCTTGCCTTGCTTTGCCCTTTTGCATTGCCTTGCCTTGCTTTGCCCTGTAGACTTGCCTTGCATTGTCTTCCTTTGCCCTTTTGCCTTTCCTTCCTTTGCCCTTTTGCGTTGCCTTGCCTTGCTTTGCTCTTATGTGTTGCCTTTGCATGCCTTGGTTTGCACTTTTGCCTTGCCTTCCCTTGCCTTTCTTTGCCCTTTTTCCTTGCCTTGCTTTGCGTTTTTGCCTTACCTTGCCTTGCATTGCCCTTTTGCCTTGCCATGCCTTGTCTTGCTTTCCCTTTTGACTTGCCTTGCTTAGCTTTGCCCTTTTCCCTTGCCTTGCCTTGGTTTGCTTTTTTACCTTGCAATGCCTTGCTTTGCCCTTTTCCCTTGCCTTTCATTACCTTGCTTTCCCCATTTGCCTTGCCTTGGTTTGCCCTTTTGCCTTCTCTTGCATTGCCTTGCTTTGCTATTTAGACTTGCCTTGCATTGTCTTGCTTTGCCCTTTTGCCTTTCCCTGCTTTGCCCTTTTGTCTTGCCTTGCCTCGCCTTGCTTTGCTCTTTTGCCTTGCCTTGCCTTGCTTTGGCGTTTTGCCTTGACTTTCTTTTTCATTTTGCGTTGCCTTTCCTTGCCTTGCCTTTCTTTTCCCTTTTGCCTTGCATTGCCCTTCTTTACCCGTTTCTCTTCCCTTGCCATGCTTTGCCTTTTTGCCTTGTGTTGCCTTGCTTTGCCCATTTACCTTGCCTTACCTTGCTTTGCTTTGCCCATTTGCCTTGCCTTGCCTTGCCTTTCTTTGCCTTTTTGCCCTGCCTTGCCTTGCTTTAACCATTTGCTTTGCCTTCCCTTTCTTTAGCCTTTTCCCTTGCCTTGCCCTGCTTTGCCCTTTTCCCTTGCCTTTCATTACCTTGCTTTACCCGTTTGCCTTGCCTTGCCTTGCTTTGCCATTTTGCCTTGCCTTGCTTTGCGTTTTTGCCTTACCTTGCCTTTCATTGCCATTTTGCCTTGCCTTGCTTTGCGTTTTTGCCTTACCTTGCCTTGCATTGCGCTTTTGCCTTGCCTTTCATTGCCTTGCTTTCCCCATTTGCTTTGCCTTGCTTTGCCCTTTTGCCTTGCCTTGCTTTGCTCTTTTGTATTGCCTTTGCATGCCTTGGTTTGCACTTTTGTCTTGCCTTCCCTTGCCTTTCTTTGCCCTTTTGCCTTGCCTTGCTTTTCATTTTTGCCTTTCCTTGCCTTGCCTTTCTTTGCCCTTTTGCCTTGCATTGCCTTGCTTTACCCGTTTGCTTTGCCTTGCCTTGCTTTCCCCATTACCTTGCCTTGCTTTGCCCTTTTGCATTGCCTTGCCTTGCTTTGCCCTGTAGACTTGCCTTGCATTGTCTTCCTTTGCCCTTTTGCATTTCCTTCCTTTGCCCTTTTGCGTTGCCTTGCCTTGCTTTGCTCTTATGTGTTGCCTTTGCATGCCTTGGTTTGCACTTTTGCCTTGCCTTCCCTTGCCTTTCTTTGCCCTTTTTCCTTGCCTTGCTTTGCGTTTTTGCCTTACCTTGCCTTGCATTGCCCTTTTGCCTTGCCATGCCTTGTCTTGCTTTCCCTTTTGACTTGCCTTGCTTAGCTTTGCCCTTTTCCCTTGCCTTGCCTTGGTTTGCTTTTTTACCTTGCAATGCCTTGCTTTGCCCTTTTCCCTTGCCTTTCATTACCTTGCTTTCCCCATTTGCCTTGCCTTGGTTTGCCCTTTTGCCTTCTCTTGCATTGCCTTGCTTTGCTATTTAGACTTGCCTTGCATTGTCTTGCTTTGCCCTTTTGCCTTTCCTTGCTTTGCCCTTTTGCCTTGCCTTGCCTTGCTTTGGCCTTTTGCCTTGCCTTTCTTTTTCATTTTGCCTTGCCTTTCCTTGCCTTGCATTTCTTTGCCCTTTTGCCTTGCATTGCCCTTCTTTACCCGTTTCTCTTCCCTTGCCATGCTTTGCCCTTTTGCCTTGCCTTGCCTTACTTTGCCGTTTTGCCTTGCCTTTCCTTGCCCTTCTTTTCTCTTTTGCCTTTACTTGCCTTGCCTTTCTTTGCCCTTTTGCCTTTCATTGCCCTTCTTTACCCGTTTCTCTTCCCTTGACATCCTTTGCCCTTTTGCCTTGCCTTGCCTTGCTTTGCCCATTTACCTTGCCTTACCTTGCTTTGCTTTGCCCATTTGACATGCCTTGCCTTGCTTTAACCATTTGCTTTGCCTTCCCCCATTCTTTAGCCTTTTGTCTTGCCTTGCCCTGCTTTGCCCTTTTCCCTTGCCTTTCATTACGTTGCTTTCCCCATTTGCCTTGCCTTGCTTTGCCTTTTTGTCTTTCCTTGCCTTGCCTTTCTTTGCCCTTTTGCCTTGCATTGCCTTGCTTTACCCGTTTGCTTTGCCTTGCCTTGCTTTGCCATTTTGCCTTGCCTTGCTTTTCGTTTTTGCCTTACCTTGCCTTGCATTGGCCTTTTGCTTTGCCTTGCCTTGTCTTGCTTTCCCTTTTGACTTTCCTTGCTTAGCTTTGCCCTTTTGCCTTGCCTTGCCTTGGGTTGCCTTTATGCCTTGCCATGCCTTGCTTTGACTTTTTCCTTTGCCTTTCATTACCTTGCTTTCCCCATTTGCCGTGCCTTGCATTGCCCTTTTGCCTTGCCTTCCCTTGCGTTGCCCTTTAGACTTGCCATGCATTGTCGTCCTTTGCCCTTTTCCCTTTCCTTTCTTTGCCTTTTGCCTTGCGTATCCTTTCTTTACCCGTTTCTGTTCCCTTACCATGCTTTGCCCTTTTGCCTTGCCTTGCCTTGCTTTGCCCTGTAGACTTGCCTTGCATTGTCTTCCTTTGCCCTTTTGCCTTTCCTTGCTTTGCCCTTTTGCCTTGCCTTGCCTTAGCCTTACTTTGCTCTTTTGCCTTACCTTGCCTTTCTTTGCCCTTTTGCCTTGCATTGCCTTTCTTTACCCGTTTCTCTTCCCTTACCATGCTTTGCCCTTTTGCCTTGCCTTGCCTTGCTTTGCCCATTTACCTTGCCTTACCTTTCCTTGCTTTTCCGTTTTGCCTTTCTTTGCCTTTCCTTTCTTTGCCTTTTTGCCTTGACATGCCTTGCCTTGCTTTGCCCATTTGCCTTTCCTTTCTTTGCCTTTCTTTGCATTTTTGCCTTGCCTTGCCTTGCTTTGCCGTTTTGCTTTGCCTTGCCTTGCCTTGCCTTGCCCTTTTGCCTTGCCTTGCTTTGCCCTTTTGCGTTGCCTTGCCTTGCTTTGCTCTTTTGTATTGCCTTTGCATGCCTTGGTTTGCACTTTTGCCTTGCCTTCCCTTGCCTTGCTTTGCCCTTTTGCCTTGCCTTGCATTGCGTTTTTGCCTTACCTTTGCCTTTTTGCCTTGCCTTCCGTTGTCTTGCTTTCCCTTTTGACTTGCCTTGCTTAACTTTGCCGTTTTGCCTTTCTTTGCCATGCTTTTCCATTTTGCCTTTCCTTGCCTTGCCTTTCTTTGCCTTTTTGCCTTGCCTTGCCTTACCCGTTTGCTTTGCCTTCACTTGCTTTGCTCTTTTGCTTTGCTTTGTACTTCCTTGCTTTGCCATTTGCCTTGCCTTGCCTTACTTTGCCGTTTTGCCTTGCCTTGCCTTGCCCTTCTTTTCTCTTTTGCCTTTCCTTGCCTTGCCATGCTTTGCCCTTTTGCCTTGCCTTGCCTTGCTTTGCTATTTTGCTTTGCCCTTTTGCTTTGCCTTACTTTACTTTGCCCTTTTGCCTTGCATTCCCTTGCCTTTCTTTGCCCTTTTGCCTTGCCTTGCATTGTCTTGCTTTGCCCTTTTGCCTTTCCTTGCTTTGCCTTTTTGCCTTGCCTTGCCTTGCCTTGCTTTGGTCTTTTGCCTTGCCTTGCTTTTTCACTTGGCCTTGTCTTGCCTTGCGTTGCCTTTCCTTTCTTTGCCCTTTTGCCTTGCATTGCCTTGCTTTACCCGTTTGCTTTGCCTTGCCTTGCTTTGCCATTTTGCCTTGCCTTCCTTTGCGTTTTTGCCTTACCTTGCCTTGCATTGCCCTTTTGCCTTGCCTTTCATTGCCTTGCTTTCCCCATTTGCCTTGCCTTGCTTTGCCCTGTAGACTTGCCTTGCATTGTCTTCCTTTGCCCTTTTGCCTTTCCTTGCTTTGCCCTTTTGCCTTGCCTTGCCTTAGCCTTACTTTGCTCTTTTGCCTTACCTTGCCTTTCTTTGCCCTTTTGCCTTGCATTGCCTTTCTTTACCCGTTTCTCTTCCTTTACCATGCTTTGCCCTTTTGCCTTGCCTTGCCTTGCTTTGCCCATTTACCTTGCCTTACCTTTCCTTGCTTTTCCGTTTTGCCTTTCCTTGCCTTTCCTTTCTTTGCCTTTTTAACTTGACTTGCCTTGCCTTGTTTGCCCATTTGCCTTTCCTTTCTTTGCCTTTCTTTGCCTTTTTGCCTTGCCTTGCCTTGCTTTACCTGTTTGCTTTGCCTTCCCTTTCTTTACCCTTTTGCCTTGCCCTGCCTTGCTTTGCCGTTTACCTTTGACTTGCCTTGCCTTGCTATTCCCTTTTGCCTTGCCTTGCCTTGTCTTGCTTTGCCCTTTTGCCTTGCCTTGCTTTGCCCTTTTGCGTTGCCTTGCCTTGCTTTGCTCTTTTGTGTTGCCTTTGCATGCCTTGGTTTGCACTTTTGCTTTGCCTTCCCTTGCCTTTCTTTGCCCTTTTTCCTTGCCTTGCATTGCGTTTTTGCCTTACCTTGCCTTGCATTGCTCTTTTGCCTTGCCATGCCTTGTCTTGCTTTCCCTTTTGACTTGCCTTGCTTAGCTTTGCCCTTTTCCCTTGCCTTGTCTTGGTTTGCTTTTTTACCTTGCAATGCCTTGCTTTGCCCTTTTCCCTTGCCTTGTCTTGGTTTGCTTTTTTACCTTGCAATGCCTTGCTTTGCCCTTTTCCCTTGCCTTTCATTACCTTGCTTTCCCCATTTGCCTTGCCTTGGTTTGCCCTTTTGCTTTCTCTTGCATTGCCTTGCTTTGCTATTTAGACTTGCCTTGCATTGTCTTGCTTTGCCCTTTTGCCTTTCCTTGCTTTGCTCTTTTGCCTTGCCTTGCCTTGCTTTGGCCTTTTGCCTTGCCTTTCTTTTTCATTTTGCCTTGCCTTTCCTTGCCTTGCATTTCTTTGCCCTTTTGCCTTGCATTGCCCTTCTTTACCCGTTTCTCTTCCCTTGCCATGGTTTGCCCTTTTGCCTTGCCTTGCCTAGATTTGCCCATTTACCTTGCCTTACCTTGCTTTGCTTTGCCCATTTGTCTTGCCTTGCCTTGCCTTTCTTTGCCTTTTTGCCTTGCCTTGCCTTGCTTTAACCATTTGCTTTGCCTTCCCTTTCTTTAGCCTTTGCCTTGCCTTGCCCTGCTTTGCCATTTTCCTTTGCCTTTCATTACCTTGCTTTCCCCATTTGCCTTGCCTTGGTTTGCCCTTTTGCCTTCTCTTGCATTGCCTTGCCTTGCCCTTTTGCCTTGCCTTGCCTTACTTTGCCGTTTTCCCTTGCCTTTCCTTGCCCTTCTTTTTTCTTTTGCCTTTCCTTGCCTTGCCTTTCTTTGCCCTTTTGCCTTGCATTGCCCTTCTTTACCCGTTTCTCTTCCCTTCACATGCTTTGCCCTTTTGCCTTGCCTTGCCTTGGGTTGCCTTTATGCCTTGCTTTGACTTTTTCCTTTGCCTTTCATTACCTTGCTTTCCCCATTTGCCATTTGCCGTGCCTTGCTTTGCCCTTTTGCCTTGCATTGCCTTGCTTTGCCCTTTAGACTTGCCATGCATTGTCGTCCTTTGCCGTTTTGCCTTTCCTTTCTTTGCATTTTGCCTTGCATATCCTTTCTTTACCCGTTTCTGTTCCCTTACCATGCTTTGCCCTTTTGCCTTACATTACCTTGCTTTACCCTTTTCCCTTTCCTTGCCTTGCCTTGCTTTGCCCTTTTGCCTTGCCTTGCTTTGCCCTTTTGCGTTGCCTTGCCTTGCTTTGCTCTTTTGTGTTGCCTTTGCATGCCTTGGTTTGCACTTTTGCTTTGCCTTCCCTTGCCTTTCTTTGCCCTTTTTCCTTGCCTTGCATTGCGTTTTTGCCTTACCTTGCCTTGCATTGCTCTTTTGCCTTGCCATGCCTTGTCTTGCTTTCCCTTTTGACTTGCCTTGCTTAGCTTTGCCCTTTTCCCTTGCCTTGTCTTGGTTTGCTTTTTTACCTTGCAATGCCTTGCTTTGCCCTTTTCCCTTGCCTTGTCTTGGTTTGCTTTTTTACCTTGCAATGCCTTGCTTTGCCCTTTTCCCTTGCCTTTCATTACCTTGCTTTCCCCATTTGCCTTGCCTTGGTTTGCCCTTTTGCTTTCTCTTGCATTGCCTTGCTTTGCTATTTAGACTTGCCTTGCATTGTCTTGCTTTGCCCTTTTGCCTTTCCTTGCTTTGCTCTTTTGCCTTGCCTTGCCTTGCTTTGGCCTTTTGCCTTGCCTTTCTTTTTCATTTTGCCTTGCCTTTCCTTGCCTTGCATTTCTTTGCCCTTTTGCCTTGCATTGCCCTTCTTTACCCGTTTCTCTTCCCTTGCCATGGTTTGCCCTTTTGCCTTGCCTTGCCTAGATTTGCCCATTTACCTTGCCTTACCTTGCTTTGCTTTGCCCATTTGTCTTGCCTTGCCTTGCCTTTCTTTGCCTTTTTGCCTTGCCTTGCCTTGCTTTAACCATTTGCTTTGCCTTCCCTTTCTTTAGCCTTTGCCTTGCCTTGCCCTGCTTTGCCATTTTCCTTTGCCTTTCATTACCTTGCTTTCCCCATTTGCCTTGCCTTGGTTTGCCCTTTTGCCTTCTCTTGCATTGCCTTGCCTTGCCCTTTTGCCTTGCCTTGCCTTACTTTGCCGTTTTCCCTTGCCTTTCCTTGCCCTTCTTTTTTCTTTTGCCTTTCCTTGCCTTGCCTTTCTTTGCCCTTTTGCCTTGCATTGCCCTTCTTTACCCGTTTCTCTTCCCTTCACATGCTTTGCCCTTTTGCCTTGCCTTGCCTTGGGTTGCCTTTATGCCTTGCTTTGACTTTTTCCTTTGCCTTTCATTACCTTGCTTTCCCCATTTGCCATTTGCCGTGCCTTGCTTTGCCCTTTTGCCTTGCATTGCCTTGCTTTGCCCTTTAGACTTGCCATGCATTGTCGTCCTTTGCCGTTTTGCCTTTCCTTTCTTTGCATTTTGCCTTGCATATCCTTTCTTTACCCGTTTCTGTTCCCTTACCATGCTTTGCCCTTTTGCCTTACATTACCTTGCTTTACCCTTTTCCCTTTCCTTGCCTTGCCTTGCTTTGCCCTTTTGCCTTGCCTTGCTTTGCCCTTTTGCGTTGCCTTGCCTTGCTTTGCTCTTTTGTGTTGCCTTTGCATGCCTTGGTTTGCACTTTTGCCTTTCCTTCCCTTGCCTTTCTTTGCCCTTTTTCCTTGCCTTGCTTTGCGTTTTTGCCTTACCTTGCCTTGCATTGCCCTTTTGCCTTGCCATGCCTTGTCTTGCATTCTCTTTTGACTTGCCTTGCTTAGCTTTGCCCTTTTCCATTGCCTTGCCTTGGTTTGCTTTTTTACCTTGCAATGCCTTGCTTTGCCCTTTTCCCTTGCCTTTCATTACCTTTCTTTCCCCATTTGCCTTACCTTGGTTTGCCCTTTTGCCTTCTCTTGCATTGCCTTGCTTTGCTAATTAGACTTGCCTTGCATTGTCTTGCTTTCCCCTTTTGCCTTTCCTTGCTTTGCCCTTTTGCCTTGCCTTGCCTCGCCTTGCTTTGCTCTTTTGCCTTGCCTTGCCTTGCTTTGGCCTTTTGCCTTGCCTTTTTTTTTCATTTTGCCTTGCCTTTCCTTGCCTTGCCTTTCTTTGCCCTTTTGCCTTGCATTGCCCTTCTTTAACCGTTTCTCTTCCCTTGCCATGCTTTGCCTTTTTGCCTTGCATTGCCTTGCTTTGCCCATTTACCTTGCCTTACCTTGCTTTGCTTTGCGTTTTTGCCTTACCTTGCCTTGCATTGGCCTTTTGCTTTGCCTTGCCTTGTCTTGCTTTCCCTTTTGACTTTCCTTGCTTAGCTCTGCCCTTTTGCCTTGCCTTGCCTTGGGTTGCCTTTATGCCTTGCCATGCCTTGCTTTGACTTTTTCCTTTGCCTTTCATTACCTTGCTTTCCCCATTTGCCGTGCCTTGCTTTGCCCTTTTGCCTTGCCTTGCCTTGCTTTGCCCTTTAGACTTGCCATGCATTGTCGTCCTTTGCCCTTTTGCCTTTCCTTTCTTTGCCTTTTGCCTTGCATATCCTTTCTTTACCCGTTTCTGTTCCCTTACCATGGTTTGCCCTTTTACCTTGCCTTGCCTTGCTTTGCCCTGTAGACTTGCCTTGCATTGTCTTCCTTTGCCCTTTTGCCTTTCCTTGCTTTGCCCTTTTGCCTTGCCTTGCCTTAGCCTTACTTTGTTCTTTTGCCTTACCTTGCCTTTCTTTGCCCTTTTGCCTTGCATTGCCTTTCTTTGCCCAGTTACCTTGCCTTACTTTCCTTGCTTTTCCATTTTGCCTTTCTTTGCCTTTCCTTTCTTTGCCTTTTTGCCTTGACATGCCTTGCCTTGCTTTGCCCATTTGCCTTTCCTTTCTTTGCATTTTTGCCTTGCATTGCCTTGCTTTACCCGTTTGCTTTGCCTTTTCTTTCTTTAGCCTTTTGCCTTGCCTTGCTTTGCATTTTTGCCTTTCCTTTCTTTGCCTTTTTGCCTTGCCTTCCGTTGTCTTGCTTTCCCTTTTGACTTGCCTTGCTTAACTTTGCCCTTTTGCCTTGCTTTGCCATGCTTTTCCATTTTGCCTTTCCTTGCCTTGCCTTTCTTTGCCTTTTTGCCTTGCCTTGCTTTACCCGTTTGCTTTGCCTTCACTTGCTTTGCTCTTTTGCTTTGCTTTGTATTGCCTTGCTTTGCCATTTGCCTTGCCTTTCCTTACTTTGCCGTTTTGCCTTGCCTTGCCTTGCCCTTCTTTTCTCTTTTGCCTTTCCTTGCCTTGCCATGCTTTGCTCTTTTGCTTTGCCTTACCTTACTTTGCCCTTTTGCCTTGCATTCCCTTGCCTTTCTTTGCCCTTTTGCCTTGCCTTGCAGTGTCTTGCTTTGCCCTTTTGCCTTTCCTTGCTTTGCCTTTTTTGCCTTGCCTTGCCTTGCCTTGCTTTGGTCTTTTACCTTGCCTTACTTTTTCACTTGGCCTTGTCTTGCCTTGCTTTGCCTTTCCTTTCTTTGCCCTTTTGCCTTTCATTGCCCTTCTTTACCCGTTTCTCTTCCCTTGCCATGCTTTGCCTTTTTGCCTTGTGTTGCCTTGCTTTGCCCATTTACCTTGCCTTACCTTGCTTTGCTTTGCCCATTTGCCTTGCCTTGCCTTGCTTTAACCATTTGCTTTGCCTTCCCTTTCTTTAGCCTTTTGCCTTGCCTTGCCCTGCTTTGCCCTTTTTCCTTGCCTTTATTACCTTGCTTTCCCCATTTGCCTTGCCTTGCTTTGCCTTTTTGCCTTTCCTTGCCTTGCCTTTCTTTGCCCTTTTGCCTAGCATTGCCTTGCTTTACCCGTTTGCTTTGCCTTGCCTTGCTTTGCCATTTTGCCTTGCCTTGCTTTGCGTTTTTGCCTTACCTTGCCTTGCATTGGCCTTTTGCTTTGCCTTGCCTTGTCTTGCTTTCCCTTTTGACTTTCCTTGCTTAGCTCTGCCCTTTTGCCTTGCCTTGCCTTGGGTTGCCTTTATGCCTTGCCATGCCTTGCTTTGACTTTTTCCTTTGCCTTTCATTACCTTGCTTTCCCCATTTGCCGTGCCTTGCTTTGCCCTTTTGCCTTGCCTTGCCTTGCTTTGCCCTTTAGACTTGCCATGCATTGTCGTCCTTTGCCCTTTTGCCTTTCCTTTCTTTGCCTTTTGCCTTGCATATCCTTTCTTTACCCGTTTCTGTTCCCTTACCATGCTTTGCCCTTTTGCCTTGCCTTGCCTTGCTTTGCCCTGTAGACTTGCCTTGCATTGTCTTCCTTTGCCCTTTTGCCTTTCCTTGCTTTGCCCTTTTGCCTTGCCTTGCCTTAGCCTTACTTTGCTCTTTTGCCTTACCTTGCCTTTCTTTGCCCTTTTGCCTTGCATTGCCTTTCTTTACCCGTTCCTCTTCCCTTACCATGCTTTGCCCTTTTGCCTTGCCTTGCCTTGCTTTGCCCATTTACCTTGCCTTACTTTCCTTGCTTTTCCATTTTGCCTTTCTTTGCCTTTCCTTTCTTTGCCTTTTTGCCTTGACATGCCTTGCCTTGCTTTGCCCATTTGCCTTTCCTTTCTTTGCATTTTTGCCTTGCATTGCCTTGCTTTACCCGTTTGCTTTGCCTTTTCTTTCTTTAGCCTTTTGCCTTGCCTTGCTTTGCATTTTTGCCTTTCCTTTCTTTGCCTTTTTGCCTTGCCTTCCGTTGTCTTGCTTTCCCTTTTGACTTGCCTTGCTTAACTTTGCCCTTTTGCCTTGCTTTGCCATGCTTTTCCATTTTGCCTTTCCTTGCCTTTCCTTTCTTTGCCTTTTTGCCTTGCCTTGCTTTACCCGTTTGCTTTGCCTTCACTTGCTTTGCTCTTTTGCTTTGCTTTGTATTGCCTTGCTTTGCCATTTGCCTTGCCTTGCCTTACTTTGCCGTTTTGCCTTGCCTTGCCTTGCCCTTCTTTTCTCTTTTGCCTTTCCTTGCCTTGCCATGGTTTGCTCTTTTGCTTTGCCTTACCTTACTTTGCCCTTTTGCCTTGCATTCCCTTGCCTTTCTTTGCCCTTTTGCCTTGCCTTGCAGTGTCTTGCTTTGCCCTTTTGCCTTTCCTTGCTTTGCCTTTTTTGCCTTGCCTTGCCTTGCCTTGCTTTGGTCTTTTACCTTGCCTTACTTTTTCACTTGGCCTTGTCTTGCCTTGCTTTGCCTTTCCTTTCTTTGCCCTTTTGCCTTGCATTGCCTTGCTTTACCCGTTTGCTTTGCCTTGCCTTGCCTTGCCATTTTACCTTGCCTTGCTTTGCGTTTTTGCCTTACCTTGGCTTGCATAGCCCTTTTGCCTTGCCTTTCATTGCCTTGCTTTCCCCATTTGCCTTGCCTTGCTTTGCCCTTTTGACTTGCCTTGCCTTGCCTTGCTTTGCCCTGTAGACTTGCCTTGCATTTTCTTCCTTTGCCCTTTTGCCTTTCCTTGCTTTGCCCTTTTGCCTTGCCTTGCCTTAGCCTTACTTTGCTCTTTTGCCTTACCTTGCCTTTCTTTGCCCTTTTGCCTTGCACTGCCTTTCTTTACCCGTTTCTCTTCCCTTACCATGCTTTGCCCTTTTGCCTTGCCTTGGCTTGCTTTGCCCTTTTACCTTGCCTTACCTTTCCTTGCTTTTCCGTTTTGCCTTTCCTTGCCTTTCCTTTCTTTGCCTTTTTAACTTGACTTGCCTTGCCTTGTTTGCCCATTTGCCTTTCCTTTCTTTGCCTTTCTTTGCCTTTTTGCCTTGCCTTGCCTTGCTTTACCTGTTTGCTTTGCCTTCCCTTTCTTTACCCTTTTGCCTTGCCCTGCCTTGCTTTGCCGTTTACCTTTGACTTGCCTTGCCTTGCTATTCCCTTTTGCCTTGCCTTGCCTTGTCTTGCTTTGCCCTTTTGCCTTGCCTTGCTTTGCCCTTTTGCGTTGCCTTGCCTTGCTTTGCTCTTTTGTGTTGCCTTTGCATGCCTTGGTTTGCACTTTTGCCTTTCCTTCCCTTGCCTTTCTTTGCCCTTTTTCCTTGCCTTGCTTTGCGTTTTTGCCTTACCTTGCCTTGCATTGCCCTTTTGCCTTGCCATGCCTTGTCTTGCATTCTCTTTTGACTTGCCTTGCTTAGCTTTGCCCTTTTCCATTGCCTTGCCTTGGTTTGCTTTTTTACCTTGCAATGCCTTGCTTTGCCCTTTTCCCTTGCCTTTCATTACCTTTCTTTCCCCATTTGCCTTACCTTGGTTTGCCCTTTTGCCTTCTCTTGCATTGCCTTGCTTTGCTAATTAGACTTGCCTTGCATTGTCTTGCTTTCCCCTTTTGCCTTTCCTTGCTTTGCCCTTTTGCCTTGCCTTGCCTCGCCTTGCTTTGCTCTTTTGCCTTGCCTTGCCTTGCTTTGGCCTTTTGCCTTGCCTTTTTTTTTCATTTTGCCTTGCCTTTCCTTGCCTTGCCTTTCTTTGCCCTTTTGCCTTGCATTGCCCTTCTTTAACCGTTTCTCTTCCCTTGCCATGCTTTGCCTTTTTGCCTTGCATTGCCTTGCTTTGCCCATTTACCTTGCCTTACCTTGCTTTGCTTTGCGTTTTTGCCTTACCTTGCCTTGCATTGGCCTTTTGCTTTGCCTTGCCTTGTCTTGCTTTCCCTTTTGACTTTCCTTGCTTAGCTCTGCCCTTTTGCCTTGCCTTGCCTTGGGTTGCCTTTATGCCTTGCCATGCCTTGCTTTGACTTTTTCCTTTGCCTTTCATTACCTTGCTTTCCCCATTTGCCGTGCCTTGCTTTGCCCTTTTGCCTTGCCTTGCCTTGCTTTGCCCTTTAGACTTGCCATGCATTGTCGTCCTTTGCCCTTTTGCCTTTCCTTTCTTTGCCTTTTGCCTTGCATATCCTTTCTTTACCCGTTTCTGTTCCCTTACCATGGTTTGCCCTTTTACCTTGCCTTGCCTTGCTTTGCCCTGTAGACTTGCCTTGCATTGTCTTCCTTTGCCCTTTTGCCTTTCCTTGCTTTGCCCTTTTGCCTTGCCTTGCCTTAGCCTTACTTTGTTCTTTTGCCTTACCTTGCCTTTCTTTGCCCTTTTGCCTTGCATTGCCTTTCTTTGCCCAGTTACCTTGCCTTACTTTCCTTGCTTTTCCATTTTGCCTTTCTTTGCCTTTCCTTTCTTTGCCTTTTTGCCTTGACATGCCTTGCCTTGCTTTGCCCATTTGCCTTTCCTTTCTTTGCATTTTTGCCTTGCATTGCCTTGCTTTACCCGTTTGCTTTGCCTTTTCTTTCTTTAGCCTTTTGCCTTGCCTTGCTTTGCATTTTTGCCTTTCCTTTCTTTGCCTTTTTGCCTTGCCTTCCGTTGTCTTGCTTTCCCTTTTGACTTGCCTTGCTTAACTTTGCCCTTTTGCCTTGCTTTGCCATGCTTTTCCATTTTGCCTTTCCTTGCCTTGCCTTTCTTTGCCTTTTTGCCTTGCCTTGCTTTACCCGTTTGCTTTGCCTTCACTTGCTTTGCTCTTTTGCTTTGCTTTGTATTGCCTTGCTTTGCCATTTGCCTTGCCTTTCCTTACTTTGCCGTTTTGCCTTGCCTTGCCTTGCCCTTCTTTTCTCTTTTGCCTTTCCTTGCCTTGCCATGCTTTGCTCTTTTGCTTTGCCTTACCTTACTTTGCCCTTTTGCCTTGCATTCCCTTGCCTTTCTTTGCCCTTTTGCCTTGCCTTGCAGTGTCTTGCTTTGCCCTTTTGCCTTTCCTTGCTTTGCCTTTTTTGCCTTGCCTTGCCTTGCCTTGCTTTGGTCTTTTACCTTGCCTTACTTTTTCACTTGGCCTTGTCTTGCCTTGCTTTGCCTTTCCTTTCTTTGCCCTTTTGCCTTTCATTGCCCTTCTTTACCCGTTTCTCTTCCCTTGCCATGCTTTGCCTTTTTGCCTTGTGTTGCCTTGCTTTGCCCATTTACCTTGCCTTACCTTGCTTTGCTTTGCCCATTTGCCTTGCCTTGCCTTGCTTTAACCATTTGCTTTGCCTTCCCTTTCTTTAGCCTTTTGCCTTGCCTTGCCCTGCTTTGCCCTTTTTCCTTGCCTTTATTACCTTGCTTTCCCCATTTGCCTTGCCTTGCTTTGCCTTTTTGCCTTTCCTTGCCTTGCCTTTCTTTGCCCTTTTGCCTAGCATTGCCTTGCTTTACCCGTTTGCTTTGCCTTGCCTTGCTTTGCCATTTTGCCTTGCCTTGCTTTGCGTTTTTGCCTTACCTTGCCTTGCATTGGCCTTTTGCTTTGCCTTGCCTTGTCTTGCTTTCCCTTTTGACTTTCCTTGCTTAGCTCTGCCCTTTTGCCTTGCCTTGCCTTGGGTTGCCTTTATGCCTTGCCATGCCTTGCTTTGACTTTTTCCTTTGCCTTTCATTACCTTGCTTTCCCCATTTGCCGTGCCTTGCTTTGCCCTTTTGCCTTGCCTTGCCTTGCTTTGCCCTTTAGACTTGCCATGCATTGTCGTCCTTTGCCCTTTTGCCTTTCCTTTCTTTGCCTTTTGCCTTGCATATCCTTTCTTTACCCGTTTCTGTTCCCTTACCATGCTTTGCCCTTTTGCCTTGCCTTGCCTTGCTTTGCCCTGTAGACTTGCCTTGCATTGTCTTCCTTTGCCCTTTTGCCTTTCCTTGCTTTGCCCTTTTGCCTTGCCTTGCCTTAGCCTTACTTTGCTCTTTTGCCTTACCTTGCCTTTCTTTGCCCTTTTGCCTTGCATTGCCTTTCTTTACCCGTTCCTCTTCCCTTACCATGCTTTGCCCTTTTGCCTTGCCTTGCCTTGCTTTGCCCATTTACCTTGCCTTACTTTCCTTGCTTTTCCATTTTGCCTTTCTTTGCCTTTCCTTTCTTTGCCTTTTTGCCTTGACATGCCTTGCCTTGCTTTGCCCATTTGCCTTTCCTTTCTTTGCATTTTTGCCTTGCATTGCCTTGCTTTACCCGTTTGCTTTGCCTTTTCTTTCTTTAGCCTTTTGCCTTGCCTTGCTTTGCATTTTTGCCTTTCCTTTCTTTGCCTTTTTGCCTTGCCTTCCGTTGTCTTGCTTTCCCTTTTGACTTGCCTTGCTTAACTTTGCCCTTTTGCCTTGCTTTGCCATGCTTTTCCATTTTGCCTTTCCTTGCCTTTCCTTTCTTTGCCTTTTTGCCTTGCCTTGCTTTACCCGTTTGCTTTGCCTTCACTTGCTTTGCTCTTTTGCTTTGCTTTGTATTGCCTTGCTTTGCCATTTGCCTTGCCTTGCCTTACTTTGCCGTTTTGCCTTGCCTTGCCTTGCCCTTCTTTTCTCTTTTGCCTTTCCTTGCCTTGCCATGGTTTGCTCTTTTGCTTTGCCTTACCTTACTTTGCCCTTTTGCCTTGCATTCCCTTGCCTTTCTTTGCCCTTTTGCCTTGCCTTGCAGTGTCTTGCTTTGCCCTTTTGCCTTTCCTTGCTTTGCCTTTTTTGCCTTGCCTTGCCTTGCCTTGCTTTGGTCTTTTACCTTGCCTTACTTTTTCACTTGGCCTTGTCTTGCCTTGCTTTGCCTTTCCTTTCTTTGCCCTTTTGCCTTGCATTGCCTTGCTTTACCCGTTTGCTTTGCCTTGCCTTGCCTTGCCATTTTACCTTGCCTTGCTTTGCGTTTTTGCCTTACCTTGGCTTGCATAGCCCTTTTGCCTTGCCTTTCATTGCCTTGCTTTCCCCATTTGCCTTGCCTTGCTTTGCCCTTTTGACTTGCCTTGCCTTGCCTTGCTTTGCCCTGTAGACTTGCCTTGCATTTTCTTCCTTTGCCCTTTTGCCTTTCCTTGCTTTGCCCTTTTGCCTTGCCTTGCCTTAGCCTTACTTTGCTCTTTTGCCTTACCTTGCCTTTCTTTGCCCTTTTGCCTTGCACTGCCTTTCTTTACCCGTTTCTCTTCCCTTACCATGCTTTGCCCTTTTGCCTTGCCTTGGCTTGCTTTGCCCTTTTACCTTGCCTTACCTTTCCTTGCTTTTCCGTTTTGCCTTTCCTTGCCTTTCCTTTCTTTGCCTTTTTAACTTGACTTGCCTTGCCTTGTTTGCCCATTTGCCTTTCCTTTCTTTGCCTTTCCTTGCCTTTTTGCCTTGCCTTGACTTGCATTACCCGTTTGCTTTGCCTTCCCTTTCTTTACCCTTTTGCCTTGCCCTGCCTTGCTTTGCCGTTTACCTTTGACTTGCCTTGCCTTGCTATTCCCTTTTGCCTTGCCTTGTCTTGCTTTGCCCTTTTGCCTTGCATTACCTTGCTTTACCCTTTTCCCTTTCCTTGCCTTGCCTTGCTTTGCCCTTTTGCCTTGCCTTGCTTTGCTTTGGCCTTTTGCCTTGCCTTTCTTTTTCATTTTGCCTTGCCTTTCCTTGCCTTGCATTTCTTTGCCCTTTTGCCTTGCATTGCCCTTCTTTACCCGTTTCTCTTCCCTTGCCATGCTTTGCCCTTTTGCCTTGCCTTGCCTTGCTTTGCCCATTTACCTTGCCTTACCTTGCTTTGCTTTGCCCATTTGTCTTGCCTTGCCTTGCCTTTCTTTGCCTTTTTGCCTTGCCTTGCCTTGCTTTAACCATTTGCTTTGCCTTCCCTTTCTTTAGCCTTTTGCCTTGCCTTGCCCTGCTTTGCCATTTTCCTTTGCCTTTCATTACCTTGCTTTCCCCATTTGCCTTGCCTTGGTTTGCCCTTTTGCCTTCTCTTGCATTGCCTTGCCTTGCCCTTTTGCCTTGCCTTGCCTTACTTTGCCGTTTTCCCTTGCCTTTCCTTGCCCTTCTTTTCTCTTTTGCCTTTCCTTGCCTTGCCTTTCTTTGCCCTTTTGCCTTGCATTGCCCTTCTTTACCCGTTTCTCTTCCCTTCACATGCTTTGCCCTTTTGCCTTGCCTTGCCTTGGGTTGCCTTTATGCCTTGCCATGCCTTGCTTTGACTTTTTCCTTTGCCTTTCATTACCTTGCTTTCCCCATTTGCCGTGCCTTGCTTTGCCCTTTTGCCTTGCCTTGCCTTGCTTTGCCCTTTAGACTTGCCATGCATTGTCGTCCTTTGCAGTTTTGCCTTTCCTTTCTTTGCATTTTGCCTTGCATATCCTTTCTTTACCCGTTTCTGTTCCCTTACCATGCTTTGCCCTTTTGCCTTACATTACCTTGCTTTACCCTTTTCCCTTTCCTTGCCTTGTCTTGCTTTGCCCTTTTGCCTTGCCTTGCTTTGCCCTTTTGCCTTGCCTTGCTTTGCCCTTTTGCGTTGCCTTGCCTTGCTTTGCTCTTTTTTGTTGCCTTTGCATGCCTTGGTTTGCACTTTTGCCTTTCCTTCCCTTGCCTTTCTTTGCCCTTTTTCCTTGCCTTGCTTTGCGTTTTTGCCTTACCTTGCCTTGCATTGCCCTTTTGCCTTGCCATGCCTTGTCTTGCATTCTCTTTTGACTTGCCTTGCTTAGCTTTGCCCTTTTCCCTTGCCTTGCCTTGGTTTGCTTTTTTACCTTGCAATGCCTTGCTTTGCCCTTTTCCCTTGCCTTTCATTACCTTTCTTTCCCCATTTGCCTTACCTTGGTTTGCCCTTTTGCCTTCTCTTGCATTGCCTTGCTTTGCTAATTAGACTTGCCTTGCATTGTCTTGCTTTCCCCTTTTGCCTTTCCTTGCTTTGCCCTTTTGCCTTGCCTTGCCTCGCCTTGCTTTGCTCTTTTGCCTTGCCTTGCCTTGCTTTGGCCTTTTGCCTTGCCTTTTTTTTCATTTTGCCTTGCCTTTCCTTGCCTTGCCTTTCTTTGCCCTTTTGCCTTGCATTGCCCTTCTTTACCCGTTTCTCTTCCCTTGACATGCTTTGCCCTTTTGCCTTGCCTTGCCTTGCTTTGCCCATTTACCTTGCCTTACCTTGCTTTGCTTTGCCCATTTGTCTTGCCTTGCCTTGCCTTTCTTTGCCTTTTTGCCTTGCCTTGCCTTGCTTTAACCATTTGCTTTGCCTTCCCTTTCTTTAGCCTTTTGCCTTGCCTTGCCCTGCTTTGCCATTTTCCTTTGCCTTTCATTACCTTGCTTTCCCCATTTGCCTTGCCTTGGTTTGCCCTTTTGCCTTCTCTTGCATTGCCTTGCCTTGCCCTTTTGCCTTGCCTTGCCTTACTTTGCCGTTTTCCCTTGCCTTTCCTTGCCCTTCTTTTCTCTTTTGCCTTTCCTTGCCTTGCCTTTCTTTGCCCTTTTGCCTTGCATTGCCCTTCTTTACCCGTTTCTCTTCCCTTCACATGCTTTGCCCTTTTGCCTTGCCTTGCCTTGGGTTGCCTTTATGCCTTGCCATGCCTTGCTTTGACTTTTTCCTTTGCCTTTCATTACCTTGCTTTCCCCATTTGCCGTGCCTTGCTTTGCCCTTTTGCCTTGCCTTGCCTTGCTTTGCCCTTTAGACTTGCCATGCATTGTCGTCCTTTGCCGTTTTGCCTTTCCTTTCTTTGCATTTTGCCTTGCATATCCTTTCTTTATCCGTTTCTGTTCCCTTACCATGCTTTGCCCTTTTGCCTTACATTACCTTGCTTTACCCTTTTCCCTTTCCTTGCCTTGTCTTGCTTTGCCCTTTTGCCTTGCCTTGCTTTGCCCTTTTGCCTTGCCTTGCTTTGCCCTTTTGCGTTGCCTTGCCTTGCTTTGCTCTTATGTGTTGCCTTTGCATGCCTTGGTTTGCACTTTTGCCTTTCCTTCCCTTGCCTTTCTTTGCCCTTTTTCCTTGCCTTGCTTTGCGTTTTTGCCTTACCTTGCCTTGCATTGCCCTTTTGCCTTGCCATGCCTTGTCTTGCATTCTCTTTTGACTTGCCTTGCTTAGCTTTGCCCTTTTCCCTTGCCTTGCCTTGGTTTGCTTTTTTACCTTGCAATGCCTTGCTTTGCCCTTTTCCCTTGCCTTTCATTACCTTTCTTTCCCCATTTGCCTTACCTTGGTTTGCCCTTTTGCCTTCTCTTGCATTGCCTTGCTTTGCTAATTAGACTTGCCTTGCATTGTCTTGCTTTCCCCTTTTGCCTTTCCTTGCTTTGCCCTTTTGCCTTGCCTTGCCTCGCCTTGCTTTGCTCTTTTGCCTTGCCTTGCCTTGCTTTGGCCTTTTGCCTTGCCTTTTTTTTCATTTTGCCTTGCCTTTCCTTGCCTTGCCTTTCTTTGCCCTTTTGCCTTGCATTGCCCTTCTTTACCCGTTTCTCTTCCCTTGACATGCTTTGCCCTTTTGCCTTGCCTTGCCTTGCTTTGCCCATTTACCTTGCCTTACCTTGCTTTGCTTTGCCCATTTGTCTTGCCTTGCCTTGCCTTTCTTTGCCTTTTTGCCTTGCCTTGCCTTGCTTTAACCATTTGCTTTGCCTTCCCTTTCTTTAGCCTTTTGCCTTGCCTTGCCCTGCTTTGCCATTTTCCTTTGCCTTTCATTACCTTGCTTTCCCCATTTGCCTTGCCTTGGTTTGCCCTTTTGCCTTCTCTTGCATTGCCTTGCCTTGCCCTTTTGCCTTGCCTTGCCTTACTTTGCCGTTTTCCCTTGCCTTTCCTTGCCCTTCTTTTCTCTTTTGCCTTTCCTTGCCTTGCCTTTCTTTGCCCTTTTGCCTTGCATTGCCCTTCTTTACCCGTTTCTCTTCCCTTCACATGCTTTGCCCTTTTGCCTTGCCTTGCCTTGGGTTGCCTTTATGCCTTGCCATGCCTTGCTTTGACTTTTTCCTTTGCCTTTCATTACCTTGCTTTCCCCATTTGCCGTGCCTTGCTTTGCCCTTTTGCCTTGCCTTGCCTTGCTTTGCCCTTTAGACTTGCCATGCATTGTCGTCCTTTGCCGTTTTGCCTTTCCTTTCTTTGCATTTTGCCTTGCATATCCTTTCTTTATCCGTTTCTGTTCCCTTACCATGCTTTGCCCTTTTGCCTTACATTACCTTGCTTTACCCTTTTCCCTTTCCTTGCCTTGTCTTGCTTTGCCCTTTTGCCTTGCCTTGCTTTGCCCTTTTGCCTTGCCTTGCTTTGCCCTTTTGCGTTGCCTTGCCTTGCTTTGCTCTTATGTGTTGCCTTTGCATGCCTTGGTTTGCACTTTTGCCTTTCCTTCCCTTGCCTTTCTTTGCCCTTTTTCCTTGCCTTGCTTTGCGTTTTTGCCTTACCTTGCCTTGCATTGCCCTTTTGCCTTGCCATGCCTTGTCTTGCATTCTCTTTTGACTTGCCTTGCTTAGCTTTGCCCTTTTCCCTTGCCTTGCCTTGGTTTGCTTTTTTACCTTGCAATGCCTTGCTTTGCCCTTTTCCCTTGCCTTTCATTACCTTTCTTTCCCCATTTGCCTTACCTTGGTTTGCCCTTTTGCCTTCTCTTGCATTGCCTTGCTTTGCTAATTAGACTTGCCTTGCATTGTCTTGCTTTCCCCTTTTGCCTTTCCTTGCTTTGCCCTTTTGCCTTGCCTTGCCTCGCCTTGCTTTGCTCTTTTGCCTTGCCTTGCCTTGCTTTGGCCTTTTGCCTTGCCTTTTTTTTTCATTTTGCCTTGCCTTTCCTTGCCTTGCCTTTCTTTGCCCTTTTGCCTTGCATTGCCCTTCTTTACCCGTTTCTCTTCCCTTGACATGCTTTGCCCTTTTGCCTTGCCTTGCCTTGCTTTGCCCATTTACCTTGCCTTACCTTGCTTTGCTTTGCCCATTTGCCTTGCCTTGCCTTGCTTTAACCATTTGCTTTGCCTTCCCTTTCTTTAGCCTTTTGCCTTGCCTTGCCCTGCTTTGCCCTTTTTCCTTGCCTTTATTACCTTGCTTTCCCCATTTGCCTTGCCTTGCTTTGCCTTTTTGCCTTTCCTTGCCTTGCCTTTCTTTGCCCTTTTGCCTTGCATTGCCTTGCTTTACCCGTTTGCTTTGCCTTGCCTTGCTTTGCCATTTTGCCTTGCCTTGCTTTGCGTTTTTGCCTTACCTTGCCTTGCATTGGCCTTTTGCTTTGCCTTGCCTTGTCTTGCTTTCCCTTTTGACTTTCCTTGCTTAGCTCTGCCCTTTTGCCTTTTCTTGCCTTGGGTTGCCTTTATGCCTTGCCATGCCTTGCTTTGACTTTTTCCTTTGCCTTTCATTACCTTGCTTTCCCCATTTGCCGTGCCTTGCTTTGCCCTTTTGCCTTGCCTTGCCTTGCTTTGCCCTTTAGACTTGCCTTGCATTGTCTTCTTTTGCCCTTTTGCCTTTCATTGCTTTGCCCTTTTGCCTTGCCTTGCCTTAGCCTTACTTTGCTCTTTTGCCTTACCTTGCCTTTCTTTGCCCTTTTGCCTTGCATTGCCTTTCTTTACTTGTTTCTCTTCCCTTACCATGCTTTGCCCTTTTGCCTTGCGTTGCCTTGCTTTGCCCATTTACATTGCCTTACCTTTCCTTGCTTTTCCGTTTTGCATTTCTTTGCCTTTCCTTTCTTTGCCGTTTTGCCTTGCCTTGCCTTGCCCTTCTTTTCTCTTTTGCCTTTCCTTGCCTTGCCATGCTTTGCTCTTTTGCTTTGCCTTTCCTTGCTTTGCCCTTTTGCCTTGCCTTGCCTTAGCCTTACTTTGCTCTTTTGCCTTACCTTGCCTTTCTTTGCCCTTTTGCCTTGCATTGCCTTTCTTTACCCGTTTCTCTTCCCTTACCATGCTTTGCCCTTTTGCCTTGCCTTGCCTTGCTTTGCCCATTTACCTTGCCTTACCTTTCCTTGCTTTTCCATTTTGCCTTTCTTTGCCTTTCCTTTCTTTGCCTTTTTGCCTTGACATGCCTTGCCTTGCTTTGCCCATTTGCCTTTCCTTTCTTTGCATTTTTGCCTTGCATTGCCTTGCTTTACCCGTTTGCTTTGCCTTTTCTTTCTTTAGCTTTTTGCCTTGCCTTGCTTTGCATTTTTGCCTTTCCTTTCTTTGCCTTTTTGCCTTGCCTTCCGTTGTCTTGCTTTCCCTTTTGACTTGCCTTGCTTAACTTTGCCCTTTTGCCTTGCTTTTCCATGCTTTTCCGTTTTGCCTTTCCTTGCCTTGCCTTTCTTTGCCTTTTTGCCTTGCCTTGCTTTACCCGTTTGCTTTGCCTTCACTTGCTTTGCTCTTTTGCTTTGCTTTGTATTGCCTTGCTTTGCCATTTGCCTTGCCTTGCCTTACTTTGCCGTTTTGCCTTGCCTTGCCTTGCCCTTCTTTTCTCTTTTGCCTTTCCTTGCCTTGCCATGGTTTGCTCTTTTGCTTTGCCTTACCTTACTTTGCCCTTTTGCCTTGCATTCCCTTGCCTTTCTTTGCCCTTTTGCCTTGCCTTGCAGTGTCTTGCTTTGCCCTTTTGCCTTTCCTTGCTTTGCCTTTTTGCCTTGCCTTGCCTTGCCTTGCTTTGGTCTTTTACCTTGCCTTACTTTTTCACTTGGCCTTGTCTTGCCTTGCTTTGCCTTTCCTTTCTTTGCCCTTTTGCCTTGCATTGCCTTGCTTTACCCGTTTGCTTTGCCTTGCCTTGCCTTGCCTTGCCATTTTACCTTGCCTTGCTTTGCGTTTTTGCCTTACCTTGGCTTGCATAGCCCTTTTGCCTTGCCTTTCATTGCCTTGCTTTCCCCATTTGCCTTGCCTTGCTTTGCCCTTTTGACTTGCCTTGCCTTGCCTTGCTTTGCCCTGTAGACTTGCCTTGCATTGTCTTCCTTTGCCCTTTTGCCTTTCCTTGCTTTGCCCTTTTGCCTTGCCTTGCCTTAGCCTTACTTTGCTCTTTTGCCTTACCTTGCCTTTCTTTGCCCTTCTGCCTTGCATTGCCTTTCTTTACCCGTTTCTCTTCCCTTACCATGCTTTGCCCTTTTGCCTTGCCTTGGCTTGCTTTGCCCATTTACCTTGCCTTACCTTTCCTTGCTTTTCCGTTTTGCCTTTCCTTGCCTTTCCTTTCTTTGCCTTTTTGCCTTGACTTGCCTTGCCTTGCTTTGCCCATTTGCCTTTCCTTTCTTTGCCTTTCCTTGCCTTTTTGCCTTGCCTTGCCTTGCATTACCCGTTTGCTTTGCCTTCCCTTTCTTTACCCTTTTGCCTTGCCCTGCCTTGCTTTGCCGTTTACCTTTGACTTGCCTTGCCTTGCTATTCCCTTTTGCCTTGCCTTGTCTTGCTTTGCCCTTTTGCCTTGCATTACTTTGCTTTACCCTTTTCCCTTTCCTTGCCTTGCCTTGCTTTGCCCTTTTGCCTTGCCTTGCTTTGCCCTTTTGCGTTGTCTTGCCTTGCTTTGCTCTTTTGTGTTGCCTTTGCATGCCTTGGTTTGCACTTTTGCCTTGCCTTCCCTTGCCTTTCTTTGCCCTTTTTCCTTGCCTTGCATTGCGTTTTTGCCTTACCTTGCCTTGCATTGCTCTTTTGCCTTGCCATGCCTTGTCTTGCTTTCCCTTTTGACTTGCCTTGCTTAGCTTTGCCCTTTTCCCTTGCCTTGTCTTGGTTTGCTTTTTTACCTTGCAATGCCTTGCTTTGCCCTTTTCCCTTGCCTTTCATTTCCTTGCTTTCCCCATTTGCCTTGCCTTGGTTTGCCCTTTTGCCTTCTCTTGCATTGCCTTGCTTTGCTAATTAGACTTGCCTTGCATTGTCTTGCTTTGCCCTTTTGCCTTTCCTTGCTTTGCTCTTTTGCCTTGCCTTGCCTCGCCTTGCTTTGCTCTTTTGCCTTGCCTTGCCTTGCTTTGGCCTTTTGCCTTGCCTTTCTTTTTCATTTTGCCTTGCCTTTCCTTGCCTTGCATTTCTTTGCCGTTTTGCCTTGCATTGCCCTTCTTTACCCGTTTCTCTTCCCTTGCCATGCTTTGCCCTTTTGCCTTGCCTTGCCTTGCTTTGCCCATTTACCTTGCCTTACCTTGCTTTGCTTTGCCCATTTGTCTTGCCTTGCCTTGCCTTTCTTTGCTTTTTTGCCTTGCCTTGCCTTGCTTTAACCATCTGCTTTGCCTTCCCTTTCTTTAGCCTTTTGCCTTGCCTTGCCCTGCTTTGCCCTTTTCCTTTGCCTTTCATTACCTTGCTTTCCCCATTTGCCTTGCCTTGGTTTGCCCTTTTGCCTTCTCTTGCATTGCCTTGCCTTGCCCTTTTGCCTTGCCTTGCCTTGCTTTGCCCATTTACATTGCCTTACCTTTCCTTGCTTTTCCGTTTTGCATTTCTTTGCCTTTCCTTTCTTTGCCGTTTTGCCTTGCCTTGCCTTGCCCTTCTTTTCTCTTTTGCCTTTCCTTGCCTTGCCATGCTTTGCTCTTTTGCTTTGCCTTTCCTTGCTTTGCCCTTTTGCCTTGCCTTGCCTTAGCCTTACTTTGCTCTTTTGCCTTACCTTGCCTTTCTTTGCCCTTTTGCCTTGCATTGCCTTTCTTTACCCGTTTCTCTTCCCTTACCATGCTTTGCCCTTTTGCCTTGCCTTGCCTTGCTTTGCCCATTTACCTTGCCTTACCTTTCCTTGCTTTTCCATTTTGCCTTTCTTTGCCTTTCCTTTCTTTGCCTTTTTGCCTTGACATGCCTTGCCTTGCTTTGCCCATTTGCCTTTCCTTTCTTTGCATTTTTGCCTTGCATTGCCTTGCTTTACCCGTTTGCTTTGCCTTTTCTTTCTTTAGCTTTTTGCCTTGCCTTGCTTTGCATTTTTGCCTTTCCTTTCTTTGCCTTTTTGCCTTGCCTTCCGTTGTCTTGCTTTCCCTTTTGACTTGCCTTGCTTAACTTTGCCCTTTTGCCTTGCTTTTCCATGCTTTTCCGTTTTGCCTTTCCTTGCCTTGCCTTTCTTTGCCTTTTTGCCTTGCCTTGCTTTACCCGTTTGCTTTGCCTTCACTTGCTTTACTCTTTTGCTTTGCTTTGTATTGCCTTGCTTTGCCATTTGCCTTGCCTTGCCTTACTTTGCCGTTTTGCCTTGCCTTGCCTTGCCCTTCTTTTCTCTTTTGCCTTTCCTTGCCTTGCCATGGTTTGCTCTTTTGCTTTGCCTTACCTTACTTTGCCCTTTTGCCTTGCATTCCCTTGCCTTTCTTTGCCCTTTTGCCTTGCCTTGCAGTGTCTTGCTTTGCCCTTTTGCCTTTCCTTGCTTTGCCTTTTTGCCTTGCCTTGCCTTGCCTTGCTTTGGTCTTTTACCTTGCCTTACTTTTTCACTTGGCCTTGTCTTGCCTTGCTTTGCCTTTCCTTTCTTTGCCCTTTTGCCTTGCATTGCCTTGCTTTACCCGTTTGCTTTGCCTTGCCTTGCCTTGCCTTGCCATTTTACCTTGCCTTGCTTTGCGTTTTTGCCTTACCTTGGCTTGCATAGCCCTTTTGCCTTGCCTTTCATTGCCTTGCTTTCCCCATTTGCCTTGCCTTGCTTTGCCCTTTTGACTTGCCTTGCCTTGCCTTGCTTTGCCCTGTAGACTTGCCTTGCATTGTCTTCCTTTGCCCTTTTGCCTTTCCTTGCTTTGCCCTTTTGCCTTGCCTTGCCTTAGCCTTACTTTGCTCTTTTGCCTTACCTTGCCTTTCTTTGCCCTTCTGCCTTGCATTGCCTTTCTTTACCCGTTTCTCTTCCCTTACCATGCTTTGCCCTTTTGCCTTGCCTTGGCTTGCTTTGCCCATTTACCTTGCCTTACCTTTCCTTGCTTTTCCGTTTTGCCTTTCCTTGCCTTTCCTTTCTTTGCCTTTTTGCCTTGACTTGCCTTGCCTTGCTTTGCCCATTTGCCTTTCCTTTCTTTGCCTTTCCTTGCCTTTTTGCCTTGCCTTGCCTTGCATTACCCGTTTGCTTTGCCTTCCCTTTCTTTACCCTTTTGCCTTGCCCTGCCTTGCTTTGCCGTTTACCTTTGACTTGCCTTGCCTTGCTATTCCCTTTTGCCTTGCCTTGTCTTGCTTTGCCCTTTTGCCTTGCATTACCTTGCTTTACCCTTTTCCCTTTCCTTGCCTTGCCTTGCTTTGCCCTTTTGCCTTGCCTTGCTTTGCCCTTTTGCGTTGTCTTGCCTTGCTTTGCTCTTTTGTGTTGCCTTTGCATGCCTTGGTTTGCACTTTTGCCTTGCCTTCCCTTGCCTTTCTTTGCCCTTTTTCCTTGCCTTGCATTGCGTTTTTGCCTTACCTTGCCTTGCATTGCTCTTTTGCCTTGCCATGCCTTGTCTTGCTTTCCCTTTTGACTTGCCTTGCTTAGCTTTGCCCTTTTCCCTTGCCTTGTCTTGGTTTGCTTTTTTACCTTGCAATGCCTTGCTTTGCCCTTTTCCCTTGCCTTTCATTTCCTTGCTTTCCCCATTTGCCTTGCCTTGGTTTGCCCTTTTGCCTTCTCTTGCATTGCCTTGCTTTGCTAATTAGACTTGCCTTGCATTGTCTTGCTTTGCCCTTTTGCCTTTCCTTGCTTTGCTCTTTTGCCTTGCCTTGCCTCGCCTTGCTTTGCTCTTTTGCCTTGCCTTGCCTTGCTTTGGCCTTTTGCCTTGCCTTTCTTTTTCATTTTGCCTTGCCTTTCCTTGCCTTGCATTTCTTTGCCGTTTTGCCTTGCATTGCCCTTCTTTACCCGTTTCTCTTCCCTTGCCATGCTTTGCCCTTTTGCCTTGCCTTGCCTTGCTTTGCCCATTTACCTTGCCTTACCTTGCTTTGCTTTGCCCATTTGTCTTGCCTTGCCTTGCCTTTCTTTGCTTTTTTGCCTTGCCTTGCCTTGCTTTAACCATCTGCTTTGCCTTCCCTTTCTTTAGCCTTTTGCCTTGCCTTGCCCTGCTTTGCCCTTTTCCTTTGCCTTTCATTACCTTGCTTTCCCCATTTGCCTTGCCTTGGTTTGCCCTTTTGCCTTCTCTTGCATTGCCTTGCCTTGCCCTTTTGCCTTGCCTTGCCTTACTTTGCCGTTTTCCCTTGCCTTTCCTTGCCCTTCTTTTCTCTTTTGCCTTTCCTTGCCTTGCCTTTCTTTGCCCTTTTGCCTTGCATTGCCCTTCTTTACCCGTTTCTCTTCCCTTCACATGCTTTGCTCTTTTGCCTTGCCTTGCCTTGCTTTGCCCATTTACCTTGCCTTACCTTTCCTTGCTTTTCCGTTTTGCCTTTCTTTGCCTTTCCTTTCTTTGCCTTTTTGCATTGTCATGCCTTTCCTTGCTTTGCCCATTTGCCTTTCCTTTCTTTGCCTTTCTTTGCCTTTTTGCCTTGCCTTGCCATGCTTTACCCGTTTGCTTTGCCTTCCCTTTCTTTACCCTTTTGCCTTGCCCTGCCTTGCTTTGCCGTTTACCTTTGACTTGCCTTGCCTTGCTATTCCCTTTTGCCTTGCCTTGCTTTGTCTTGCTTTGCCCTTTTGCCTTGCATTACCTTGCTTTACCCTTTTCCCTTTCCTTGCCTTGCCTTGCTTTGCCCTTTTGCCTTGCCTTGCTTTGCCCTTTTGCGTTGCCTTGCCTTGCTTTGCTCTTTTGTGTTGCCTTTGCATGCCTTGGTTTGCACTTTTGCCTTGCCTTCCCTTGCCTTTCTTTGCCCTTTTTCCTTGCCTTGCTTTGCGTTTTTGCCTTACCTTGCCTTGCATTGCCCTTTTGCCTTGCCATGCCTTGTCTTGCATTCTCTTTTGACTTGCCTTGCTTAGCTTATCCCTTTTCCCTTGCCTTGCCTTGGTTTGCTTTTTTACCTTGCAATGCCTTGCTTTGCCCTTTTCCCTTGCCGTTCATTACCTTTCTTTCCCCATTTGCCTTGCCTTGGTTTGCCCTTTTGCCTTGCATTGCCCTTCTTTACCCGTTTCTCTTCCCTTGACATGCTTTGCTCTTTTGCCTTGCCTTGCCTTGCTTTGCCCATTTACCTTGCCTTACCTTGCTTTGCTTTGCCCATTTGCCTTGCCTTGCCTTGCTTTAACCATTTGCTTTGCCTTCCCTTTCTTTAGCCTTTTGCGTTGCCTTGCCCTGCTTTGCCCTTTTCCCTTGCCTTTCATTACCTTGCTTTCCCCATTTGCCTTGCCTTGCTTTGCCTTTTTGCCTTTCCTTTCCTTGCCTTTCTTTGCCCTTTTGCCTTGCATTGCCTTGCTTTACCCGTTTGCTTTGCCTTTGCTTTGCCTTGCCATTTTGCCTTGCCTTGCTTTGCGTTTTTGCCTTACCTTGCCTTGCATTGGCCTTTTGCTTTGCCTTGCCTTGTCTTGCTTTCCCTTTTGACTTTCTTTGCTTAGCTTTGCCATTTTGCCTTGCCTTGCCTTGGGTTGCCTTTATGCCTTGCCATGCCTTGCTTTGCCCTTTTCCCTTGCCTTTCATTACCTTGCTTTCCCCATTTGCCTTGCCTTGGTTTGCCCTTTTGCCTTCTCTTGCATTGCCTTGCTTTGCTATTTAGACTTGCCTTGCATTGTCTTGCTTTGCCCTTTTGCCTTTCCTTGCTTTGCTCTTTTGCCTTGCCTTGCCTCGCCTTGCTTTGCTCTTTTGCCTTACCTTGCCTTGCTTTGGCCTTTTGCCTTGCCTTTCTTTTTCATTTTGCGTTGCCTTTCCTTGCCTTGCCTTTCTTTGCCCTTTTGCCTTGCATTGCCCTTCTTTACCCGTTTCTCTTCCCTTGCCATGCTTTGCCCTTTTGCCTTGCCTTGCCTTGCTTTGCCATTTACCTTGCCTTACCTTGCTTTGCTTTGCCCATTTGTCTTGCCTTGCCTTGCCTTTTTTTGCCTTTTTGCCTTGCCTTGCCTTGCTTTAACCATTTGCTTTGCCTTCCCTTTCTTTAGCCTTTTGCCTTGCCTTGCCCTGCTTTGCCATTTTCCTTTGCCTTTCATTACCTTGCTTTCCCCATTTGCCTTGCCTTGGTTTGCCCTTTTGCCTTCTCTTGCATTGCCTTGCCTTGCCCTTTTGCCTTGCCTTGCCTTACTTTGCCGTTTTCCCTTGCCTTTCCTTGCCCTTCTTTTCTCTTTTGCCTTTCCTTGCCTTGCCTTTCTTTGCCCTTTTGCCTTGCATTGCCCTTCTTTACCCGTTTCTCTTCCCTTCACATGCTTTGCCCTTTTGCCTTGCCTTGCCCTGGGTTGCCTTTATGCCTTGCCAGGCCTTGCTTTGACTTTTTCCTTTGCCTTTCATTACCTTGCTTTCCCCATTTGCCCGGCCTTGCTTTGCCCTTTTGCCTTGCCCTGCCTTGCTTTGCCCTTTAGACTTGCAATGCATTGTCGTCCTTTGCCCTTTTGCCTTTTTTTTCTTTGCCTTTTGCCTTGCATATCCTTTCTTTACCCGTTTCTGTTCCCTTACCATGCTTTGCCCTTTTGCCTTGCCTTGCCTTGCTTTGCCCTGTAGACTTGCCTTGCATTGTCTTCCTTTGCCCTTTTGCCTTTCCTTGCTTTGCCCTTTTGCCTTGCCTTGCCTTAGCCTTACTTTGCTCTTTTGCCTTACCTTGCCTTTCTTTGCCCTTTTGCCTTGCATTGCCTTTCTTTACCCGTTTCTCTTCCCTTACCATGCTTTGCCCTTTTGCCTTGTCTTGCCTTGCTTTGCCCATTTACCTTGCCTTACCTTTCCTTGCTTTTCCGTTTTGCCTTTCTTTGCCTTTCCTTTCTTTGCCTTTTTGCCTTGACATGCCTTGCCTTGCTTTGCCCATTTGCCTTTCCTTTCTTTGCATTTTTGCCTTGCCTTGCCTTGCTTTACCCGTTTGCTTTACCTTTTCTTTCTTTAGCCTTTTGCCTTGCCTTGCCTTGCTTTGCCGATTTGCCTTGCCTTGCATTGCTTTAACCATTTGCTTTGCCTTCCCTTTCTTTAGCCTTTTGCCTTGCCTTGCCCTGCTTTGCCCTTTTCCCTTGCCTTTCATTACCTTGCTTTCCCCATTTGCCTTGCCTTGCTTTGCCTTTTTGCCTTTCCTTGCCTTGCCTTTCTTTGCCCTTTTGCCTTGCATTGCCTTGCTTTACCCGTTTGCTTTGCCTTGCCTTGCTTTGCCATTTTGCCTTGCCTTGCTTTGCGTTTTTGCCTCACCTTGCCTTGCATTGGCCTTTTGCTTTGCCTTGCCTTGTCTTGCTTTCCCTTTTGACTTTCCTTGCTTAGCTTTGCCTTTTTGCCTTGCCTTGCCTTGGGTTGCCTTTATGCCTTGCCATGCCTTGCTTTGACTTTTTCCTTTGCCTTTCATTACCTTGCTTTCCCCATTTGCCGTGCCTTGCTTTGCCCTTTTGCCTTGCCTTGCCTTGCTTTGCCCTTTAGACTTGCCATGCATTGTCGTCCTTTGCCGTTTTGCCTTTCCTTTCTTTGCCTTTTGCCTTGCGTATCCTTTCTTTACCCGTTTCTGTTCCCTTACCATGCTTTGCCCTTTTGCCTTGCCTTGCCTTGCTTTGCCCTGTAGACTTGCCTTGCATTGTCTTCCTTTGCCCTTTTGCCTTTCCTTGCTTTGCCCTTTTGCCTTGCCTTGCCTTAGCCTTACTTTGCTCTTTTGCCTTACCTTGCCTTTCTTTGCCCTTTTGCCTTGCATTGCCTTTCTTTACCCGTTTCTCTTCCCTTACCATGCTTTGCCCTTTTGCCTTGCCTTGCCTTGCTTTGCCCATTTACCTTGCCTTACCTTTCCTTGCTTTTCCGTTTTGCCTTTCCTTGCCTTTCCTTTCTTTGCCTTTTTAACTTGACTTGCCTTGCCTTGTTTGCCCATTTGCCTTTCCTTTCTTTGCCTTTCTTTGCCTTTTTGCCTTGCCTTGCCTTGCTTTACCCGTTTGCTTTACCGTTTCTTTCTTTAGCCTTTTGCCTTGCCTTGCCTTGCTTTGCCGTTTTCCCTTGCCTTGCCTTGCTTTAACCATTTGCTTTGCCTTCCCTTTCTTTAGCCTTTTGCCTTGCCTTGCCCTGCTTTGCCCTTTTCCCTTGCCTTTCATTACCTTGCTTTCCCCATTTGCCTTGCCTTGCTTTGCCTTTTTGCCTTTCCTTGCCTTGCCTTTCTTTGCCCTTTTGCCTTGCATTGCCTTGCTTTACCCGTTTGCTTTGCCTTGAATTGCTTTGCCATTTTGCCTTGCCTTGCTTTGCGTTTTTGCCTTACCTTGCTTTGCATTGGCCTTTTGGTTTGCCTTGTTGTCTTGCTTTCCCTTTTGACTTTCCTTGCTTAGCTTTGCCCTTTTGCCTTGCCTTGCCTTGGGTTGCCTTTATGCCTTGCCATGCCTTGCTTTGACTTTTTCCTTTGCCTTTCATTACCTTGCTTCCCCATTTGCCGTGCCTTCCTTTGCCCTTTTGCCTTGCCTTGCCTTGCTTTGCCCTGTAGACTTGCCTTGCATTGTCTTCCTTTGCCCTTTTGCCTTTCCTTGCTTTGCCCTTTTGCCTTGCCTTGCCTTAGCCTTACTTTGCTCTTTTGCCTTACCTTGCCTTTCTTTGCCCTTTTGCCTTGCATTGCCTTTCTTTACCCGTTTCTCTTCCCTTACCATGCTTTGCCCTTTTGCCTTGCCTTGGCTTGCTTTGCCCATTTACCTTGCCTTACCTTTCCTTGCTTTTCCGTTTTGCCTTTCCTTGCCTTTCCTTTCTTTGCCTTTTTAACTTGACTTGCCTTGCCTTGTTTGCCCATTTGCCTTTCCTTTCTTTGCCTTTCTTTGCCTTTTTGCCTTGCCTTGCTTTGCTTTACCCGTTTGCTTTACCTTTTCTTTCTTTAGCCTTTTGCCTTGCCTTGCCTTGCTTTGCCGATTTGCCTTGCCTTGCATTGCTTTAACCATTTGCTTTGCCTTCCCTTTCTTTAGCCTTTTGCCTTGCCTTGCCCTGCTTTGCCCTTTTCCCTTGCCTTTCATTACCTTGCTTTCCCCATTTGCCTTGCCTTGCTTTGCCTTTTTGCCTTTCCTTGCCTTGCCTTTCTTTGCCCTTTTGCCTTGCATTGCCTTGCTTTACCCGTTTGCTTTGCCTTGCCTTGCTTTGCCATTTTGCCTTGCCT
Source organism: Columba guinea (assembly GCA_032206185.1). Lineage (NCBI taxonomy): Eukaryota > Metazoa > Chordata > Aves > Columbiformes > Columbidae > Columba > Columba guinea. The sequence continues at coordinate 313,637 of JAVLUU010000384.1, forward strand.
TGCTTTGCGTTTTTGCCTTACCTTGCCTTGCATTGGCCTTTTGCTTTGCCTTGCCTTGTCTTGCTTTCCCTTTTGACTTTCCTTGCTTAGCTTTGCCTTTTTGCCTTGCCTTGCCTTGGGTTGCCTTTATGCCTTGCCATGCCTTGCTTTGACTGTTTCCTTTGCCTTTCATTACCTTGCTTTCCCCATTTGCCGTGCCTTGCTTTGCCCTTTTGCCTTGCCTTGCCTTGCTTTGCCCTTTAGACTTGCCATGCATTGTCGTCCTTTGCCGTTTTGCCTTTCCTTTCTTTGCCTTTTGCCTTGCGTATCCTTTCTTTACCCGTTTCTGTTCCCTTACCATGCTTTGCCCTTTTGCCTTGCCTTGCCTTGCTTTGCCCATTTACCTTGCCTTACCTTTCCTTGCTTTTCCGTTTTGCCTTTCCTTGCCTTTCCTTTCTTTGCCTTTTTAACTTGACTTGCCTTGCCTTGTTTGCCCATTTGCCTTTCCTTTCTTTGCCTTTCTTTGCCTTTTTGCCTTGCCTTGCCTTGCTTTACCCGTTTGCTTTACCTTTTCTTTCTTTAGCCTTTTGCCTTGCCTTGCCTTGCTTTGCCGTTTTCCCTTGCCTTGCCTTGCCTTGCCTTGCCCTTTTGCCTTGCCTTGCTTTGCCCTTTTGCGTTGCCTTGCCTTGCTTTGCTCTTTTGTATTGCCTTTGCATGCCTTGGTTTGCACTTTTGCCTTGCCTTCCCTTGCTTTGCTTTGCCCTTTTGCCTTGCCTTGCTTTGCATTTTTGCCTTTCCTTTGCCTTTTTCCCTTGCCTTCCGTTGTCTTGCTTTCCCTTTTGACTTGCCTTGCTTAACTTTGCCCTTTTGCCTTGCTTTGCCATGCTTTTCCATTTTGCCTTTCCTTGCCTTGCCTTTCTTTGCCTTTTTGCCTTGCCTTGCTTTACCCGTTTGCTTTGCCTTCACTTGCTTTGCTCTTTTGCTTTGCTTTGTATTGCCTTGCTTTGCCATTTGCCTTGCCTTGCCTTACTTTTGCCGTTTTGCCTTGCCTTGCCTTGCCCTTCTTTTCTCTTTTGCCTTTCCTTGCCTTGCCATGCTTTGCCCTTTTGCCTTGCCTTGCCTTGCTTTGCTCTTTTGCTTTGCCTTACTTTACTTTGCCCTTTTGCCTTGCATTCCCTTGCCTTTCTTTGCCCTTTTGCCTTGCCTTGCATTGTCTTGCTTTGCCCTTTTGCCTTTCCTTGCTTTGCCTTTTTGCCTTGCCTTGCCTTGCCTTGCTTTGGTCTTTTGCCTTGCCTTGCTTTTTCACTTGGCCTTGTCTTGCCTTGCCTTGCCTTTCCTTTCTTTGCCCTTTTGCCTTGCATTGCCTTGCTTTACCCGTTTGCTTTGCCTTGCCTTGCTTTGCCATTTTGCCTTGCCTTGCCTTGCTTTGCCATTTTGCCTTGCCTTGCTTTGCGTTTTTGCCTTACCTTGCCTTGCATTGCCCTTTTGCCTTGCCTTTCATTGCCTTGCTTTCCCCATTTGCCTTGCCTTGCTTTGCCCTTTTGACTTGCCTTGCCTTGCCTTGCTTTGCCCTGTAGACTTGCCTTGCATTGTCTTCCTTTGCCCTTTTGCCTTTCCTTGCTTTGCCCTTTTGCCTTGCCTTGCCTTAGCCTTACTTTGCTCTTTTGCCTTACTTTGCCTTTCTTTGCCCTTTTGCCTTGCATTGCCTTTCTTTACCCGTTTCTCTTCCTTTACCATGCTTTGCCCCTTTGCCTTGCCTTGCCTTGCTTTGCCCTTTTACCTTGCCTTACCTTTCCTTGCTTTTCCGTTTTGCCTTTCCTTGCCTTTCCTTTCTTTGCCTTTTTAACTTGACTTGCCTTGCCTTGTTTGCCCATTTGCCTTTCCTTTCTTTGCCTTTCTTTGCCTTTTTGCCTTGCCTTGCCTTGCTTTACCTGTTTGCTTTGCCTTCCCTTTCTTTACCCTTTTGCCTTGCCCTGCCTTGCTTTGCCGTTTACCTTTGATTTGCCTTGCCTTGCTATTCCCTTTTGTCTTGCCTTGCCTTGTCTTGCTTTGCCCTTTTGCCTTGCATTACCTTGCTTTACCCTTTTCCCTTTCCTTGCCTTGCCTTGCTTTGCCCTTTTGCCTTGCCTTGCTTTGCCCTTTTGCGTTGCCTTGCCTTGCTTTGCTCTTTTGTGTTCCCTTTGCATGCCTTGGTTTGCACTTTTGCCTTCCCTTCCCTTGCCTTTCTTTGCCCTTTTTCCTTGCCTTGCATTGCGTTTTTGCCTTACCTTGCCTTGCATTGCTCTTTTGCCTTGCCATGCCTTGTCTTGCTTTCCCTTTTGACTTGCCTTGCTTAGCTTTGCCCTTTTCCCTTGCCTTGTCTTGGTTTGCTTTTTTACCTTGCAATGCCTTGCTTTGCCCTTTTCCCTTGCCTTTCATTACCTTGCTTTCCCCATTTGCCTTGCCTTGGTTTGCCCTTTTGCCTTCTCTTGCATTGCCTTGCTTTGCTATTTAGACTTGCCTTGCATTGTCTTGCTTTGCCCTTTTGCCTTGCCTTGCCCTGCTTTGGCCTTTTGCCTTGCCTTTCTTTTTCATTTTGCCTTGCCTTTCCTTGCCTTGCATTTCTTTGCCCTTTTGCCTTGCATTGCCCTTCTTTACCCGTTTCTCTTCCCTTGACATGCTTTGCCCTTTTGCCTTGCCTTGCCTTGCTTTGCCCATTTACCTTGCCTTACCTTGCTTTGCTTTGCCCATTTGTCTTGCCTTGCCTTGCCTTTCTTTGCCTTTTTGCCTTGCCTTGCCTTGCTTTAACCATTTGCTTTGCCTTCCCTTTCTTTAGCCTTTTGCCTTGCCTTACCCTGCTTTGCCCTTTTCCTTTGCCTTTCATTACCTTGCTTTCCCCATTTGCCTTGCCTTGGTTTGCCCTTTTGCCTTCTCTTGCATTGCCTTGCCTTGCCCTTTTGCCTTGCCTTGCCTTACTTTGCCGTTTTGCCTTGCCTTTCCTTGCCCTTCTTTTCTCTTTTGCCTTTCCTTGCCTTGCCTTTCTTTGCCCTTTTGCCTTGCATTGCCCTTCTTTACCCGTTTCTCTTCCCTTCACATGCTTTGCCCTATTGCTTTGCCTTGCCTTGCTTTGCCCATTTACCTTGCCTTACCTTTCCTTGCTTTTCCGTTTTGCCTTTCTTTGCCTTTCCTTTCTTTGCCTTTTTGCCTTGACATGCCTTGCCTTGCTTTGCCATATGCCTTTCCTTTCTTTGCCTTTCTTTGCCTTTTTTCCTTGCCTTGCCTTGCTTTACCCGTTTGCTTTGCCTTCCCTTTCTTTACCCTTTTGCCTTGCCCTGCCTTGCTTTGCCGTTTACCTTTGACTTGCCTTGCCTTCCTATTCCCTTTTGCCTTGCCTTGCCTTGTGTTGCTTTGTCCTTTTGCCTTGCATTACCTTGCTTTACCCTTTTCCCTTTCCTTGCCTTGCCTTGCTTTGCCCTTTTGCCTTGCCTTGCTTTGCCCTTTTGCGTTGCCTTGCCTTGCTTTGCCCATTTACCTTGCCTTACCTTTCCTTACTTTTCCGTTTTGCCTTTCCTTGCCTTTCCTTTCTTTGCCGTTTTGCCTTGACTTGCCTTGCCTTGCTTTGCCCATTTGCCTTTCCTTTCTTTGCCTTTCTTTGCCTTTTTGCCTTGCCTTGCCTTGCATTACCCGTTTGCTTTGCCTTCCCTTTCTTTACCCTTTTGCCTTGCCTTGCCTTGCTTTGCCGTTTTGCCTTGCCTTGCCTTGCCTTGCTATTCCCTTTTGCCTTGCCTTGCCTTGTCTTGCTTTGCCCTTTTGCCTTACATTACCTTGCTTTACCCTTTTCCCTTTCCTTGCCTTGCCTTGCTTTGCCCTTTTGCCTTGCCTTGCTTTGCCCTTTTGCGTTGCCTTGCCTTGCTTTGCTCTTTTGTGTTGCCTTTGCATGCCTTGGTTTGCACTTTTGCCTTTCCTTCCCTTGCCTTTCTTTGCCCTTTTTCCTTGCCTTGCATTGCGTTTTTGCCTTACCTTGCCTTGCATTGCCCTTTTGCCTTGCCATGCCTTGTCTTGCTTTCCCTTTTGACTTGCCTTGCTTAGCTTTGCCCTTTTCCCTTGCCTTGTCTTGGTTTGCTTTTTTACCTTGCAATGCCTTGCTTTGCCCTTTTCCCTTGCCTTTCATTACCTTGCTTTCCCCATTTGCCTTGCCTTGGTTTGCCCTTTTGCCTTCTCTTACATTGCCTTGCTTTGCTATTTAGACTTGTCTTGCATTGTCTTGCTTTGCCCTTTTGCCTTTCCTTGCTTTGCTCTTTTGCCTTGCCTTGCCTTGCTTTGGCCTTTTGCCTTGCCTTTCTTTTTCATTTTGCCTTGCCTTTCCTTGCCTTGCATTTCTTTGCCCTTTTGCCTTGCATTGCCCTTCTTTACCCGTTTCTCTTCCCTTGCCATGCTTTGCCTTTTTGCCTTGTGTTGCTTTGCTTTGCCCATTTACCTTGCCTTACCTTGCTTTGCTTTGCCCATTTGTCTTGCCTTGCCTTGCCTTTCTTTGCCTTTTTGCCTTGCCTTGCCTTGCTTTAACCATTTGCTTTGCCTTCCCTTTCTTTAGCCTTTTGCCTTGCCTTGCCCTGCTTTGCCCTTTTCCCTTGCCTTTCATTACCTTGCTTTCCCCATTTGCCTTGCCTTGCTTTGCCTTTTTGCCTTTCCTTGCCTTGCCTTTCTTTGCCCTTTTGCCTTGCATTGCCTTGCTTTACCCGTTTGCTTTGCCTTGCCTGGCTTTGCCATTTTGCCTTGCCTTGCTTTGCGTTTTTGCCTTACCTTGCCTTGCATTGGCCTTTTGCTTTGCCTTCCCTTGTCTTGCTTTCCCTTTTGACTTTCCTTGCTTAGCTTTGCCCTTTTGCCTTGCCTTGCCTTGGGTTGCCTTTATGCATTGCCATGCCTTGCTTTGACTTTTTCCTTTGCCTTTCATTACCTTGCTTTCCCCAATTGCCGTGCCTTGCTTTGCCCTTTTGCCTTGCCTTGCCTTGCTTTGCCCTTTAGACTTGCCATGCATTGTCGTCCTTTGCCGTTTTGCCTTTCCTTTCTTTGCCTTTTGCCTTGCATATCCTTTCTTTACCCGTTTCTGTTCCCTTACCATGCCTTGCCCTTTTGCCTTGCCTTGCCTTGCTTTGCCCTGTAGACTTGCCTTGCATTGTCTTCCTTTGCCCTTTTGCCTTTCCTTGCTTTGCCCTTTTGCCTTGCCTTGCCTTAGCCTTACTTTGCTCTTTTGCCTTACCTTGCCTTTCTTTGCCCTTTTGCCTTGCATTGCCTTTCTTTACCCGTTTCTCTTCCCTTCACATGCTTTGCCCTATTGCTTTGCCTTGCCTTGCTTTGCCCATTTACCTTGCCTTACCTTTCCTTGCTTTTCCGTTTTGCCTTTCTTTGCCTTTCCTTTCTTTGCCTTTTTGCCTTGACATGCCTTGCCTTGCTTTGCCCATATGCCTTTCCTTTCTTTGCCTTTCTTTGCCTTTTTTCCTTGCCTTGTTCTGCTTTACCCGTTTGCTTTGCCTTCCCTTTCTTTACCCTTTTGCCTTGCTCTGCCTTGCTTTGCCGTTTACCTTTGACTTGCCTTGCCTTCCTATTCCCTTTTGCCTTGCCTTGCCTTGTGTTGCTCTGTCCTTTTGCCTTGCATTACCTTGCTTTACCCTTTTCCCTTTCCTTGCCTTGCCTTGCTTTGCCCTCTTGCCTTGCCTTGCTTTGCCCTTTTGCGTTGCCTTGCCTTGCTTTGCCCATTTACCTTGCCTTACCTTTCCTTACTTTGCCGTTTTGCCTTGACTTGCCTTGCCTTGCTTTGCCCATTTGCCTTTCCTTTCTTTGCCTTTCTTTGCCTTTTTGCCTTGCCTTGCCTTGCATTACCCGTTTGCTTTGCCTTCCCTTTCTTTACCCTTTTGCCTTGCCTTGCCTTGCTTTGCCGTTTTGCCTTGCCTTGCCTTGTCTTGCTTTGCCATTTTGCCTTACATTACCTTGCTTTACCCTTTTCCCTTTCCTTGCCTTGCCTTGCTTTGCCCTTTTGCCTTGCCTTGCTTTGCCCTTTTGCGTTGCCTTGCCTTGCTTTGCTCTTTTGTGTTGCCTTTGCATGCCTTGGTTTGCACTTTTGCCTTTCCTTGCCTTGCTTAGCTTTGCCCTTTTCCCTTGCCTTGTCTTGGTTTGCTTTTTTACCTTGCAATGCCTTGCTTTGCCCTTTTGCCTTGCCTTTCATTACCTTGCTTTCCCCATTTGCCTTGCCTTGGTTTGCCCTTTTCCCTTGCCTTTCATTACCTTGCTTTCCCCATTTGCCTTGCCTTGGTTTGCCCTTTTGCCTTCTCTTGCATTGCCTTGCTTTGCTATTTAGACTTGTCTTGCATTGTCTTGCTTTGCCCTTTTGCCTTTCCTTGCTTTGCTCTTTTGCCTTGCCTTGCCTTGCTTTGGCCTTTTGCCTTGCCTTTCTTTTTCATTTTGCCTTGCCTTTCCTTGCCTTGCCTTTCTTTGCCCTTTTGCCTTGCATTGCCCTTCTTTACCCGTTTCTCTTCCCTTGCCATGCTTTGCCCTTTTGCCTTGCCTTGCCTTGCTTTGCCCATTTACCTTGCCTTACCTTGCTTTGCTTTGCCCATTTGCCTTGCCTTGCCTTTCTTTAACCATTTGCTTTGCCTTCCCTTTCTTTAGCCTTTTGCCTTGCCTTGCCCTGCTTTGCCCTTTTCCGTTGCCTTTCATTACCTTGCTTTCCCCATTTGCCTTGCCTTTCTTTGCCCTTTTGCCTTGCATTGCCTTGCTTTACCCGTTTGCTTTGCCTTGCCTTGCTTTGCCATTTTGCCTTGCCTTGCTTTGCGTTTTTGCCTTACCTTGCCTTTCATTGCCCTTTTGCCTTGCCTTTCATTGCCTTGCTTTCCCCATTTGCCTTGCCTTGCTTTGCCCTTTTGCCTTTCCTTGCCTTGATTTGCCCTGTAGACTTGCCTTGCTTTGCCCTGTAGACTTGCCTTGCATTGTCTTCCTTTGCCCTTTTGCCTTTCCTTGCTTTGCCCTTTTGCCTTGCCTTGCCTTAGCCTTACTTTGCTCTTTTGCCTTACCTTGCCTTTCTTTGCCCTTTTGCCTTGAATTGCCTTTCTTTACCCGTTTCTCTTCCCTTACCATGCTTTGCCCTTTTGCCTTGCCTTGCCTTGCTTTGCCCATTTACCTTGCCTTACCTTTCCTTGCTTTTCCGTTTTGCCTTTCTTTGCCTTTCCTTTCTTTGCCTTTTTGCCTTGCCTTGCCTTTCTTTACCTGTTTGCTTTGCCTTCCCTTTCTTTACCCTTTTGCCTTGCCCTGCCTTGCTTTGCCGTTTACCTTTGACTTGCCTTGCCTTGCTATTCCCTTTTGCCTTGCCTTGCCTTGTCTTGCTTTGCCCTTTTGCCTTGCATTACCTTGCTTTACCCTTTTCCCTTTCCTTGCCCTGCCTTGCTTTGCCCTTTTGCCTTGCCTTGCTTTGCCCTTTTGCGTTGCCTTGCCTTGCTTTGCTCTTTTGTGTTGCCTTTGCATGCCTTGGTTTGCACTTTTGCCTTCCCTTCCCTTGCCTTTCTTTGCCCTTTTTCCTTGCCTTGCATTGCGTTTTTGCCTTACCTTGCCTTGCATTGCTCTTTTGCCTTGCCATGCCTTGTCTTGCTTTCCCTTTTGACTTGCCTTGCTTAGCTTTGCCCTTTTCCCTTGCCTTGTCTTGGTTTGCTTTTTTACCTTGCAATGCCTTGCTTTGCCCTTTTCCCTTGCCTTTCATTACCTTGCTTTCCCCATTTGCCTTGCCTTGGTTTGCCCTTTTGCTTTCTCTTGCATTGCCTTGCTTTGCTATTTAGACTTGCCTTGCATTGTCTTGCTTTGCCCTTTTGCCTTTCCTTGCTTTGCTCTTTTGCCTTGCCTTGCCTCGCCTTGCTTTGCTCTTTTGCCTTGCCTTGCCTTGCTTTGGCCTTTTGCCTTGCCTTTCTTTTTCATTTTGCCTTGCCTTTCCTTGCCTTGCCTTTCTTTGCCCTTTTGCCTTGCATTGCCCTTCTTTACCCGTTTCTCTTCCCTTGCCATGCTTTGCCTTTTTGCCTTGTGTTGCCTTGCTTTGCCCATTTACCTTGCCTTACCTTGGTTTGCTTTGCCCATTTGTCTTGCCTTGCCTTGCCTTTCTTTGCCTTTTTGCCTTGCCTTGCCTTGCTTTAACCATTTGCTTTGCCTTCCCTTTCTTTAGCCTTTTGCCTTGCCTTGCCCTGCTTTGCCCTTTTCCCTTGCCTTTCATTACCTTGCTTTCCCCATTTGCCTTGCCTTGCTTTGCCTTTTTGCCTTTCCTTGCCTTGCCTTTCTTTGCCCTTTTGCCTTGCATTGCCTTGCTTTACCCGTTTGCTTTGCCTTGCCTGGCTTTGCCATTTTGCCTTGCCTTGCTTTGCGTTTTTGCCTTACCTTGCCTTGCATTGGCCTTTTGCTTTGCCTTGCCTTGTCTTGCTTTCCCTTTTGACTTTCCTTGCTTAGCTTTGCCCTTTTGCCTTGCCTTGCCTTGGGTTGCCTTTATGCCTTGCCATGCCTTGCTTTGACTTTTTCCTTTGCCTTTCATTACCTTGCTTTCCCCATTTGCCGTGCCTTGCTTTGCCCTTTTGCCTTGCCTTGCCTTGCTTTGCCCTTTAGACTTGCCATGCATTGTCGTCCTTTGCCCTTTTGCCTTTCCTTTCTTTGCCTTTTGCCTTGCATATCCTTTCTTTACCCGTTTCTGTTCCCTTACCATGCTTTGCCCTTTTGCCTTGCCTTGCCTTGCCTTGCTTTGCCCTGTAGACTTGCCTTGCATTGTCTTCCTTTGCCCTTTTGCCTTTCCTTGCTTTGCCCTTTTGCCTTGCCTTGCCTTAGCCTCACTTTTCTCTTTTACCTTACCTTGCTTTCTTTGCCCTTTTGCCTTGCATTGCCTTTCTTTACCCGTTTCTCTTCCCTTACCATGCTTTGCCCTTTTGCCTTGCCTTGCCTTGCTTTGCCCATTTACCTTGCCTTACCTTTCCTTGCTTTTCCGTTTTGCCTTTCTTTGCCTTTCCTTTCTTTGCCTTTTTGCCTTGCCTTGCCTTGCATTACCTGTTTGCTTGGCCTTCCCTTTCTTTACCCTTTTGCCTTGCCCTGCCTTGCTTTGCCGTTTACCTTTTACTTGCCTTGCCTTGCTATTCCCTTTTGCCTTGCCTTGCCTTGTCTTGCTTTCCCCTTTTGCCTTGCATTACCTTGCTTTACCCTTTTCCCTTTCCTTGCCCTGCCTTGCTTTGCCCTTTTGCCTTGCCTTTCTTTGCCCTTTTGCGTTGCCTTGCCTTGCTTTGCTCTTTTGTGTTGCCTTTGCATGCCTTGGTTTGCACTTTTGCCTTGCCTTCCCTTGCCTTTCTTTGCCCTTTTTCCTTGCCTTGCATTGCGTTTTTGCCTTACCTTGCCTTGCATTGCTCTTTTGCCTTGCCATGCCTTGTCTTGCTTTCCCTTTTGACTTGCCTTGCTTAGCTTTGCCCTTTTCCCTTGCCTTGTCTTGGTTTGCTTTTTTACCTTGCAATGCCTTGCTTTGCCCTTTTCCCTTGCCTTTCATTACCTTGCTTTCCCCATTTGCCTTGCCTTGGTTTGCCCTTTTGCTTTCTCTTGCATTGCCTTGCTTTGCTATTTAGACTTGTCTTGCATTGTCTTGCTTTGCCCTTTTGCCTTTCCTTGCTTTGCTCTTTTGCCTTGCCTTGCCTCGCCTTGCTTTGCTCTTTTGCCTTGCCTTGCCTTGCTTTGGCCTTTTGCCTTGCCTTTCTTTTTCATTTTGCCTTGCCTTTCCTTGCCTTGCATTTCTTTGCCCTTTTGCCTTGCATTGCCCTTCTTTACCCGTTTCTCTTCCCTTGCCATGCTTTGCCTTTTTGCCTTGTGTTGCCTTGCTTTGCCCATTTACCTTGCTTTGCTTTGCCCATTTGTCTTGCCTTGCCTTGCCTTTCTTTGCCTTTTTGCCTTGCCTTGCCTTGCTTTAACCACTTGCTTTGCCTTCCCTTTCTTTAGCCTTTTGCCTTGCCTTGCCCTGCTTTGCCCTTTTCCCTTGCCTTTCATTACCTTGCTTTCCCCATTTGCCTTGCCTTGCTTTGCCTTTTTGCCTTTCCTTGCCTTGCCTTTCTTTGCCCTTTTGCCTTGCATTGCCTTGCTTTACCCGTTTGCTTTGCCTTGCCTGGCTTTGCCATTTTGCCTTGCCTTGCTTTGCGTTTTTGCCTTACCTTGCCTTGCATTGGCCTTTTGCTTTGCCTTGCCTTGTCTTGCTTTCCCTTTTGACTTTCCTTGCTTAGCTTTGCCATTTTGCCTTGCCTTGCCTTGGGTTGCCTTTATGCCTTGCCATGCCTTGCTTTGACTTTTTCCTTTGCCTTTCATTACCTTGCTTTCCCCATTTGCCGTGCCTTGCTTTGCCCTTTTGCCTTGCCTTGCCTTGCTTTGCCCTTTAGACTTGCCATGCATTGTCGTCCTTTGCCCTTTTGCCTTTCCTTTCTTTGCCTTTTGCCTTGCATATCCTTTCTTTACCCGTTTCTGTTCCCTTACCATGCTTTGCCCTTTTGCCTTGCCTTGCCTTGCTTTGCCCTGTAGACTTGCCTTGCATTGTCTTCCTTTGCCCTTTTGCCTTTCCTTGCTTTGCCCTTTTGCCTTGCCTTGCCTTAGCCTTACTTTGCTCTTTTGCCTTACCTTGCCTTTCTTTGCCCTTTTGCCTTGCATTGCCTTTCTTTACCCGTTTCTCTTCCCTTACCATGCTTTGCCCTTTTGCCTTGCCTTGCCTTGCTTTGCCCATTTACCTTGCCTTACCTTTCCTTGCTTTTCCGTTTTGCCTTTCTTTGCCTTTCCTTTCTTTGCCTTTTTGCCTTGCCTTGCCTTGCATTACCTGTTTGCTTTGCCTTCCCTTTCTTTACCCTTTTGCCTTGCCCTGCCTTGCTTTGCCGTTTACCTTTGACTTGCCTTGCCTTGCTATTCCCTTTTGCCTTGCCTTGCCTTGTCTTGCTTTGCCCTTTTGCCTTGCCTTGCTTTGCCCTTTTGCGTTGCCTTGCCTTGCTTTGCTCTTTTGTGTTGCCTTTGCATGCCTTGGTTTGCACTTTTGCCTTGCCTTCCCTTGCCTTTCTTTGCCCTTTTTCCTTGCCTTGCATTGCGTTTTTGCCTTACCTTGCCTTGCATTGCTCTTTTGCCTTGCCATGCCTTGTCTTGCTTTCCCTTTTGACTTGCCTTGCTTAGCTTTGCCCTTTTCCCTTGCCTTGTCTTGGTTTGCTTTTTTACCTTGCAATGCCTTGCTTTGCCCTTTTCCCTTGCCTTTCATTACCTTGCTTTCCCCATTTGCCTTGCCTTGGTTTGCCCTTTTGCTTTCTCTTGCATTGCCTTGCTTTGCTATTTAGACTTGCCTTGCATTGTCTTGCTTTGCCCTTTTGCCTTTCCTTGCTTTGCTCTTTTGCCTTGCCTTGCCTCGCCTTGCTTTGCTCTTTTGCCTTGCCTTGCCTTGCTTTGGCCTTTTGCCTTGCCTTTCTTTTTCATTTTGCCTTGCCTTTCCTTGCCTTGCATTTCTTTGCCCTTTTGCCTTTCATTGCCCTTTACCCGTTTCTCTTCCCTTGCCATGCTTTGCCCTTTTGCCTTGCCTTGCCTTGCTTTGCCCATTTACCTTGCCTTACCTTGCTTTGCCCATTTGTTTTGCCTTTCCTTGCCTTTCTTTGCCTTTTTGCCTTGCCTTGCCTTGCTTTAACCATTTGCTTTGCCTTCCCTTTCTTTAGCCTTTTGCCTTGCCTTGCCCTGCTTTGCCCTTTTCCTTTGCCTTTCATTACCTTGCTTTCCCCATTTGCCTTACCTTGGTTTGCCCTTTTGCCTTCTCTTGCATTGCCTTGCCTTGCCCTTTTGCCTTGCCTTGCCTTACTTTGCCGTTTTGCCTTGCCTTTCCTTGCCCTTCTTTTCTCTTTTGCCTTTCCTTGCCTTGCCTTTCTTTGCCCTTTTGCCTTGCATTGCCCTTCTTTACCCGTTTCTCTTCCCTTCACATGCTTTGCCCTTTTGCTTTGCCTTGCCTTGCTTTGCCCATCTACCTTGCCTTACCTTTCCTTGCTTTTCCGTTTTGCCTTTCTTTGCCTTTCCTTTCTTTGCCTTTTTGCCTTGACATGCCTTGCCTTGCTTTGCCCATATGCCTTTCCTTTCTTTGCCTTTCTTTGCCTTTTTTCCTTGCCTTGCCTTGCTTTACCCGTTTGCTTTGCCTTCCCTTTCTTTACCCTTTTGCCTTGCCCTGCCTTGCTTTGCCGTTTACCTTTGACTTGCCTTGCCTTGCTATTCCCTTTTGCCTTGCCTTGCCTTGTCTTGCTTTGCCCTTTTGCCTTACATTACCTTGCTTTACCCTTTTCCCTTTCCTTGCCTTGCCTTGCTTTGCCCTTTTGCCTTTCCTTGCTTTGCCCTTTTGCCTTGCCTTGCCCTGCTTTGGCCTTTTGCCTTGCCTTTCTTTTTCATTTTGCCTTGCCTTTCATTGCCTTGCATTTTTTTGCCCTTTTTCCTTGCCTTGCTTTGCGTTTTTGCCTTACCTTGCCTTGCATTGCCCTTTTGCCTTGCCATGCCTTGTCTTGCATTCTCTTTTGACTTGCCTTGCTTAGCTTTGCCCTTTTCCCTTGCCTTGCCTTGGTTTGCTTTTTTACCTTGCAATGCCTTGCTTTGCCCTTTTCCCTTGCCTTTCATTACCTTGCTTTCCCCATTTGCCTTACCTTGGTTTGCCCTTTTGCCTTCTCTTGCATTGCCTTGCTTTGCTAATTAGACTTGCCTTGCATTGTCTTGCTTTCCCCTTTTGCCTTTCCTTGCTTTGCCCTTTTGCCTTGCCTTGCCTCGCCTTGCTTTGCTCTTTTGTCTTGCCTTGCCTTGCTTTGGCCTTTTGCCTTGCCTTTCTTTTTCATTTTGCCTTGCCTTTCCTTGCCTTGCCTTTCTTTGCCCTTTTGCCTTGCATTACCCTTCTTTACCCGTTTCTCTTCCCTTGACATGCTTTGCCCTTTTGCCTTGCCTTGCCTTGCTTTGCCCATTTACCTTGCCTTACCTTGCTTTGCCTTTTTGCCTTGCCTTGCCTTGCTTTAACCATTTGCTTTGCCTTCCCTTTCTTTAGCCTTTTGCCTTGCCTTGCCCTGCTTTGCCCTTTTCCCTTGCCTTTCATTACCTTGCTTTTCCCATTTGCCTTGCCTTGCTTTGCCTTTTTGCCTTTCCTTGCCTTGCCTTACCTTGCCTTGCATTGCCCTTTTGCCTTGCCTTTCATTGCCTTGCTTTCCCCATTTGCCTTGCCTTGCTTTGCCTTGCTTTGCCCTGTAGACTTGCCTTGCTTTGCCTTTTTGCCTTGCCTTGCCTTGCCTTGCTTTGGTCTTTTGCCTTGCCTTGCTTTTTCACTTGGCCTTGTCTTGCCTTGCCTTGCCTTTCCTTTCTTTGCCCTTTTGCCTTGCATTGCCTTGCTTTACCCGTTTGCTTTGCCTTGCCTTGCTTTGCCATTTTGCCTTGCCTTGCCTTGCGTTTTTGCCTTACCTTGCCTTGCATTGGCCTTTTGCTTTGCCTTGCCTTGCCTTACTTTCCCTTTTGACTTTTTTTGCTTAGCTTTGCCCTTTTGCCTTTCCTTTCTTTGCCTTTTGCCTTGCGTATCCTTTCTTTACCCGTTTCTGTTCCCTTACCATGCTTTGCCCTTTTGCCTTGCCTTGCCTTGCTTTGCCCTGTAGACTTGCCATGCATTGTCTTCCTTTGCCCTTTTGCCTTTCCTTGCTTTGCCCTTTTGCCTTGCCTTGCCTTAGCCTTACTTTGCTCTTTTGCCTTACCTTGCCTTTCTTTGCCCTTTTGCCTTGCATTGCCTTTCTTTACCCGTTTCTCTTCCCTTACCATGCTTTGCCCTTTTGCCTTGCCTTGCCTTGCTTTGCCCATTTACCTTGCCTTACCTTTCCTTGCTCTTCCGTTTTGCCTTTCTTTGCCTTTCCTTTCTTTGCCTTTTTGCCTTGACATGCCTTGCCTTGCTTTGCCCATTTGCCTTTCCTTTCTTTGCCTTTCTTTGCATTTTTGCCTTGCCTTGCCTTGCTTTACCCGTTTGCTTTACCTTTTCTTTCTTTAGCCTTTTGCCTTGCCTTGCCTTGCTTTGCCGTTTTGCTTTGCCTTGCATTGCCTTGCTTTGCCCTTTTGCCTTGCCTTGCTTTGCCCTTTTGCGTTGCCTTGCCTTGCTTTGCTCTTTTGTGTTGCCTTTGCATGCCTTGGTTTGCACTTTTGCCTTCCCTTCCCTTGCCTTTCTTTGCCCTTTTTCCTTGCCTTGCATTGCGTTTTTGCCTTACCTTGCCTTGCATTGCTCTTTTGCCTTGCCATGCCTTGTCTTGCTTTCCCTTTTGACTTGCCTTGCTTAGCTTTGCCCTTTTCCCTTGCCCTGTCTTGGTTTGCTTTTTTACCTTGCAATGCCTTGCTTTGCCCTTTTCCCTTGCCTTTCATTACCTTGCTTTCCCCATTTGCCTTGCCTTGGTTTGCCCTTTTGCCTTCTCTTGCATTGCCTTGCTTTGCTATTTAGACTTGTCTTGCATTGTCTTGCTTTGCCCTTTTGCCTTTCCCTGCTTTGCCCTTTTGCCTTGCCTTGCCTCGCCTTGCTTTGCTCTTTTGCCTTGCCTTGCCTTGCTTTGGCCTTTTGCCTTGCCTTTCTTTTTCATTTTGCCTTGCCTTTCCTTGCCTTGCCTTTCTTTGCCCTTTTGCCTTGCATTGCCTTTCTTTACCCGTTTCTCTTCCCTTACCATGCTTTGCCCTTTTGCCTTGCCTTGCCTTGCTTTGCCCATTTACCTTGCCTTACCTTTCCTTGCTTTTCCGTTTTTCCTTTCTTTGCCTTTCCTTTCTTTGCCTTTTTGCCTTGACATGCCTTGCTTTACCCGTTTGCTTTGCCTTTTCTTTCTTTAGCCTTTTGCCTTGCCTTGCTTTGCATTTTTGCCTTTCCTTTCTTTGCCTTTTTGCCTTGCATTCCGTTGTCTTGCTTTCCCTTTTGACTTGCCTTGCTTAACTTTGCCCTTTTGCCTTGCTTTGCCATGCTTCTCCGTTTTGCCTTTCCTTGCCTTGCCTTTCTTTGCCTTTTTGCCTTGCCTTGCTTTACCCGTTTGCTTTGCCTTCACTTGCTTTGCTCTTTTCCTTTGCTTTGTATTGCCTTGCTTTGCCATTTGCCTTGCCTTGCCTTACTTTGCGTTTTTGCCTTGCCTTGCCTTGCCCTTCTTTTCTCTTTTGCCTTTCCTTGCCTTGTCTTGCTTTGCCCTTTTGCCTTGCCTTGCCTTACTTTGCCGTTTTGCCTTGCCTTGCCTTGCCCTTCTTTTCTCTTTTGCCTTTCCTTGCCTTGCCATGCTTTGCCCTTTTGCCTTGCCTTGCCTTGCTTTGCTCTTTTGCTTTGCCTTACCTTACTTTGCCCTTTTGCCTTGCCTTGCCTTGTGTTGCTTTGTCCTTTTGCCTTGCATTACCTTGCTTTACCCTTTTCCCTTTCCTTGCCTTGCCTTGCTTTGCCCTTTTGCCTTGCCTTGCTTTGCCCTTTTGCGTTGCCTTGCCTTACTTTGCCCATTTACCTTGCCTTACCTTTCCTTACTTTTCCGTTTTGCCTTTCCTTGCCTTTCTTTCTTAGCCGTTTTGCCATGACTTGCCTTGCCTTGCTTTGCCCATTTGCCTTTCCTTTCTTTGCCTTTCTTTGCCTTTTTGCCTTGCCTTGCCTTGCATTACCCGTTTGCTTTGCCTTCCCTTTCTTTACCCTTTTGCCTTGCCTTGCCTTTCTTTGCCGTTTTGCTTTGCCTTGCCTTGCCTTGCTATTCCCTTTTGCCTTGCCTTGCCTTGTCTTGCTTTGCCCTTTTGCCTTACATTACCTTGCTTTACCCTTTTCCCTTTCCTTGCCTTGCCTTGCTTTGCCCTTTTGCCTTGCCTTGCTTTGCCCTTTTGCGTTGCCTTGCCTTGCTTTGCTCTTTTGTGTTGCCTTTGCATGCCTTGGTTTGCACTTTTGCCTTCCCTTCCCTTGCCTTTCTTTGCCCTTTTTCCTTGCCTTGCATTGCGTTTTTGCCTTACCTTGCCTTGCATTGCTCTTTTGCCTTGCCATGCCTTGTCTTGCTTTCCCTTTTGACTTGCCTTGCTTAGCTTTGCCCTTTTCCCTTGCCCTGTCTTGGTTTGCTTTTTTACCTTGCAATGCCTTGCTTTGCCCTTTTCCCTTGCCTTTCATTACCTTGCTTTCCCCATTTGCCTTGCCTTGGTTTGCCCTTTTGCCTTCTCTTGCATTGCCTTGCTTTGCTATTTAGACTTGCCTTGCATTGTCTTGCTTTGCCCTTTTGCCTTGCCTTACCCTGCTTTGGCCTTTTGCCTTGCCTTTCTTTTTCATTTTGCCTTGCCTTTCCTTGCCTTGCATTTCTTTGCCCTTTTGCCTTGCATTGCCCTTCTTTACCCGTTTCTCTTCCCTTGCCATGCTTTGCCCTTTTGCCTTGCCTTGCCTTGCTTTGCCCATTTACCTTGCCTTACCTTGCCTTGCATTGCTCTTTTGCCTTGCCTTGCCTTGCCTTTCTTTGCCTTTTTGCCTTGCCTTGCCTTGCTTTAACCATTTGCTTTGCCTTCCCTTTCTTTAGCCTTTTGCCTTGCCTTACCCTGCTTTGCCCTTTTCCTTTGCCTTTCATTACCTTGCTTTCCCCATTTGCCTTGCCTTGGTTTGCCCTTTTGCCTTCTCTTGCATTGCCTTGCCTTGCCCTTTTGCCTTGCCTTGCCTTACTTTGCCGTTTTGCCTTGCCTTTCCTTGCCCTTCTTTTCTCTTTTGCCTTTCCTTGCCTTGCCTTTCTTTGCCCTTTTGCCTTGCATTGCCCTTCTTTACCCGTTTCTCTTCCCTTCACATGCTTTGCCCTATTGCTTTGCCTTGCCTTGCTTTGCCCATTTACCTTGCCTTACCTTTCCTTGCTTTTCCGTTTTGCCTTTCTTTGCCTTTCCTTTCTTTGCCTTTTTGCCTTGACATGCCTTGCCTTGCTTTGCCCATATGCCTTTCCTTTCTTTGCCTTTCTTTGCCTTTTTTCCTTGCCTTGCCTTGCTTTACCCGTTTGCTTTGCCTTCCCTTTCTTTACCCTTTTGCCTTGCCCTGCCTTGCTTTGCCGTTTACCTTTGACTTGCCTTGCCTTCCTATTCCCTTTTGCCTTGCCTTGCCTTGGGTTGCTCTGTCCTTTTGCCTTGCATTACCTTGCTTTACCCTTTTCCCTTTCCTTGCCTTGCCTTGCTTTGCCCTTTTGCCTTGCCTTGCTTTGCCCTTTTGCGTTGCCTTGCCTTGCTTTGCTCTTTTGTATTGCCTTTGCATGCCTTGGTTTGCACTTTTGCCTTGCCTTCCCTTGCTTTGCTTTGCCCTTTTGCCTTGCCTTGCTTTGCATTTTTGCCTTTCCTTTGCCTTTTTGCCTTGCCTTCCGTTGTCTTGCTTTCCCTTTTGACTTGCCTTGCTTAGCTTTGCCCTTTTCCCTTGCCTTGCCTTGGTTTGCTTTTTTACCTTGCAATGCCTTGCTTTGCCCTTTTCCCTTGCCTTTCATTACCTTGCTTTCCCCATTTGCCTTGCCTTGGTTTGCCCTTTTGGCTTCTCTTGCATTGCCTTGCTTTGCTATTTAGACTTGCCTTGCATTGTCTTGCTTTGCCCTTTTGCCTTTCCTTGCTTTGCTCTTTTGCCTTGCCTTGCCTCGCCTTGCTTTGCTCTTTTGCCTTGCCTTGCCTTGCTTTGGCCTTTTGCCTTGCCTTTCTTTTTCATTTTGCCTTGCCTTTCCTTGCCTTGCCTTTCTTTGCCCTTTTGCCTTGCATTGCCTTTCTTTACCCGTTTCTCTTCCCTTACCATGCTTTGCCCTTTTGCCTTGCCTTGCCTTGCTTTGCCCATTTACCTTGCCTTACCTTTCCTTGCTTTTCCGTTTTTCCTTTCTTTGCCTTTCCTTTCTTTGCCTTTTTGCCTTGACATGCCTTGCTTTACCCGTTTGCTTTGCCTTTTCTTTCTTTAGCCTTTTGCCTTGCCTTGCTTTGCATTTTTGCCTTTCCTTTCTTTGCCTTTTTGCCTTGCCTTCCGTTGTCTTGCTTTCCCTTTTGACTTGCCTTGCTTAACTTTGCCCTTTTGCCTTGCTTTGCCATGCTTCTCCGTTTTGCCTTTCCTTGCCTTGCCTTTCTTTGCCTTTTTGCCTTGCCTTGCTTTACCCGTTTGCTTTGCCTTCACTTGCTTTGCTCTTTTCCTTTGCTTTGTATTGCCTTGCTTTGCCATTTGCCTTGCCTTGCCTTACTTTGCGTTTTTGCCTTGCCTTGCCTTGCCCTTCTTTTCTCTTTTGCCTTTCCTTGCCTTGTCTTGCTTTGCCCTTTTGCCTTGCCTTGCCTTACTTTGCCGTTTTGCCTTGCCTTGCCTTGCCCTTCTTTTCTCTTTTGCCTTTCCTTGCCTTGCCATGCTTTGCCCTTTTGCCTTGCCTTGCCTTGCTTTGCTCTTTTGCTTTGCCTTACCTTACTTTGCCCTTTTGCCTTGCCTTGCCTTGTGTTGCTTTGTCCTTTTGCCTTGCATTACCTTGCTTTACCCTTTTCCCTTTCCTTGCCTTGCCTTGCTTTGCCCTTTTGCCTTGCCTTGCTTTGCCCTTTTGCGTTGCCTTGCCTTGCTTTGCCCATTTACCTTGCCTTACCTTTCCTTACTTTTCCGTTTTGCCTTTCCTTGCCTTTCTTTCTTAGCCGTTTTGCCCTGACTTGCCTTGCCTTGCTTTGCCCATTTGCCTTTCCTTTCTTTGCCTTTCTTTGCCTTTTTGCCTTGCCTTGCCTTGCATTACCCGTTTGCTTTGCCTTCCCTTTCTTTACCCTTTTGCCTTGCCTTGCCTTGCTTTGCCGTTTTGCTTTGCCTTGCCTTGCCTTGCTATTCCCTTTTGCCTTGCCTTGCCTTGTCTTGCTTTGCCCTTTTGCCTTACATTACCTTGCTTTACCCTTTTCCCTTTCCTTGCCTTGCCTTGCTTTGCCCTTTTGCCTTGCCTTGCTTTGCCCTTTTGCGTTGCCTTGCCTTGCTTTGCTCTTTTGTGTTGCCTTTGCATGCCTTGGTTTGCACTTTTGCCTTCCCTTCCCTTGCCTTTCTTTGCCCTTTTTCCTTGCCTTGCATTGCGTTTTTGCCTTACCTTGCCTTGCATTGCTCTTTTGCCTTGCCATGCCTTGTCTTGCTTTCCCTTTTGACTTGCCTTGCTTAGCTTTGCCCTTTTCCCTTGCCCTGTCTTGGTTTGCTTTTTTACCTTGCAATGCCTTCCTTTGCCCTTTTGCCTTGCCTTGCCTTGCTTTGCCCTTTAGACTTGCCATGCATTGTCGTCCTTTGCCCTTTTGCCTTTCCTTTCTTTGCCTTTTGCCTTGCGTATCCTTTCTTTACCCGTTTCTGTTCCCTTACCATGCTTTGCCCTTTTGCCTTGCCTTTCCTTGCTTTGCCCTTTTGCCTTGCCTTGCCTTAGCCTTACTTTGCCCTTTTCCTTACCTTGCCTTTCTTTGCCCTTTTGTCTTGCATTGCCTTTCTTTACCCGTTTCTCTTCCCTTACCATGCTTTGCCCTTTTGCCTTGCCTTGCCTTGCTTTGCCCATTTACCTTGCCTTACCTTTCCTTGCTTTTCCGTTTTGCCTTTCCTTGCCTTTCATTTCTTTGCTTTTTTAATTTGACTTGCCTTGCCTTGTTTGCCCATTTGCCTTCCTTTCTTTGCCTTTCTTTGCCTTTTTGCCTTGCCTTGCCTTGCTTTACCCGTTTGCTTTACTTTTTCTTTCTTTAGCCTTTTGCCTTGCCTTGCCTTGCTTTGCCGTTTTGCTTTGCCTTGCCTTGCCTTGCCTTGCCCTTTTGCCTTGCCTTGCTTTGCCCTTTTGCGTTGCCTTGCCTTGCTTTGCTCTTTTGTATTGCCTTTGCATGCCTTGGTTTGCACTTTTGCCTTGCTTTGCCTTCCTTTGCTTTGCCCTTTTGCCTTGCCTTGCTTTGCATTTTTGCCTTTCCTTTGCCTTTTTGCCTTGCCTTCCGTTGTCTTGCTTTCCCTTTTGACTTGCCTTGCTTAACTTTGCCCTTTTGCCTTGCTTTGCCATGCTTTTCCATTTTGCCTTTCCTTGCCTTGCCTTTCTTTGCCTTTTTGCCTTGCCTTGCTTTACCCGTTTGCTTTGCCTTCACTTGCTTTGCTCTTTTGCTTTGCTTTGTATTGCCTTGCTTTGCCATTTGCCTTGCCTTGCCTTACTTTGCCGTTTTGCCTTGCCTTGCCTTGCCCTTCTTTTCTCTTTTGCCTTTCCTTGCCTTGCCATGCTTTGCCATTTGCCTTGCCTTGCCTTACTTTGCCGTTTTGCCTTGCCTTGCCTTGCCCTTCTTTTCTCTTTTGCCTTTCCTTGCCTTGCCATGCTTTGCCCTTTTGCCTTGCCTTCCCTTGCTTTGCTCTTTTGCTTTGCCTTACTTTACTTTGCCCTTTTGCCTTGCATTCCCTTGCCTTTCTTTGCCCTTTTGCCTTGCCTTGCAGTGTCTTGCTTTGCCCTTTTGCCTTTCCTTGCTTTGCCTTTTTGCCTTGCCTTGCCTTGCCTTGCTTTGGTCTTTTGCCTTGCCTTGCTTTTTCACTTGGCCTTGTCTTGCCTTGCCTTGCCTTTCCTTTCTTTGCCCTTTTGCCTTGCACTGCCTTGCTTTACCCGTTTGCTTTGCCTTGCCTTGCTTTGCCATTTTGCCTTGCCTTGCTTTGCGTTTTTGCCTTACCTTGCCTTGCATTGCCCTTTTGCCTTGCCTTTCATTGCCTTGCTTTCCCCATTTGCCTTGCCTTGCTTTGCCCTTTTGACTTGCCTTGCCTTGCCTTGCTTTGCCCTGTAGACTTGCCTTGCATTGTCTTCCTTTGCCCTTTTGCCTTTCCTTGCTTTGCCCTTTTGCCTTGCCTTGCCTTAGCCTTACTTTGCTCTTTTGCCTTACCTTGCCTTTCTTTGCCCTTTTGCCTTGCATTGCCTTTCTTTACCCGTTTCTCTTCCTTTACCATGCTTTGCCCCTTTGCCTTGCCTTGCCTTGCTTTGCCCTTTTACCTTGCCTTACCTTTCCTTGCTTTTCCGTTTTGCCTTTCCTTGCCTTTCCTTTCTTTGCCTTTTTAACTTGACTTGCCTTGCCTTGTTTGCCCATTTGCCTTTCCTTTCTTTGCCTTTCTTTGCCTTTTTGCCTTGCCTTGCCTTGCATTACCCGTTTGCTTTGCCTTCCCTTTCTTTACCCTTTTGCCTTGCCCTGCCTTGCTTTGCCGTTTACCTTTGACTTGCCTTGCCTTGCTATTCCCTTTTGCCTTGCCTTGCCTTGTCTTGCTTTGCCCTTTTGCCTTGCATTACCTTGCTTTACCCTTTTCCCTTTCCTTGCCTTGCCTTGCTTTGCCCTTTTGCCTTGCCTTGCTTTGCCCTTTTGCGTTGCCTTGCCTTGCTTTGCTCTTTTGTGTTGCCTTTGCATGCCTTGGTTTGCACTTTTGCCTTGCCTTCCCTTGCCTTTCTTTGCCCTTTTTCCTTGCCTTGCTTTGCGTTTTTGCCTTACCTTGCCTTGCATTGCCCTTTTGCCTTGCCATGCCTTGTCTTGCATTCTCTTTTGACTTGCCTTGCTTAGCTTTGCCCTTTTCCCTTGCCTTGCCTTGGTTTGCTTTTTTACCTTGCAATGCCTTGCTTTGCCCTTTTCCCTTGCCTTTCATTACCTTGCTTTCCCCATTTGCCTTACCTTGGTTTGCCCTTTTGCCTTCTCTTGCATTGCCTTGCTTTGCTAATTAGACTTGCCTTGCATTGTCTTGCTTTCCCCTTTTGCCTTTCCTTGCTTTGCCCTTTTGCCTTGCCTTGCCTCGCCTTGCTTTGCTCTTTTGTCTTGCCTTGCCTTGCTTTGGCCTTTTGCCTTTCCTTTCTTTTTCATTTTGCCTTGCCTTTCCTTGCCTTGCCTTTCTTTACCCTTTTGCCTTGCCCTGCCTTGCTTTGCCGTTTACCTTTGACTTGCCTTGCCTTGCTATTCCCTTTTGCCTTGCCTTGCCTTGTCTTGCTTTGCCCTTTTGCCTTGCATTACCTTGCTTTACCCTTTTCCCTTTCCTTGCCTTGCCTTGCTTTGCCCTTTTGCCTTGCCTTGCTTTGCCCTTTTGCGTTGCCTTGCCTTGCTTTGCTCTTTTGTGTTGCCTTTGCATGCCTTGGTTTGCACTTTTGCCTTCCCTTCCCTTGCCTTTCTTTGCCCTTTTTCCTTGCCTTGCATTGCGTTTTTGCCTTACCTTGCCTTGCATTGCTCTTTTGCCTTGCCATGCCTTGTCTTGCTTTCCCTTTTGACTTGCCTTGCTTAGCTTTGCCCTTTTCCCTTGCCCTGTCTTGGTTTGCTTTTTTACCTTGCAATGCCTTGCTTTGCCCTTTTCCCTTGCCTTTCATTACCTTGCTTTCCCCATTTGCCTTGCCTTGGTTTGCCCTTTTGCCTTCTCTTGCATTGCCTTGCTTTGCTATTTAGACTTGCCTTGCATTGTCTTGCTTTGCCCTTTTGCCTTGCCTTGCCCTGCTTTGGCCTTTTGCCTTGCCTTTCTTTTTCATTTTGCCTTGCCTTTCCTTGCCTTGCATTTCTTTGCCCTTTTGCCTTGCATTGCCCTTCTTTACCCGTTTCTCTTCCCTTGCCATGCTTTGCCCTTTTGCCTTGCCTTGCCTTGCTTTGCCCATTTACCTTGCCTTACCTTGCCTTGCATTGCTCTTTTGCCTTGCCTTGCCTTGCCTTTCTTTGCCTTTTTGCCTTGCCTTGCCTTGCTTTAACCATTTGCTTTGCCTTCCCTTTCTTTAGCCTTTTGCCTTGCCTTACCCTGCTTTGCCCTTTTCCTTTGGCTTTCATTACCTTGCTTTCCCCATTTGCCTTGCCTTGGTTTGCCCTTTTGCCTTCTCTTGCATTGCCTTGCCTTGCCCTTTTGCCTTGCCTTGCCTTACTTTGCCGTTTTGCCTTGCCTTTCCTTGCCCTTCTTTTCTCTTTTGCCTTTCCTTGCCTTGCCTTTCTTTGCCCTTTTGCCTTGCATTGCCCTTCTTTACCCGTTTCTCTTCCCTTCACATGCTTTGCCCTATTGCTTTGCCTTGCCTTGCTTTGCCCATTTACCTTGCCTTACCTTTCCTTGCTTTTCCGTTTTGCCTTTCTTTGCCTTTCCTTTCTTTGCCTTTTTGCCTTGACATGCCTTGCCTTGCTTTGCCCATATGCCTTTCCTTTCTTTGCCTTTCTTTGCCTTTTTTCCTTGCCTTGCCTTGCTTTACCCGTTTGCTTTGCCTTCCCTTTCTTTACCCTTTTGCCTTGCCCTGCCTTGCTTTGCCGTTTACCTTTGACTTGCCTTGCCTTCCTATTCCCTTTTGCCTTGCCTTGCCTTGGGTTGCTCTGTCCTTTTGCCTTGCATTACCTTGCTTTACCCTTTTCCCTTTCCTTGCCTTGCCTTGCTTTGCCCTTTTGCCTTGCCTTGCTTTGCCCTTTTGCGTTGCCTTGCCTTGCTTTGCTCTTTTGTATTGCCTTTGCATGCCTTGGTTTGCACTTTTGCCTTGCCTTCCCTTGCTTTGCTTTGCCCTTTTGCCTTGCCTTGCTTTGCATTTTTGCCTTTCCTTTGCCTTTTTGCCTTGCCTTCCGTTGTCTTGCTTTCCCTTTTGACTTGCCTTGCTTAGCTTTGCCCTTTTCCCTTGCCTTGCCTTGGTTTGCTTTTTTACCTTGCAATGCCTTGCTTTGCCCTTTTCCCTTGCCTTTCATTACCTTGCTTTCCCCATTTGCCTTGCCTTGGTTTGCCCTTTTGGCTTCTCTTGCATTGCCTTGCTTTGCTATTTAGACTTGCCTTGCATTGTCTTGCTTTGCCCTTTTGCCTTTCCTTGCTTTGCTCTTTTGCCTTGCCTTGCCTCGCCTTGCTTTGCTCTTTTGCCTTGCCTTGCCTTGCTTTGGCCTTTTGCCTTGCCTTTCTTTTTCATTTTGCCTTGCCTTTCCTTGCCTTGCCTTTCTTTGCCCTTTTGCCTTGCATTGCCTTTCTTTACCCGTTTCTCTTCCCTTACCATGCTTTGCCCTTTTGCCTTGCCTTGCCTTGCTTTGCCCATTTACCTTGCCTTACCTTTCCTTGCTTTTCCGTTTTTCCTTTCTTTGCCTTTCCTTTCTTTGCCTTTTTGCCTTGACATGCCTTGCTTTACCCGTTTGCTTTGCCTTTTCTTTCTTTAGCCTTTTGCCTTGCCTTGCTTTGCATTTTTGCCTTTCCTTTCTTTGCCTTTTTGCCTTGCCTTCCGTTGTCTTGCTTTCCCTTTTGACTTGCCTTGCTTAACTTTGCCCTTTTGCCTTGCTTTGCCATGCTTCTCCGTTTTGCCTTTCCTTGCCTTGCCTTTCTTTGCCTTTTTGCCTTGCCTTGCTTTACCCGTTTGCTTTGCCTTCACTTGCTTTGCTCTTTTCCTTTGCTTTGTATTGCCTTGCTTTGCCATTTGCCTTGCCTTGCCTTACTTTGCGTTTTTGCCTTGCCTTGCCTTGCCCTTCTTTTCTCTTTTGCCTTTCCTTGCCTTGTCTTGCTTTGCCCTTTTGCCTTGCCTTGCCTTACTTTGCCGTTTTGCCTTGCCTTGCCTTGCCCTTCTTTTCTCTTTTGCCTTTCCTTGCCTTGCCATGCTTTGCCCTTTTGCCTTGCCTTGCCTTGCTTTGCTCTTTTGCTTTGCCTTACCTTACTTTGCCCTTTTGCCTTGCCTTGCCTTGTGTTGCTTTGTCCTTTTGCCTTGCATTACCTTGCTTTACCCTTTTCCCTTTCCTTGCCTTGCCTTGCTTTGCCCTTTTGCCTTGCCTTGCTTTGCCCTTTTGCGTTGCCTTGCCTTGCTTTGCCCATTTACCTTGCCTTACCTTTCCTTACTTTTCCGTTTTGCCTTTCCTTGCCTTTCTTTCTTAGCCGTTTTGCCCTGACTTGCCTTGCCTTGCTTTGCCCATTTGCCTTTCCTTTCTTTGCCTTTCTTTGCCTTTTTGCCTTGCCTTGCCTTGCATTACCCGTTTGCTTTGCCTTCCCTTTCTTTACCCTTTTGCCTTGCCTTGCCTTGCTTTGCCGTTTTGCTTTGCCTTGCCTTGCCTTGCTATTCCCTTTTGCCTTGCCTTGCCTTGTCTTGCTTTGCCCTTTTGCCTTACATTACCTTGCTTTACCCTTTTCCCTTTCCTTGCCTTGCCTTGCTTTGCCCTTTTGCCTTGCCTTGCTTTGCCCTTTTGCGTTGCCTTGCCTTGCTTTGCTCTTTTGTGTTGCCTTTGCATGCCTTGGTTTGCACTTTTGCCTTCCCTTCCCTTGCCTTTCTTTGCCCTTTTTCCTTGCCTTGCATTGCGTTTTTGCCTTACCTTGCCTTGCATTGCTCTTTTGCCTTGCCATGCCTTGTCTTGCTTTCCCTTTTGACTTGCCTTGCTTAGCTTTGCCCTTTTCCCTTGCCCTGTCTTGGTTTGCTTTTTTACCTTGCAATGCCTTCCTTTGCCCTTTTGCCTTGCCTTGCCTTGCTTTGCCCTTTAGACTTGCCATGCATTGTCGTCCTTTGCCCTTTTGCCTTTCCTTTCTTTGCCTTTTGCCTTGCGTATCCTTTCTTTACCCGTTTCTGTTCCCTTACCATGCTTTGCCCTTTTGCCTTGCCTTTCCTTGCTTTGCCCTTTTGCCTTGCCTTGCCTTAGCCTTACTTTGCCCTTTTCCTTACCTTGCCTTTCTTTGCCTTTTTGCCTTGCCTTGCCTTGCTTTACCCGTTTGCTTTACTTTTTCTTTCTTTAGCCTTTTGCCTTGCCTTGCCTTGCTTTGCCGTTTTGCTTTGCCTTGCCTTGCCTTGCCTTGCCCTTTTGCCTTGCCTTGCTTTGCCCTTTTGCGTTGCCTTGCCTTGCTTTGCTCTTTTGTATTGCCTTTGCATGCCTTGGTTTGCACTTTTGCCTTGCTTTGCCTTCCTTTGCTTTGCCCTTTTGCCTTGCCTTGCTTTGCATTTTTGCCTTTCCTTTGCCTTTTTGCCTTGCCTTCCGTTGTCTTGCTTTCCCTTTTGACTTGCCTTGCTTAACTTTGCCCTTTTGCCTTGCTTTGCCATGCTTTTCCATTTTGCCTTTCCTTGCCTTGCCTTTCTTTGCCTTTTTGCCTTGCCTTGCTTTACCCGTTTGCTTTGCCTTCACTTGCTTTGCTCTTTTGCTTTGCTTTGTATTGCCTTGCTTTGCCATTTGCCTTGCCTTGCCTTACTTTGCCGTTTTGCCTTGCCTTGCCTTGCCCTTCTTTTCTCTTTTGCCTTTCCTTGCCTTGCCATGCTTTGCCATTTGCCTTGCCTTGCCTTACTTTGCCGTTTTGCCTTGCCTTGCCTTGCCCTTCTTTTCTCTTTTGCCTTTCCTTGCCTTGCCATGCTTTGCCCTTTTGCCTTGCCTTCCCTTGCTTTGCTCTTTTGCTTTGCCTTACTTTACTTTGCCCTTTTGCCTTGCATTCCCTTGCCTTTCTTTGCCCTTTTGCCTTGCCTTGCATTGTCTTGCTTTGCCCTTTTGCCTTTCCTTGCTTTGCCTTTTTGCCTTGCCTTGCCTTGCCTTGCTTTGGTCTTTTGCCTTGCCTTGCTTTTTCACTTGGCCTTGTCTTGCCTTGCCTTGCCTTTCCTTTCTTTGCCCTTTTGCCTTGCACTGCCTTGCTTTACCCGTTTGCTTTGCCTTGCCTTGCTTTGCCATTTTGCCTTGCCTTGCTTTGCGTTTTTGCCTTACCTTGCCTTGCATTGCCCTTTTGCCTTGCCTTTCATTGCCTTGCTTTCCCCATTTGCCTTGCCTTGCTTTGCCCTTTTGACTTGCCTTGCCTTGCCTTGCTTTGCCCTGTAGACTTGCCTTGCATTGTCTTCCTTTGCCCTTTTGCCTTTCCTTGCTTTGCCCTTTTGCCTTGCCTTGCCTTAGCCTTACTTTGCTCTTTTGCCTTACCTTGCCTTTCTTTGCCCTTTTGCCTTGCATTGCCTTTCTTTACCCGTTTCTCTTCCTTTACCATGCTTTGCCCCTTTGCCTTGCCTTGCCTTGCTTTGCCCTTTTACCTTGCCTTACCTTTCCTTGCTTTTCCGTTTTGCCTTTCCTTGCCTTTCCTTTCTTTGCCTTTTTAACTTGACTTGCCTTGCCTTGTTTGCCCATTTGCCTTTCCTTTCTTTGCCTTTCTTTGCCTTTTTGCCTTGCCTTGCCTTGCATTACCCGTTTGCTTTGCCTTCCCTTTCTTTACCCTTTTGCCTTGCCCTGCCTTGCTTTGCCGTTTACCTTTGACTTGCCTTGCCTTGCTATTCCCTTTTGCCTTGCCTTGCCTTGTCTTGCTTTGCCCTTTTGCCTTGCATTACCTTGCTTTACCCTTTTCCCTTTCCTTGCCTTGCCTTGCTTTGCCCTTTTGCCTTGCCTTGCTTTGCCCTTTTGCGTTGCCTTGCCTTGCTTTGCTCTTTTGTGTTGCCTTTGCATGCCTTGGTTTGCACTTTTGCCTTGCCTTCCCTTGCCTTTCTTTGCCCTTTTTCCTTGCCTTGCTTTGCGTTTTTGCCTTACCTTGCCTTGCATTGCCCTTTTGCCTTGCCATGCCTTGTCTTGCATTCTCTTTTGACTTGCCTTGCTTAGCTTTGCCCTTTTCCCTTGCCTTGCCTTGGTTTGCTTTTTTACCTTGCAATGCCTTGCTTTGCCCTTTTCCCTTGCCTTTCATTACCTTGCTTTCCCCATTTGCCTTACCTTGGTTTGCCCTTTTGCCTTCTCTTGCATTGCCTTGCTTTGCTAATTAGACTTGCCTTGCATTGTCTTGCTTTCCCCTTTTGCCTTTCCTTGCTTTGCCCTTTTGCCTTGCCTTGCCTCGCCTTGCTTTGCTCTTTTGTCTTGCCTTGCCTTGCTTTGGCCTTTTGCCTTGCCTTTCTTTTTCATTTTGCCTTGCCTTTCCTTGCCTTGCCTTTCTTTGCCCTTTTGCCTTGCATTACCCTTCTTTACCCGTTTCTCTTCCCTTGACATGCTTTGCCCTTTTGCCTTGCCTTGCCTTGCTTTGCCCATTTACCTTGCCTTACCTTGCTTTGCCTTTTTGCCTTGCCTTGCCTTGCTTTAACCATTTGCTTTGCCTTCCCTTTCTTTAGCCTTTTGCCTTGCCTTGCCCTGCTTTGCCCTTTTCCCTTGCCTTTCATTACCTTGCTTTTCCCATTTGCCTTGCCTTGCTTTGCCTTTTTGCCTTTCCTTGCCTTGCCTTACCTTGCCTTGCATTGCCCTTTTGCCTTGCCTTTCATTGCCTTGCTTTCCCCATTTGCCTTGCCTTGCTTTGCCTTGCTTTGCCCTGTAGACTTGCCTTGCTTTGCCTTTTTGCCTTTCCTTGCCTTGCCTTACCTTGCCTTGCATTGCCCTTTTGCCTTGCCTTTCATTGCCTTGCTTTCCCCATTTGCCTTGCCTTGCTTTGCCTTGCTTTGCCCTGTAGACTTGCCTTGCTTTGCCTTTTTGCCTTGCCTTGCCTTGCCTTGCTTTGGTCTTTTGCCTTGCCTTGCTTTTTCACTTGGCCTTGTCTTGCCTTGCCTTGCCTTTCCTTTCTTTGCCCTTTTGCCTTGCATTGCCTTGCTTTACCCGTTTCTCTTCCCTTACCATGCTTTGCCCTTTTGCCTTGCCTTGCCTTGCTTTGCCCTTTTACCTTGCCTTACCTTTCCTTGCTCTTCCGTTTTGCCTTTCTTTGCCTTTCCTTTCTTTGCTTTTTTGCCTTGACATGCCTTGCCTTGCTTTGCCCATTTGCCTTTCCTTTCTTTGCCTTTCTTTGCATTTTTGCCTTGCCTTGCCTTGCTTTGCCGTTTACCTTTGACTTGCCTTGCCTTGCTATTCCCTTTTGCCTTGCCTTGCCTTGTCTTGCTTTGCCCTTTTGCCTTACATTACCTTGCTTTACCCTTTTCCCTTTCCTTGCCTTGCCTTGCTTTGCCCTTTTGCCTTGCCTTGCTTTGCCCTTTTGCGTTGCCTTGCCTTGCTTTGCTCTTTTGTGTTGCCTTTGCATGCCTTGGTTTGCACTTTTGCCTTGCCTTCCCTTGCCTTTCTTTGCCCTTTTTCCTTGCCTTGCTTTGCGTTTTTGCCTTACCTTGCCTTGCATTGCCCTTTTGCCTTGCCATGCCTTGTCTTGCATTCTCTTTTGACTTGCCTTGCTTAGCTTTGCCCTTTTCCCTTGCCTTGTCTTGGTTTGCTTTTTTACCTTGCAATGCCTTGCTTTGCCCTTTTCCGTTGCCTTTCATTACCTTGCTTTCCCCATTTGCCTTACCTTGGTTTGCCCTTTTGCCTTCTCTTGCATTGCCTTGCTTTGCTAATTAGACTTGCCTTGCATTGTCTTGCTTTCCCCTTATGCCTTTCCTTGCTTTGCCCTTTTGCCTTGCCTTGCCTCGCCTTGCTTTGCTCTTTTGCCTTGCCTTGCCTTGCTTTGGCCTTTTGCCTTGCCTTTCTTTTTCATTTTGTTTTGCCTTTCCTTACCTTGCCTTTCTTTGCCCTTTTGCCTTGCATTGCCCTTCTTTACCCGTTTCTCTTCCCTTGACATGGTTTGCCCTTTTGCCTTGCCTTGCTTTGCTTTGCCCATTTACCTTGCCTTACCTTGCTTTGCTTTGCCCATTTGCCTTGCCTTGCCTTGCTTTAACCATTTGCTTTGCCTTCCCTTTCTTTAGCCTTTTGCCTTGCCTTGCCCTGCTTTGCCCTTTTTCCTTGCCTTTCATTACCTTGCTTTCCCCATTTGCCTTGCCTTGCTTTGCCTTTTTGCCTTTCCTTGCCTTGCCTTTCTTTTCCCTTTTGCCTTGCATTGCCTTGCTTTACCCGTTTGCTTTGCCTTGCCTTGCTTTGCCATTTTGCCTTGAATGCTTTGCGTTTTTGCCTTACCTTGCCTTGCATTGGCCTTTTGCTTTGCCTTGCCTTGTCTTGCTTTCCCTTTTGACTTTCCTTGCTTAGCTCTGCCCTTTTGCCTTGCCTTGCCTTGGGTTGCCTTTATGCCTTGCCATGCCTTGCTTTGACTTTTTCTTTTGCCTTTCATTACCTTGCTTTCCCCATTTGCCGTGCCTTGCTTTGCCCTTTTGCCTTGCCTTGCCTTGCTTTGCCCTTTAGACTTGCCTTGCATTGTCTTCCTTTGCCCTTTTGCCTTTCCTTGCTTTGCCCTTTTGCCTTGCCTTGCCTTAGCCTTACTTTGCTCTTTTGCCTTACCTTGCCTTTCTTTGCCCTTTTGCCTTGCATTGCCTTTCTTTACCCGTTTCTCTTCCCTTACCATGCTTTGCCCTTTTGCCTTGCCTTACCTTGCTTTGCCCATTTGCCTTGCCTTACCTTTCCTTGCTCTTCCGTTTTGCCATTCTTTGCCTTTCCTTTCTTTGCCTTTTTGCCTTGACATGCCTTGCCTTGCTTTGCCCATTTGCCTTTCCTTTCTTTGCCTTTCTTTGCATTTTTGCCTTGCCTTGCCTTGCTTTACCCGTTTGCTTTACCTTTTTTTTCTTTAGCCTTTTGCGTTGCCTTGCCTTGCTTTGCCGTTTTGCTTTGCCTTGCCTTGCCTTGCCTTGCCCTTTTGCCTTGCCTTGCTTTGCCCTTTTGCGTTGCCTTGCCTTGCTTTGCTCTTTTGTATTGCCTTTGCATGACTTGGTTTGCACTTTTGCCTTGCCTTCCCTTGCTTTGCTTTGCCCTTTTGCCTTGCCTTGTTTTGCATTTTTGCCTTTCCTTTGCCTTTTTGCCTTGCCTTCCGTTGTCTTGCTTTCCCTTTTGACTTGCCTTGCTTAACTTTGCCCTTTTGCTTTGCTTTGCCATGCTTTTCCATTTTGCCTTTCCTTGCCTTGCCTTTCTTTGCCTTTTTGCCTTGCCTTGCTTTACCCCTTTGCTTTCCCTTCACTTGCTTTGCTCTTTTGCTTTGCTTTGTATTGCCTTGCTTTGCCATTTGCCTTGCCTTGCCTTACTTTGCCGTTTTGCCTTGCCTTGCCTTGCCCTTCTTTTCTCTTTTGCCTTTCCTTGCCTTGCCATGCTTTGCCCTTTTGCCTTGCCTTGCCTTGCTTTGCTCTTTTGCTTTGCCTTCCTTTACTTTGCCTTTTTGCCTTGCATTCCCTTGCCTTTCTTTGCCCTTTTGCCTTGCCTTGCATTGTCTTGCTTTGCCCTTTTGCCTTTCCTTGCTTTGCCTTTTTGCCTTGCCTTGCCTTGCCTTGCTTTGGTCTTTTGCCTTGCCTTGCTTTTTCACTTGGCCTTGTCTTGCCTTGCCTTGCCTTTCCTTTCTTTGCCCTTTTGCCTTGCATTGCCTTGCTTTACCCGTTTGCTTTGCCTTGCCTTGCTTTGCCATTTTGCCTTGCCTTGCTTTGCGTTTTTGCCTTACCTTGCCTTGCATTGCCTTTTGCCTTGCCTTTCATTGCCTTGCTTTCCCCATTTGCCTTGCCTTGCTTTGCCCTTTTGACTTGCCTTGCCTTGCTTTGCCCTGTAGACTTGCCTTGCATTGTCTTCCTTTGCCCTTTTGCCTTTCCTTGCTTTGCCCTTTTGCCTTGCCTTGCCTTAGCCTTACTTTGCTCTTTTGCCTTACCTTGCCTTTCTTTGTCCTTTTGCCTTGCATTGCCTTTCTTTACCCGTTTCTCTTCCTTTACCATGCTTTGCCCTTTTGCCTTGCCTTGCTTTGCCCTTTGGCGTTGCCTTGCCTTGCTTTGCTCTTTTGTGTTGCCTTTGCATGCCTTGGTTTGCACTTTTGCCTTGCCTTCCCTTGCCTTTCTTTGCCCTTTTTCCTTGCCTTGCTTTGCGTTTTTGCCTTACCTTGCCTTGCATTGCTCTTTTGCCTTGCCATGCCTTGTCTTGCTTTCCCTTTTGACTTTCCTTGCTTAGCTTTGCCCTTTTCCCTTGCCTTGTCTTGGTTTGCTTTTTTACCTTGCAATGCCTTGCTTTGCCCTTTTCCCTTGCCTTTCATTACCTTGCTTTCCCCATTTGCCTTGCCTTGGTTTGCCCTTTTGCCTTCTCTTGCATTGCCTTGCTTTGCTATTTAGACTTGCCTTGCATTGTCTTGCTTTGCCCTTTTGCCTTTCCTTGCTTTGCCCTTTTGCCTTGCCTTGCCCTGCTTTGGCCTTTTGCCTTGCCTTTCTTTTTCATTTTGCCTTGCCTTTCCTTGCCTTGCATTTCTTTGCCCTTTTGCCTTGCATTGCCCTTCTTTACCCGTTTCTCTTCCCTTGCCATGCTTTGCCCTTTTGCCTTGCCTTGCCTTGCTTTGCCCATTTACCTTGCCTTACCTTGCTTTGCTTTGCCCATTTGTCTTGCCTTGCCTTGCCTTTCTTTGCCTTTTCGCCTTTCCTTGTCTTGCTTTAACCATTTGCTTTGCCTTCCCTTTCTTTAGCCTTTTGCCTTGCCTTACCCTGCTTTGCCCTTTTCCTTTCATTACCTTGCCCTTTTCCCTTGCCTTTCATTACCTTGCTTTCCCCATTTGCCTTGCCTTGGTTTGCCCTTTTGCCTTCTCTTGCATTGCCTTGCCTTGCCCTTTTGCCTTGCCTTCCTTACTTTGCCGTTTTGCCTTGCCTTTCCTTGCCCTTCTTTTCTCTTTTGCCTTTCCTTGCCTTGCCTTTCTTTGCCCTTTTGCCTTGCATTGCCCTTCTTTACCCGTTTCTCTTCCCTTGCCATGCTTTGCCCTTTTGCCTTGCCTTGCCTGCTTTGCCCATTTACCTTGCCTTACCTTTCCTTGCTTTTCCGTTTTGCCTTTCTTTGCCTTTCCTTTCTTTGCCTTTTTGCCTTGACATGACTTGCCTTGCTTTGCCCATATGCCTTTCCTTTCTTTGCCTTTCTTTGACTTTTTTCCTTGCCTTGCCTTGCTTTACCCGTTTGCTTTGCCTTCCCTTTCTTTACCCTTTTGCCTTGCCCTGCCTTGCTTTGCCGTTTACCTTTGACTTGCCTTGCCTTGCAATTCCCTTTTGCCTTGCCTTGCCTTGTGTTGCTTTGTCCTTTTGCCTTGCATTACCTTGCTTTACCCTTTTCCCTTTCCTTGCCTTGCCTTGCTTTGCCCTTTTGCCTTGCCTTGCTTTGCCCTTTTGCGTTGCCTTGCCTTGCTTTGCCCATTTACCTTGCCTTACCTTTCCTTACTTTTCCGTTTTGCCTTTCCTTGCCTTTCCTTTCTTTGCCGTTTTGCCTTGACTTGCCTTGCCTTGCTTTGCCCATTTGCCTTTCCTTTCTTTGCCTTTCTTTGCCTTTTTGCCTTGCCTTGCCTTGCATTACCCGTTTGCTTTGCCTTCCCTTTCTTTACCCTTTTGCCTTGCCTTGCCTTGCTTTGCCGTTTTGCCTTGCCTTGCCTTGCCTTGCTATTCCCTTTTGCCTTGCCTTGCCTTGTCTTGCTTTGCCCTTTTGCCTTACATTACCTTGCTTTACCCTTTTCCCTTTTCTTGCCTTGCCTTGCTTTGCCCTTTTGCCTTGCCTTGCTTTGCCCTTTTGCGTTGCCTTGCCTTGCTTTGCTCTTTTGTGTTGCCTTTGCATGCCTTGGTTTGCACTTTTGCCTTGCCTTCCCTTGCCTTTCTTTGCCCTTTTTCCTTGCCTTGCTTTGCGTTTTTGCCTTACCTTGCCTTGCATTGCCCTTTTGCCTTGCCATGCCTTGTCTTGCATTCTCTTTTGACTTGCCTTGCTTAGCTTTGCCCTTTTCCCTTGCCTTGTCTTGGTTTGCTTTTTTACCTTGCAATGCCTTGCTTTGCCCTTTTCCGTTGCCTTTCATTACCTTGCTTTCCCCATTTGCCTTACCTTGGTTTGCCCTTTTGCCTTCTCTTGCATTGCCTTGCTTTGCTAATTAGACTTGCCTTGCATTGTCTTGCTTTCCCCTTATGCCTTTCCTTGCTTTGCCCTTTTGCCTTGCCTTGCCTCGCCTTGCTTTGCTCTTTTGCCTTGCCTTGCCTTGCTTTGGCCTTTTGCCTTGCCTTTCTTTTTCATTTTGTTTTGCCTTTCCTTACCTTGCCTTTCTTTGCCCTTTTGCCTTGCATTGCCCTTCTTTACCCGTTTCTCTTCCCTTGACATGGTTTGCCCTTTTGCCTTGCCTTGCTTTGCTTTGCCCATTTACCTTGCCTTACCTTGCTTTGCTTTGCCCATTTGCCTTGCCTTGCCTTGCTTTAACCATTTGCTTTGCCTTCCCTTTCTTTAGCCTTTTGCCTTGCCTTGCCCTGCTTTGCCCTTTTTCCTTGCCTTTCATTACCTTGCTTCCCCATTTGCCTTGCCTTGCTTTGCCTTTTTGCCTTTCCTTGCCTTGCCTTTCTTTTCCCTTTTGCCTTGCATTGCCTTGCTTTACCCGTTTGCTTTGCCTTGCCTTGCTTTGCCATTTTGCCTTGAATGCTTTGCGTTTTTGCCTTACCTTGCCTTGCATTGGCCTTTTGCTTTGCCTTGCCTTGTCTTGCTTTCCCTTTTGACTTTCCTTGCTTAGCTCTGCCCTTTTGCCTTGCCTTGCCTTGGGTTGCCTTTATGCCTTGCCATGCCTTGCTTTGACTTTTTCTTTTGCCTTTCATTACCTTGCTTTCCCCATTTGCCGTGCCTTGCTTTGCCCTTTTGCCTTGCCTTGCCTTGCTTTGCCCTTTAGACTTGCCTTGCATTGTCTTCCTTTGCCCTTTTGCCTTTCCTTGCTTTGCCCTTTTGCCTTGCCTTGCCTTAGCCTTACTTTGCTCTTTTGCCTTACCTTGCCTTTCTTTGCCCTTTTGCCTTGCATTGCCTTTCTTTACCCGTTTCTCTTCCCTTACCATGCTTTGCCCTTTTGCCTTGCCTTACCTTGCTTTGCCCATTTGCCTTGCCTTACCTTTCCTTGCTCTTCCGTTTTGCCATTCTTTGCCTTTCCTTTCTTTGCCTTTTTGCCTTGACATGCCTTGCCTTGCTTTGCCCATTTGCCTTTCCTTTCTTTGCCTTTCTTTGCATTTTTGCCTTGCCTTGCCTTGCTTTACCCGTTTGCTTTACCTTTTTTTTCTTTAGCCTTTTGCGTTGCCTTGCCTTGCTTTGCCGTTTTGCTTTGCCTTGCCTTGCCTTGCCTTGCCCTTTTGCCTTGCCTTGCTTTGCCCTTTTGCGTTGCCTTGCCTTGCTTTGCTCTTTTGTATTGCCTTTGCATGACTTGGTTTGCACTTTTGCCTTGCCTTCCCTTGCTTTGCTTTGCCCTTTTGCCTTGCCTTGTTTTGCATTTTTGCCTTTCCTTTGCCTTTTTGCCTTGCCTTCCGTTGTCTTGCTTTCCCTTTTGACTTGCCTTGCTTAACTTTGCCCTTTTGCTTTGCTTTGCCATGCTTTTCCATTTTGCCTTTCCTTGCCTTGCCTTTCTTTGCCTTTTTGCCTTGCCTTGCTTTACCCCTTTGCTTTCCCTTCACTTGCTTTGCTCTTTTGCTTTGCTTTGTATTGCCTTGCTTTGCCATTTGCCTTGCCTTGCCTTACTTTGCCGTTTTGCCTTGCCTTGCCTTGCCCTTCTTTTCTCTTTTGCCTTTCCTTGCCTTGCCATGCTTTGCCCTTTTGCCTTGCCTTGCCTTGCTTTGCTCTTTTGCTTTGCCTTACTTTACTTTGCCTTTTTGCCTTGCATTCCCTTGCCTTTCTTTGCCCTTTTGCCTTGCCTTGCATTGTCTTGCTTTGCCCTTTTGCCTTTCCTTGCTTTGCCTTTTTGCCTTGCCTTGCCTTGCCTTGCTTTGGTCTTTTGCCTTGCCTTGCTTTTTCTCTTGGCCTTGTCTTGCCTTGCCTTGCCTTTCCTTTCTTTGCCCTTTTGCCTTGCATTGCCTTGCTTTACCCGTTTGCTTTGCCTTGCCTTGCTTTGCCATTTTGCCTTGCCTTGCTTTGCGTTTTTGCCTTACCTTGCCTTGCATTGCCTTTTGCCTTGCCTTTCATTGCCTTGCTTTCCCCATTTGCCTTGCCTTGCTTTGCCCTTTTGACTTGCCTTGCCTTGCCTTGCTTTGCCCTGTAGACTTGCCTTGCATTGTCTTCCTTTGCCCTTTTGCCTTTCCTTGCTTTGCCCTTTTGCCTTGCCTTGCCTTAGCCTTACTTTGCTCTTTTGCCTTACCTTGCCTTTCTTTGTCCTTTTGCCTTGCATTGCCTTTCTTTACCCGTTTCTCTTCCTTTACCATGCTTTGCCCTTTTGCCTTGCCTTGCTTTGCCCTTTGGCGTTGCCTTGCCTTGCTTTGCTCTTTTGTGTTGCCTTTGCATGCCTTGGTTTGCACTTTTGCCTTGCCTTCCCTTGCCTTTCTTTGCCCTTTTTCCTTGCCTTGCTTTGCGTTTTTGCCTTACCTTGCCTTGCATTGCTCTTTTGCCTTGCCATGCCTTGTCTTGCTTTCCCTTTTGACTTTCCTTGCTTAGCTTTGCCCTTTTCCCTTGCCTTGTCTTGGTTTGCTTTTTTACCTTGCAATGCCTTGCTTTGCCCTTTTCCCTTGCCTTTCATTACCTTGCTTTCCCCATTTGCCTTGCCTTGGTTTGCCCTTTTGCCTTCTCTTGCATTGCCTTGCTTTGCTATTTAGACTTGCCTTGCATTGTCTTGCTTTGCCCTTTTGCCTTTCCTTGCTTTGCCCTTTTGCCTTGCCTTGCCCTGCTTTGGCCTTTTGCCTTGCCTTTCTTTTTCATTTTGCCTTGCCTTTCCTTGCCTTGCATTTCTTTGCCCTTTTGCCTTGCATTGCCCTTCTTTACCCGTTTCTCTTCCCTTGCCATGCTTTGCCCTTTTGCCTTGCCTTGCCTTGCTTTGCCCATTTACCTTGCCTTACCTTGCTTTGCTTTGCCCATTTGTCTTGCCTTGCCTTGCCTTTCTTTGCCTTTTCGCCTTTCCTTGTCTTGCTTTAACCATTTGCTTTGCCTTCCCTTTCTTTAGCCTTTTGCCTTGCCTTACCCTGCTTTGCCCTTTTCCTTTCATTACCTTGCCCTTTTCCCTTGCCTTTCATTACCTTGCTTTCCCCATTTGCCTTGCCTTGGTTTGCCCTTTTGCCTTCTCTTGCATTGCCTTGCCTTGCCCTTTTGCCTTGCCTTCCTTACTTTGCCGTTTTGCCTTGCCTTTCCTTGCCCTTCTTTTCTCTTTTGCCTTTCCTTGCCTTGCCTTTCTTTGCCCTTTTGCCTTGCATTGCCCTTCTTTACCCGTTTCTCTTCCCTTGCCATGCTTTGCCCTTTTGCCTTGCCTTGCCTGCTTTGCCCATTTACCTTGCCTTACCTTTCCTTGCTTTTCCGTTTTGCCTTTCTTTGCCTTTCCTTTCTTTGCCTTTTTGCCTTGACATGACTTGCCTTGCTTTGCCCATATGCCTTTCCTTTCTTTGCCTTTCTTTGACTTTTTTCCTTGCCTTGCCTTGCTTTACCCGTTTGCTTTGCCTTCCCTTTCTTTACCCTTTTGCCTTGCCCTGCCTTGCTTTGCCGTTTACCTTTGACTTGCCTTGCCTTGCAATTCCCTTTTGCCTTGCCTTGCCTTGTGTTGCTTTGTCCTTTTGCCTTGCATTACCTTGCTTTACCCTTTTCCCTTTCCTTGCCTTGCCTTGCTTTGCCCTTTTGCCTTGCCTTGCTTTGCCCTTTTGCGTTGCCTTGCCTTGCTTTGCCCATTTACCTTGCCTTACCTTTCCTTACTTTTCCGTTTTGCCTTTCCTTGCCTTTCCTTTCTTTGCCGTTTTGCCTTGACTTGCCTTGCCTTGCTTTGCCCATTTGCCTTTCCTTTCTTTGCCTTTCTTTGCCTTTTTGCCTTGCCTTGCCTTGCATTACCCGTTTGCTTTGCCTTCCCTTTCTTTACCCTTTTGCCTTGCCTTGCCTTGCTTTGCCGTTTTGCCTTGCCTTGCCTTGCCTTGCTATTCCCTTTTGCCTTGCCTTGCCTTGTCTTGCTTTGCCCTTTTGCCTTACATTACCTTGCTTTACCCTTTTCCCTTTTCTTGCCTTGCCTTGCTTTGCCCTTTTGCCTTGCCTTGCTTTGCCCTTTTGCGTTGCCTTGCCTTGCTTTGCTCTTTTGTGTTGCCTTTGCATGACTTGGTTTGCACTTTTGCCTTGCCTTCCCTTGCCTTTCTTTGCCCTTTTTCCTTGCCTTTCTTTGCGTTTTTGCCTTACCTTGCCTTGCATTGCCCTTTTGCCTTGCCATGCCTTGTCTTGCTTTCCCTTTTGACTTGCCTTGCATAGCTTTGCCCTTTTTCCTTTGCCTTGCCTTGGTTTGCTTTTTTACCTTGCAATGCCTTGCTTTGCCCTTTTCCCTTGCCTTTCATTACCTTGCTTTCCCCATTTGCCTTGGCTTGGTTTGCTCTTTTGCCTTGCCTTGCCTTGCTTTGGCCTTTTGCCTTGCCTTTCTTTTTCATTTTGCCTTGCCTTTCCTTGCCTTGCTTTTCTTTGCCCTTTTGCCTTGCATTGCCCTTCTTTACCTGTTTCTCTTCCCTTGCCATGCTTTGCCCTTTTGCCTTGCCTTGCCTTGCTTTGCCCATTTACCTTGCCTTACCTTGCTTTGCTTTGCCCATTTGCCTTGCCTTGCCTTTCTTTAACCATTTGCTTTGCCTTCCCTTTCTTTAGCCTTTTGCCTTGCCTTGCCTTGCCCTGCTTTGCCCTTTTCCTTTGCCTTTCATTACCTTACTTTCCCCATTTGCCTTGCCTTGGTTTGCCCTTTTGCCTTCTCTTGCATTGCCTTGCCTTGCCCTTTTGCCTTGCCTTGCCTTACTTTGCCGTTTTCCGTTGCCTTTCATTACCTTGCTTTCCCCATTTGCCTTGCCTTGCTTTGCCATTTTGCCTTGCCTTGCTTTGCGTTTTTGCCTTACCTTGCCTTTCATTGCCCTTTTGCCTTGCCTTGCCTTGTCTTACTTTGCCCTTTTGCCTTGCATTACCTTGCTTTGCCCTTTTGCCTTGCCTTGCCTTGATTTGCCCTGTAGACTTGCCTCGCTTTGCACTTTGGCGTTGCCTTGCCTTGCTTTGCTCTTTTGTGTTGCCTTTGCATGCCTTGGTTTGCACTTTTGCCTTGCCTTCCCTTGCCTTTCTTTGCCCTTTTTCCTTGTCTTTCATTGCGTTTTTGCCTTACCTTGCCTTGCATTGCTCTTTTGCCTTTCCTTGCCTTGTCTTGCTTTGCCCTTTTGCCTTGCCTTGCCTTACTTTGCCGTTTTGCCTTGCCTTGCCTTGCCCTTCTTTTCTCTTTTGCCTTTCCTTGCCTTGCCATGCTTTGCCCTTTTGCCTTGCCTTGCCTTGCTTTGCTCTTTTGCTTTGCCTTACCTTACTTTGCCCTTTTGCCTTGCCTTGCATTGTCTTGCTTTGCCCTTTTGCCTTTCCTTGCTTTGCCTTTTTGCCTTGCCTTGCCTTGCCTTGCTTTTGTCTTTTACCTTGCCTTGCTTTTTCACTTGGCCTTGTCTTGCCTTGCCTTGCCTTTCCTTTCTTTGCCCTTTTGCCTTGCAATTGCCTTGCTTTACCCGTTTGCTTTGCCTTGCCTTGCCTTGCCATTTTGCCTTGCCTTGCTTTGCGTTTTTGCCTTACCTTGGCTTGCATAGCCCTTTTGCCTTGCCTTTCATTGCCTTGCTTTCCCCATTTGCCTTGCCTTGCTTTGCCCTTTTGACTTGCCTTGCCTTGCTTTGCCCTTTTGCCTTGCCTTGCTTTGCCCTGTAGACTTGCCTTGCATTGTCTTCCTTTGCCCTTTTGCCTTTCCTTGCTTTGCCCTTTTGCCTTGCCTTGCCTTAGCCTTGGTTTGCTCTTTTGCCTTACCTTTCCTTTCTTTGCCCTTTTGCCTTGCACTGCCTTTATTTACCCTTTTCTCTTCCTTTACCATGCTTTGGCCTTTTGCCTTGCCTTGGCTTGCTTTGCCCATTTACCTTGCCTTACCTTTCCTTGCTTTTCCATTTTGCCTTTCCTTGCCTTTCCTTTCTTTGCCTTTTTAACTTGACTTGCCTTGCCTTGTTTGCCCATTTGCCTTTCCTTTCTTTGCCTTTCTTTGCCTTTTTGCCTTCCCTTGCCTTGCTTTACCCGTTTGCTTTGCCTTCCCTTTCTTTACCCTTTGCCTTGCCCTGCCTTGCTTTGCCGTTTACCTTTGACTTGCCTTGGCTTGCTATTCCCTTTTGCCTTGCCTTGCCTTGTCTTGCTTTGCCCTTTTGTGTTGCCTTTGCATGCCTTGGTTTGCACTTTTGCCTTGCCTTCCCTTGCCTTTCTTTGCCCTTTTTCCTTGCCTTGCATTGCGTTTTTGCCTTACCTTGCCTTGCATTGCTCTTTTGCCTTGCCATGCCTTGTCTTGCTTTCCCTTTTGACTTGCCTTGCTTAGCTTTGCCCTTTTCCCTTGCCTTGTCTTGGTTTGCTTTTTTACCTTGCAATGCCTTGCTTTGCCCTTTTCCCTTGCCTTTCATTACCTTTCTTTCCCCATTTGCCTTTCCTTGCTTTGCCCTTTTGCCTTGCCTTGCCCTGCTTTGGCCTTTTGCCTTGCCTTGGCTTGCTTTGCCCATTTACCTTGCCTTACCTTTCCTTGCTTTTCCGTTTTGCCTTTCCTTGCCTTTCCTTTCTTTGCCTTTTTAACTTGACTTGCCTTGCCTTGCTTTGCCCATTTGCCTTTCCTTTCTTTGCCTTTCTTTGCCTTTTTGCCTTGCCTTGCCTTGCATTACCCGTTTGCTTTGCCTTCCCTTTCTTTACCCTTTTGCCTTGCCTTGCCTTGCTTTGCCGTTTTGCCTTGCCTTGCCTTGCCTTGCTATTCCCTTTTGCCTTGCCTTGCCTTGTCTTGCTTTGCCCTTTTGCCTTACATTACCTTGCTTTACCCTTTTCCCTTTTCTTGCCTTGCCTTGCTTTGCCCTTTTGCCTTGCCTTGCTTTGCCCTTTTGCGTTGCCTTGCCTTGCTTTGCTCTTTTGTGTTGCCTTTGCATGCCTTGGTTTGCACTTTTGCCTTGCCTTCCCTTGCCTTTCTTTGCCCTTTTTCCTTGCCTTTCTTTGCGTTTTTGCCTTACCTTGCCTTGCATTGCCCTTTTGCCTTGCCATGCCTTGTCTTGCTTTCCCTTTTGACTTGCCTTGCATAGCTTTGCCCTTTTTCCTTTGCCTTGCCTTGGTTTGCTTTTTTACCTTGCAATGCCTTGCTTTGCCCTTTTCCCTTGCCTTTCATTACCTTGCTTTCCCCATTTGCCTTGGCTTGGTTTGCTCTTTTGCCTTGCCTTGCCTTGCTTTGGCCTTTTGCCTTGCCTTTCTTTTTCATTTTGCCTTGCCTTTCCTTGCCTTGCTTTTCTTTGCCCTTTTGCCTTGCATTGCCCTTCTTTACCTGTTTCTCTTCCCTTGCCATGCTTTGCCCTTTTGCCTTGCCTTGCCTTGCTTTGCCCATTTACCTTGCCTTACCTTGCTTTGCTTTGCCCATTTGCCTTGCCTTGCCTTTCTTTAACCATTTGCTTTGCCTTCCCTTTCTTTAGCCTTTTGCCTTGCCTTGCCTTGCCCTGCCTTGCCCTTTTCCTTTGCCTTTCATTACCTTACTTTCCCCATTTGCCTTGCCTTGGTTTGCCCTTTTGCCTTCTCTTGCATTGCCTTGCCTTGCCCTTTTGCCTTGCCTTGCCTTACTTTGCCGTTTTCCGTTGCCTTTCATTACCTTGCTTTCCCCATTTGCCTTGCCTTGCTTTGCCATTTTGCCTTGCCTTGCTTTGCGTTTTTGCCTTACCTTGCCTTTCATTGCCCTTTTGCCTTGCCTTGCCTTGTCTTACTTTGCCCTTTTGCCTTGCATTACCTTGCTTTGCCCTTTTGCCTTGCCTTGCCTTGATTTGCCCTGTAGACTTGCCTCGCTTTGCACTTTGGCGTTGCCTTGCCTTGCTTTGCTCTTTTGTGTTGCCTTTGCATGCCTTGGTTTGCACTTTTGCCTTGCCTTCCCTTGCCTTTCTTTGCCCTTTTTCCTTGTCTTTCATTGCGTTTTTGCCTTACCTTGCCTTGCATTGCTCTTTTGCCTTTCCTTGCCTTGTCTTGCTTTGCCCTTTTGCCTTGCCTTGCCTTACTTTGCCGTTTTGCCTTGCCTTGCCTTGCCCTTCTTTTCTCTTTTGCCTTTCCTTGCCTTGCCATGCTTTGCCCTTTTGCCTTGCCTTGCCTTGCTTTGCTCTTTTGCTTTGCCTTACCTTACTTTGCCCTTTTGCCTTGCCTTGCATTGTCTTGCTTTGCCCTTTTGCCTTTCCTTGCTTTGCCTTTTTGCCTTGCCTTGCCTTGCCTTGCTTTGGTCTATTTCCTTGCCTTGCTTTTTCACTTGGCCTTGTCTTGCCTTGCCTTGCCTTTCCTTTCTTTGCCCTTTTGCCTTGCAATTGATTGCTTTACCCGTTTGCTTTGCCTTGCCTTGCCTTGCCATTTTGCCTTGCCTTGCTTTGCGTTTTTGCCTTACCTTGGCTTGCATAGCCCTTTTGCCTTGCCTTTCATTGCCTTGCTTTCCCCATTTGCCTTGCCTTGCTTTGCCCTTTTGACTTGCCTTGCCTTGCTTTGCCCTTTTGCCTTGCCTTGCTTTGCCCTGTAGACTTGCCTTGCATTGTCTTCCTTTGCCCTTTTGCCTTTCCTTGCTTTGCCCTTTTGCCTTGCCTTGCCTTAGCCTTGGTTTGCTCTTTTGCCTTACCTTTCCTTTCTTTGCCCTTTTGCCTTGCACTGCCTTTATTTACCCTTTTCTCTTCCTTTACCATGCTTTGGCCTTTTGCCTTGCCTTGGCTTGCTTTGCCCATTTACCTTGCCTTACCTTTCCTTGCTTTTCCATTTTGCCTTTCCTTGCCTTTCCTTTCTTTGCCTTTTTAACTTGACTTGCCTTGCCTTGTTTGCCCATTTGCCTTTCCTTTCTTTGCCTTTCTTTGCCTTTTTGCCTTCCCTTGCCTTGCTTTACCCGTTTGCTTTGCCTTCCCTTTCTTTACCCTTTGCCTTGCCCTGCCTTGCTTTGCCGTTTACCTTTGACTTGCCTTGGCTTGCTATTCCCTTTTGCCTTGCCTTGCCTTGTCTTGCTTTGCCCTTTTGTGTTGCCTTTGCATGCCTTGGTTTGCACTTTTGCCTTGCCTTCCCTTGCCTTTCTTTGCCCTTTTTCCTTGCCTTGCATTGCGTTTTTGCCTTACCTTGCCTTGCATTGCTCTTTTGCCTTGCCATGCCTTGTCTTGCTTTCCCTTTTGACTTGCCTTGCTTAGCTTTGCCCTTTTCCCTTGCCTTGTCTTGGTTTGCTTTTTTACCTTGCAATGCCTTGCTTTGCCCTTTTCCCTTGCCTTTCATTACCTTTCTTTCCCCATTTGCCTTTCCTTGCTTTGCCCTTTTGCCTTGCCTTGCCCTGCTTTGGCCTTTTGCCTTGCCTTGGCTTGCTTTGCCCATTTACCTTGCCTTACCTTTCCTTGCTTTTCCGTTTTGCCTTTCCTTGCCTTTCCTTTCTTTGCCTTTTTAACTTGACTTGCCTTGCCTTGCTTTGCCCATTTGCCTTTCCTTTCTTTGCCTTTCTTTGCCTTTTTGCCTTGCCTTGCTTTACCCGTTTGCCTTGCCTTCCCTTTCTTTAGCTTTTTGCCTTGCCCTGCCTTGCTTTGCCGTTTACCTTTGACTTGCCTTGGCTTGCTATTCCCTTTTGCCTTGCCTTGCCTTGTCTTACTTTGCCCTTTTGCCTTGCATTACCTTGCTTTACCCTTTTCCCTTTCCTTGCCTTGCCTTGCTTTGCCCTTTTGCCTTGCCTCGCTTTGCCCTTTTGCGTTGCCTTGCCTTGCTTTGCTCTTTTGTGTTGCCTTTGCATGCCTTGGTTTGCACTTTTGCCTTGCCTTCCCTTGCCTTTCTTTGCCCTTTTTCCTTGTCTTTCATTGCGTTTTTGCCTTACCTTGCCTTGCATTGCTCTTTTGCCTTTCCTTGCCTTGTCTTGCTTTGCCCTTTTGCCTTGCCTTGCCTTACTTTGCCGTTTTGCCTTGCCTTGCCTTGCCCTTCTTTTCTCTTTTGCCTTTCCTTGCCTTGCCATGCTTTGCCCTTTTGCCTTGCCTTGCCTTGCTTTGCTCTTTTGCTTTGCCTTACCTTACTTTGCCCTTTTGCCTTGCCTTGCATTGTCTTGCTTTGCCCTTTTGCCTTTCCTTGCTTTGCCTTTTTGCCTTGCCTTGCCTTGCCTTGCTTTGGTCTTTTACCTTGCCTTGCTTTTTCACTTGGCCTTGTCTTGCCTTGCCTTGCCTTTCCTTTCTTTGCCCTTTTGCCTTGCAATTGCCTTGCTTTACCCGTTTGCTTTGCCTTGCTTTGCCCTTTTGACTTGCCTTACCTTGCCTTGCTTTGCCCTGTAGACTTGCCTTGCATTGTCTTCCTTTGCCCTTTTGCCTTTCCTTGCTTTGCCCTTTTGCCTTGCCTTGCCTTAGCCTTACTTTGCTCTTTTGCCTTACCTTGTCTTTCTTTGCCCTTTTGCCTTGCATTGCCTTTCTTTACCCGTTTCTCTTCCCTTACCATGCTTTGCCCTTTTGCCTTGCCTTGCCTTGCTTTGCCCATTTACCTTGCCTTTCCTTTCCTTGCTTTTCCGTTTTGCCTTTCTTTGCCTTTCCTTTCTTTGCCTTTTTGCCTTGCCTTGCCTTGCATTACCTGTTTGCTTTGCCTTCCCTTTCTTT
This sequence comes from Columba guinea, assembly GCA_032206185.1. NCBI lineage: Eukaryota > Metazoa > Chordata > Aves > Columbiformes > Columbidae > Columba > Columba guinea. The sequence continues at coordinate 357,832 of JAVLUU010000384.1, forward strand.
ACCCTTTTGCCTTGCCCTGCCTTGCTTTGCCGTTTACCTTTGACTTGCCTTGCCTTGCTATTCCCTTTTGCCTTGCCTTGCCTTGTCTTGCTTTGCCCTTTTGCCTTGCCTTGCTTTGCCCTTTTGCGTTGCCTTGCCTTGCTTTGCTCTTTTGTGTTGCCTTTGCATGCCTTGGTTTGCACTTTTGCCTTGCCTTCCCTTGCCTTTCTTTGCCCTTTTTCCTTGCCTTGCATTGCGTTTTTGCCTTACCTTGCCTTGCATTGCTCTTTTGCCTTGCCATGCCTTGTCTTGCTTTCCCTTTTGACTTGGCTTGCTTAGCTTTGCCCTTTTCCCTTGCCTTGTCTTGGTTTGCTTTTTTACCTTGCAATGCCTTGCTTTGCCCTTTTCCCTTGCCTTTCATTACCTTGCTTTCCCCATTTGCCTTGCCTTGGTTTGCCCTTTTGCTTTCTCTTGCATTGCCTTGCTTTGCTATTTAGACTTGCCTTGCATTGTCTTGCTTTGCCCTTTTGCCTTTCCTTGCTTTGCTCTTTTGCCTTGCCTTGCCTCGCCTTGCTTTGCTCTTTTGCCTTGCCTTGCTTTGGCCTTTTGCCTTGCCTTTCTTTTTCATTTTGCCTTGCCTTTCCTTGCCTTGCATTTCTTTGCCCTTTTGCCTTTCATTGCCCTTCTTTACCCGTTTCTCTTCCCTTGCCATGCTTTGCCCTTTTGCCTTGCCTTGCCTTGCTTTGCCCATTTACCTTGCCTTACCTTGCTTTGCCCATTTGTTTTGCCTTTCCTTGCCTTTCTTTGCCTTTTTGCCTTGCCTTGCCTTGCTTTAACCATTTGCTTTGCCTTCCCTTTCTTTAGCCTTTTGCCTTGCCTTGCCCTGCTTTGCCCTTTTCCTTTGCCTTTCATTACCTTGCTTTCCCCATTTGCCTTGCCTTGGTTTGCCCTTTTGCCTTCTCTTGCTTTGCCTTGCCTTGCCCTTTTGCCTTGCCTTGCCTTACTTTGCCGTTTTGCCTTGCCTTTCCTTGCCCTTCTTTTCTCTTTTGCCTTTCCTTGCCTTGCCTTTCTTTGCCCTTTTGCCTTGCATTGCCCTTCTTTACCCGTTTCTCTTCCCTTCACATGCTTTGCCCTTTTGCTTTGCCTTGCCTTGCTTTGCCCATTTACCTTGCCTTACCTTTCCTTGCTTTTCCGTTTTGCCTTTCTTTGCCTTTCCTTTCTTTGCCTTTTTGCCTTGACATGCCTTGCCTTGCTTTGCCCATATGCCTTTCCTTTCTTTGCCTTTCTTTGCCTTTTTTCCTTGCCTTGCCTAGCTTTACCCGTTTGCTTTGCCTTCCCTTTCTTTACCCTTTTGCCTTGCCCTGCCTTGCTTTGCCGTTTACCTTTGACTTGCCTTGCCTTGCTATTCCCTTTTGCCTTGCCTTGCCTTGTCTTGCTTTGCCCTTTTGCCTTACATTACCTTGCTTTACCCTTTTCCCTTTCCTTGCCTTGCCTTGCTTTGCCCTTTTGCCTTTCCTTGCTTTGCCCTTTTGCCTTGCCTTGCCCTGCTTTGGCCTTTTGCCTTGCCTTTCTTTTTCATTTTGCCTTGCCTTTCATTGCCTTGCATTTTTTTGACCTTTTTCCTTGCCTTGCTTTGCGTTTTTGCCTTACCTTGCCTTGCATTGCCCTTTTGCCTTGCCATGCCTTGTCTTGCATTCTCTTTTGACTTGCCTTGCTTAGCTTTGCCCTTTTCCCTTGCCTTGCCTTGGTTTGCTTTTTTACCTTGCAATGCCTTGCTTTGCCCTTTTCCCTTGCCTTTCATTACCTTGCTTTCCCCATTTGCCTTACCTTGGTTTGCCCTTTTGCCTTCTCTTGCATTGCCTTGCTTTGCTAATTAGACTTGCCTTGCATTGTCTTGCTTTCCCCTTTTGCCTTTCCTTGCTTTGCCCTTTTGCCTTGCCTTGCCTCGCCTTGCTTTGCTCTTTTGTCTTGCCTTGCCTTGCTTTGGCCTTTTGCCTTGCCTTTCTTTTTCATTTTGCCTTGCCTTTCCTTGCCTTGCCTTTCTTTGCCCTTTTGCCTTGCATTACCCTTCTTTACCCGTTTCTCTTCCCTTGACATGCTTTGCCCTTTTGCCTTGCCTTGCCTTGCTTTGCCCATTTACCTTGCCTTACCTTGCTTTGCCTTTTTGCCTTGCCTTGCCTTGCTTTAACCATTTGCTTTGCCTTCCCTTTCTTTAGCCTTTTGCCTTGCCTTGCCCTGCTTTGCCCTTTTCCCTTGCCTTTCATTACCTTGCTTTTCCCATTTGCCTTGCCTTGCTTTGCCTTTTTGCCTTTCCTTGCCTTGCCTTACCTTGCCTTGCATTGCCCTTTTGCCTTGCCTTTCATTGCCTTGCTTTCCCCATTTGCCTTGCCTTGCTTTGCCTTGCTTTGCCCTGTAGACTTGCCTTGCTTTGCCTTTTTGCCTTGCCTTGCCTTGCCTTGCTTTGGTCTTTTGCCTTGCCTTGCATTTTCACTTGGCCTTGTCTTGCCTTGCCTTGCCTTTCCTTTCTTTGCCCTTTTGCCTTGCATTGCCTTGCTTTACCCGTTTGCTTTGCCTTGCCTTGCTTTGCCATTTTGCCTTGCCTTGCTTTGCGTTTTTGCCTTACCTTGCCTTGCATTGGCCTTTTGCTTTGCCTTGCCTTGCCTTACTTTCCCTTTTGACTTTTTTTGCTTAGCTTTGCCCTTTTGCCTTTCCTTTCTTTGCCTTTTGCCTTGCGTATCCTTTCTTTACCCGTTTCTGTTCCCTTACCATGCTTTGTCCTTTTGCCTTGCCTTGCCTTGCTTTGCCCTGTAGACTTGCCATGCATTGTCTTCCTTTGCCCTTTTGCCTTTCCTTGCTTTGCCCTTTTGCCTTGCCTTGCCTTAGCCTTACTTTGCTCTTTTGCCTTACCTTGCCTTTCTTTGCCCTTTTGCCTTGCATTGCCTTTCTTTACCCGTTTCTCTTCCCTTACCATGCTTTGCCCTTTTGCCTTGCCTTGCCTTGCTTTGCCCATTTACCTTGCCTTACCTTTCCTTGCTCTTCCGTTTTGCCTTTCTTTGCCTTTCCTTTCTTTGCCTTTTTGCCTTGACATGCCTTGCCTTGCTTTGCCCATTTGCCTTTCCTTTCTTTGCCTTTCTTTGCATTTTTGCCTTGCCTTGCCTTGCTTTACTCGTTTGCTTTACCTTTTCTTTCTTTAGCCTTTTGCCTTGCCTTGCCTTGCTTTGCCGTTTTGCTTTGCCTTGCATTGCCTTGCTTTGCCCTTTTGCCTTGCCTTGCTTTGCCCTTTTGCGTTGCCTTGCCTTGCTTTGCTCTTTTGTGTTGCCTTTGCATGCCTTGGTTTGCACTTTTGCCTTCCCTTCCCTTGCCTTTCTTTGCCCTTTTTCCTTGCCTTGCATTGCGTTTTTGCCTTACCTTGCCTTGCATTGCTCTTTTGCCTTGCCATGCCTTGTCTTGCTTTCCCTTTTGACTTGGCTTGCTTAGCTTTGCCCTTTTCCCTTGCCTTGCCTTGGTTTGCTTTTTTACCTTGCAATGCCTTGCTTTGCCCTTTTCCCTTGCCTTTCATTACCTTGCTTTCCCCATTTGCCTTGCCTTGGTTTGCCCTTTTGCCTTCTCTTGCATTGCCTTGCTTTGCTATTTAGACTTGCCTTGCATTGTCTTGCTTTGCCCTTTTGCCTTTCCTTGCTTTGCCCTTTTGCCTTGCCTTGCCTCGCCTTGCTTTGCTCTTTTGCCTTGCCTTGCCTTGCTTTGGCCTTTTGCCTTGCCTTTCTTTTTCATTTTGCCTTGCCTTTCCTTGCCTTGCCTTTCTTTGCCCTTTTGCCTTGCATTGCCTTTCTTTACCCGTTTCTCTTCCCTTACCATGCTTTGCCCTTTTGCCTTGCCTTGCCTTGCTTTGCCCATTTACCTTGCCTTACCTTTCCTTGCTTTTCCGTTTTGCCTTTCCTTGCCTTTCCTTTCTTTGCCTTTTTAACTTGACTTGCCTTGCCTTGCTTTGCCCATTTGCCTTTCCTTTCTTTGCCTTTCTTTGCCTTTTTGCCTTGCCTTGCCTTGCATTACCCGTTTGCTTTGCCTTCCCTTTCTTTACCCTTTTGCCTTGCCTTGCCTTGCTTTGCCGTTTTGCCTTGCCTTGCCTTGCCTTGCTATTCCCTTTTGCCTTGCCTTGCCTTGTCTTGCTTTGCCCTTTTGCCTTACATTACCTTGCTTTACCCTTTTCCCTTTTCTTGCCTTGCCTTGCTTTGCCCTTTTGCCTTGCCTTGCTTTGCCCTTTTGCGTTGCCTTGCCTTGCTTTGCTCTTTTGTGTTGCCTTTGCATGCCTTGGTTTGCACTTTTGCCTTGCCTTCCCTTGCCTTTCTTTGCCCTTTTTCCTTGCCTTTCTTTGCGTTTTTGCCTTACCTTGCCTTGCATTGCCCTTTTGCCTTGCCATGCCTTGTCTTGCTTTCCCTTTTGACTTGCCTTGCATAGCTTTGCCCTTTTTCCTTTGCCTTGCCTTGGTTTGCTTTTTTACCTTGCAATGCCTTGCTTTGCCCTTTTCCCTTGCCTTTCATTACCTTGCTTTCCCCATTTGCCTTGGCTTGGTTTGCTCTTTTGCCTTGCCTTGCCTTGCTTTGGCCTTTTGCCTTGCCTTTCTTTTTCATTTTGCCTTGCCTTTCCTTGCCTTGCTTTTCTTTGCCCTTTTGCCTTGCATTGCCCTTCTTTACCTGTTTCTCTTCCCTTGCCATGCTTTGCCCTTTTGCCTTGCCTTGCCTTGCTTTGCCCATTTACCTTGCCTTACCTTGCTTTGCTTTGCCCATTTGCCTTGCCTTGCCTTTCTTTAACCATTTGCTTTGCCTTCCCTTTCTTTAGCCTTTTGCCTTGCCTTGCCTTGCCCTGCTTTGCCCTTTTCCTTTGCCTTTCATTACCTTACTTTCCCCATTTGCCTTGCCTTGGTTTGCCCTTTTGCCTTCTCTTGCATTGCCTTGCCTTGCCCTTTTGCCTTGCCTTGCCTTACTTTGCCGTTTTCCGTTGCCTTTCATTACCTTGCTTTCCCCATTTGCCTTGCCTTGCTTTGCCATTTTGCCTTGCCTTGCTTTGCGTTTTTGCCTTACCTTGCCTTTCATTGCCCTTTTGCCTTGCCTTGCCTTGTCTTACTTTGCCCTTTTGCCTTGCATTACCTTGCTTTGCCCTTTTGCCTTGCCTTGCCTTGATTTGCCCTGTAGACTTGCCTCGCTTTGCACTTTGGCGTTGCCTTGCCTTGCTTTGCTCTTTTGTGTTGCCTTTGCATGCCTTGGTTTGCACTTTTGCCTTGCCTTCCCTTGCCTTTCTTTGCCCTTTTTCCTTGTCTTTCATTGCGTTTTTGCCTTACCTTGCCTTGCATTGCTCTTTTGCCTTTCCTTGCCTTGTCTTGCTTTGCCCTTTTGCCTTGCCTTGCCTTACTTTGCCGTTTTGCCTTGCCTTGCCTTGCCCTTCTTTTCTCTTTTGCCTTTCCTTGCCTTGCCATGCTTTGCCCTTTTGCCTTGCCTTGCCTTGCTTTGCTCTTTTGCTTTGCCTTACCTTACTTTGCCCTTTTGCCTTGCCTTGCATTGTCTTGCTTTGCCCTTTTGCCTTTCCTTGCTTTGCCTTTTTGCCTTGCCTTGCCTTGCCTTGCTTTGGTCTATTTCCTTGCCTTGCTTTTTCACTTGGCCTTGTCTTGCCTTGCCTTGCCTTTCCTTTCTTTGCCCTTTTGCCTTGCAATTGATTGCTTTACCCGTTTGCTTTGCCTTGCCTTGCCTTGCCATTTTGCCTTGCCTTGCTTTGCGTTTTTGCCTTACCTTGGCTTGCATAGCCCTTTTGCCTTGCCTTTCATTGCCTTGCTTTCCCCATTTGCCTTGCCTTGCTTTGCCCTTTTGACTTGCCTTGCCTTGCTTTGCCCTTTTGCCTTGCCTTGCTTTGCCCTGTAGACTTGCCTTGCATTGTCTTCCTTTGCCCTTTTGCCTTTCCTTGCTTTGCCCTTTTGCCTTGCCTTGCCTTAGCCTTGGTTTGCTCTTTTGCCTTACCTTTCCTTTCTTTGCCCTTTTGCCTTGCACTGCCTTTATTTACCCTTTTCTCTTCCTTTACCATGCTTTGGCCTTTTGCCTTGCCTTGGCTTGCTTTGCCCATTTACCTTGCCTTACCTTTCCTTGCTTTTCCATTTTGCCTTTCCTTGCCTTTCCTTTCTTTGCCTTTTTAACTTGACTTGCCTTGCCTTGTTTGCCCATTTGCCTTTCCTTTCTTTGCCTTTCTTTGCCTTTTTGCCTTCCCTTGCCTTGCTTTACCCGTTTGCTTTGCCTTCCCTTTCTTTACCCTTTGCCTTGCCCTGCCTTGCTTTGCCGTTTACCTTTGACTTGCCTTGGCTTGCTATTCCCTTTTGCCTTGCCTTGCCTTGTCTTGCTTTGCCCTTTTGTGTTGCCTTTGCATGCCTTGGTTTGCACTTTTGCCTTGCCTTCCCTTGCCTTTCTTTGCCCTTTTTCCTTGCCTTGCATTGCGTTTTTGCCTTACCTTGCCTTGCATTGCTCTTTTGCCTTGCCATGCCTTGTCTTGCTTTCCCTTTTGACTTGCCTTGCTTAGCTTTGCCCTTTTCCCTTGCCTTGTCTTGGTTTGCTTTTTTACCTTGCAATGCCTTGCTTTGCCCTTTTCCCTTGCCTTTCATTACCTTTCTTTCCCCATTTGCCTTTCCTTGCTTTGCCCTTTTGCCTTGCCTTGCCCTGCTTTGGCCTTTTGCCTTGCCTTGGCTTGCTTTGCCCATTTACCTTGCCTTACCTTTCCTTGCTTTTCCGTTTTGCCTTTCCTTGCCTTTCCTTTCTTTGCCTTTTTAACTTGACTTGCCTTGCCTTGCTTTGCCCATTTGCCTTTCCTTTCTTTGCCTTTCTTTGCCTTTTTGCCTTGCCTTGCTTTACCCGTTTGCCTTGCCTTCCCTTTCTTTAGCTTTTTGCCTTGCCCTGCCTTGCTTTGCCGTTTACCTTTGACTTGCCTTGGCTTGCTATTCCCTTTTGCCTTGCCTTGCCTTGTCTTACTTTGCCCTTTTGCCTTGCATTACCTTGCTTTACCCTTTTCCCTTTCCTTGCCTTGCCTTGCTTTGCCCTTTTGCCTTGCCTCGCTTTGCCCTTTTGCGTTGCCTTGCCTTGCTTTGCTCTTTTGTGTTGCCTTTGCATGCCTTGGTTTGCACTTTTGCCTTGCCTTCCCTTGCCTTTCTTTGCCCTTTTTCCTTGTCTTTCATTGCGTTTTTGCCTTACCTTGCCTTGCATTGCTCTTTTGCCTTTCCTTGCCTTGTCTTGCTTTGCCCTTTTGCCTTGCCTTGCCTTACTTTGCCGTTTTGCCTTGCCTTGCCTTGCCCTTCTTTTCTCTTTTGCCTTTCCTTGCCTTGCCATGCTTTGCCCTTTTGCCTTGCCTTGCCTTGCTTTGCTCTTTTGCTTTGCCTTACCTTACTTTGCCCTTTTGCCTTGCCTTGCATTGTCTTGCTTTGCCCTTTTGCCTTTCCTTGCTTTGCCTTTTTGCCTTGCCTTGCCTTGCCTTGCTTTGGTCTTTTACCTTGCCTTGCTTTTTCACTTGGCCTTGTCTTGCCTTGCCTTGCCTTTCCTTTCTTTGCCCTTTTGCCTTGCAATTGCCTTGCTTTACCCGTTTGCTTTGCCTTGCTTTGCCCTTTTGACTTGCCTTACCTTGCCTTGCTTTGCCCTGTAGACTTGCCTTGCATTGTCTTCCTTTGCCCTTTTGCCTTTCCTTGCTTTGCCCTTTTGCCTTGCCTTGCCTTAGCCTTACTTTGCTCTTTTGCCTTACCTTGTCTTTCTTTGCCCTTTTGCCTTGCATTGCCTTTCTTTACCCGTTTCTCTTCCCTTACCATGCTTTGCCCTTTTGCCTTGCCTTGCCTTGCTTTGCCCATTTACCTTGCCTTTCCTTTCCTTGCTTTTCCGTTTTGCCTTTCTTTGCCTTTCCTTTCTTTGCCTTTTTGCCTTGCCTTGCCTTGCATTACCTGTTTGCTTTGCCTTCCCTTTCTTTACCCTTTTGCCTTGCCCTGCCTTGCTTTGCCGTTTACCTTTGACTTGCCTTGCCTTGCTATTCCCTTTTGCCTTGCCTTGCCTTGTCTTGCTTTGCCCTTTTGCCTTGCCTTGCTTTGCCCTTTTGCGTTGCCTTGCCTTGCTTTGCTCTTTTGTGTTGCCTTTGCATGCCTTGGTTTGCACTTTTGCCTTGCCTTCCCTTGCCTTTCTTTGCCCTTTTTCCTTGCCTTGCATTGCGTTTTTGCCTTACCTTGCCTTGCATTGCTCTTTTGCCTTGCCATGCCTTGTCTTGCTTTCCCTTTTGACTTGGCTTGCTTAGCTTTGCCCTTTTCCCTTGCCTTGTCTTGGTTTGCTTTTTTACCTTGCAATGCCTTGCTTTGCCCTTTTCCCTTGCCTTTCATTACCTTGCTTTCCCCATTTGCCTTGCCTTGGTTTGCCCTTTTGCTTTCTCTTGCATTGCCTTGCTTTGCTATTTAGACTTGCCTTGCATTGTCTTGCTTTGCCCTTTTGCCTTTCCTTGCTTTGCTCTTTTGCCTTGCCTTGCCTCGCCTTGCTTTGCTCTTTTGCCTTGCCTTGCCTTGCTTTGGCCTTTTGCCTTGCCTTTCTTTTTCATTTTGCCTTGCCTTTCCTTGCCTTGCATTTCTTTGCCCTTTTGCCTTTCATTGCCCTTCTTTACCCGTTTCTCTTCCCTTGCCATGCTTTGCCCTTTTGCCTTGCCTTGCCTTGCTTTGCCCATTTACCTTGCCTTACCTTGCTTTGCCCATTTGTTTTGCCTTTCCTTGCCTTTCTTTGCCTTTTTGCCTTGCCTTGCCTTGCTTTAACCATTTGCTTTGCCTTCCCTTTCTTTAGCCTTTTGCCTTGCCTTGCCCTGCTTTGCCCTTTTCCTTTGCCTTTCATTACCTTGCTTTCCCCATTTGCCTTGCCTTGGTTTGCCCTTTTGCCTTCTCTTGCTTTGCCTTGCCTTGCCCTTTTGCCTTGCCTTGCCTTACTTTGCCGTTTTGCCTTGCCTTTCCTTGCCCTTCTTTTCTCTTTTGCCTTTCCTTGCCTTGCCTTTCTTTGCCCTTTTGCCTTGCATTGCCCTTCTTTACCCGTTTCTCTTCCCTTCACATGCTTTGCCCTTTTGCTTTGCCTTGCCTTGCTTTGCCCATTTACCTTGCCTTACCTTTCCTTGCTTTTCCGTTTTGCCTTTCTTTGCCTTTCCTTTCTTTGCCTTTTTGCCTTGACATGCCTTGCCTTGCTTTGCCCATATGCCTTTCCTTTCTTTGCCTTTCTTTGCCTTTTTTCCTTGCCTTGCCTAGCTTTACCCGTTTGCTTTGCCTTCCCTTTCTTTACCCTTTTGCCTTGCCCTGCCTTGCTTTGCCGTTTACCTTTGACTTGCCTTGCCTTGCTATTCCCTTTTGCCTTGCCTTGCCTTGTCTTGCTTTGCCCTTTTGCCTTACATTACCTTGCTTTACCCTTTTCCCTTTCCTTGCCTTGCCTTGCTTTGCCCTTTTGCCTTTCCTTGCTTTGCCCTTTTGCCTTGCCTTGCCCTGCTTTGGCCTTTTGCCTTGCCTTTCTTTTTCATTTTGCCTTGCCTTTCATTGCCTTGCATTTTTTTGACCTTTTTCCTTGCCTTGCTTTGCGTTTTTGCCTTACCTTGCCTTGCATTGCCCTTTTGCCTTGCCATGCCTTGTCTTGCATTCTCTTTTGACTTGCCTTGCTTAGCTTTGCCCTTTTCCCTTGCCTTGCCTTGGTTTGCTTTTTTACCTTGCAATGCCTTGCTTTGCCCTTTTCCCTTGCCTTTCATTACCTTGCTTTCCCCATTTGCCTTACCTTGGTTTGCCCTTTTGCCTTCTCTTGCATTGCCTTGCTTTGCTAATTAGACTTGCCTTGCATTGTCTTGCTTTCCCCTTTTGCCTTTCCTTGCTTTGCCCTTTTGCCTTGCCTTGCCTCGCCTTGCTTTGCTCTTTTGTCTTGCCTTGCCTTGCTTTGGCCTTTTGCCTTGCCTTTCTTTTTCATTTTGCCTTGCCTTTCCTTGCCTTGCCTTTCTTTGCCCTTTTGCCTTGCATTACCCTTCTTTACCCGTTTCTCTTCCCTTGACATGCTTTGCCCTTTTGCCTTGCCTTGCCTTGCTTTGCCCATTTACCTTGCCTTACCTTGCTTTGCCTTTTTGCCTTGCCTTGCCTTGCTTTAACCATTTGCTTTGCCTTCCCTTTCTTTAGCCTTTTGCCTTGCCTTGCCCTGCTTTGCCCTTTTCCCTTGCCTTTCATTACCTTGCTTTTCCCATTTGCCTTGCCTTGCTTTGCCTTTTTGCCTTTCCTTGCCTTGCCTTACCTTGCCTTGCATTGCCCTTTTGCCTTGCCTTTCATTGCCTTGCTTTCCCCATTTGCCTTGCCTTGCTTTGCCTTGCTTTGCCCTGTAGACTTGCCTTGCTTTGCCTTTTTGCCTTGCCTTGCCTTGCCTTGCTTTGGTCTTTTGCCTTGCCTTGCATTTTCACTTGGCCTTGTCTTGCCTTGCCTTGCCTTTCCTTTCTTTGCCCTTTTGCCTTGCATTGCCTTGCTTTACCCGTTTGCTTTGCCTTGCCTTGCTTTGCCATTTTGCCTTGCCTTGCTTTGCGTTTTTGCCTTACCTTGCCTTGCATTGGCCTTTTGCTTTGCCTTGCCTTGCCTTACTTTCCCTTTTGACTTTTTTTGCTTAGCTTTGCCCTTTTGCCTTTCCTTTCTTTGCCTTTTGCCTTGCGTATCCTTTCTTTACCCGTTTCTGTTCCCTTACCATGCTTTGTCCTTTTGCCTTGCCTTGCCTTGCTTTGCCCTGTAGACTTGCCATGCATTGTCTTCCTTTGCCCTTTTGCCTTTCCTTGCTTTGCCCTTTTGCCTTGCCTTGCCTTAGCCTTACTTTGCTCTTTTGCCTTACCTTGCCTTTCTTTGCCCTTTTGCCTTGCATTGCCTTTCTTTACCCGTTTCTCTTCCCTTACCATGCTTTGCCCTTTTGCCTTGCCTTGCCTTGCTTTGCCCATTTACCTTGCCTTACCTTTCCTTGCTCTTCCGTTTTGCCTTTCTTTGCCTTTCCTTTCTTTGCCTTTTTGCCTTGACATGCCTTGCCTTGCTTTGCCCATTTGCCTTTCCTTTCTTTGCCTTTCTTTGCATTTTTGCCTTGCCTTGCCTTGCTTTACTCGTTTGCTTTACCTTTTCTTTCTTTAGCCTTTTGCCTTGCCTTGCCTTGCTTTGCCGTTTTGCTTTGCCTTGCATTGCCTTGCTTTGCCCTTTTGCCTTGCCTTGCTTTGCCCTTTTGCGTTGCCTTGCCTTGCTTTGCTCTTTTGTGTTGCCTTTGCATGCCTTGGTTTGCACTTTTGCCTTCCCTTCCCTTGCCTTTCTTTGCCCTTTTTCCTTGCCTTGCATTGCGTTTTTGCCTTACCTTGCCTTGCATTGCTCTTTTGCCTTGCCATGCCTTGTCTTGCTTTCCCTTTTGACTTGCCTTGCTTAGCTTTGCCCTTTTCCCTTGCCTTGCCTTGGTTTGCTTTTTTACCTTGCAATGCCTTGCTTTGCCCTTTTCCCTTGCCTTTCATTACCTTGCTTTCCCCATTTGCCTTGCCTTGGTTTGCCCTTTTGCCTTCTCTTGCATTGCCTTGCTTTGCTATTTAGACTTGCCTTGCATTGTCTTGCTTTGCCCTTTTGCCTTTCCTTGCTTTGCCCTTTTGCCTTGCCTTGCCTCGCCTTGCTTTGCTCTTTTGCCTTGCCTTGCCTTGCTTTGGCCTTTTGCCTTGCCTTTCTTTTTCATTTTGCCTTGCCTTTCCTTGCCTTGCCTTTCTTTGCCCTTTTGCCTTGCATTGCCTTTCTTTACCCGTTTCTCTTCCCTTACCATGCTTTGCCCTTTTGCCTTGCCTTGCCTTGCTTTGCCCATTTACCTTGCCTTACCTTTCCTTGCTTTTCCGTTTTGCCTTTCCTTGCCTTTCCTTTCTTTGCCTTTTTAACTTGACTTGCCTTGCCTTGCTTTGCCCATTTGCCTTTCCTTTCTTTGCCTTTCTTTGCCTTTTTGCCTTGCCTTGCCTTGCATTACCCGTTTGCTTTGCCTTCCCTTTCTTTACCCTTTTGCCTTGCCTTGCCTTGCTTTGCCGTTTTGCCTTGCCTTGCCTTGCCTTGCTATTCCCTTTTGCCTTGCCTTGCCTTGTCTTGCTTTGCCCTTTTGCCTTACATTACCTTGCTTTACCCTTTTCCCTTTTCTTGCCTTGCCTTGCTTTGCCCTTTTGCCTTGCCTTGCTTTGCCCTTTTGCGTTGCCTTGCCTTGCTTTGCTCTTTTGTGTTGCCTTTGCATGCCTTGGTTTGCACTTTTGCCTTTCCTTCCCTTGCCTTTCTTTGCCCTTTTTCCTTGCCTTTCTTTGCGTTTTTGCCTTACCTTGCCTTGCATTGCCCTTTTGCCTTGCCATGCCTTGTCTTGCTTTCCCTTTTGACTTGCCTTGCATAGCTTTGCCCTTTTTCCTTTGCCTTGCCTTGGTTTGCTTTTTTACCTTGCAATGCCTTGCTTTGCCCTTTTCCCTTGCCTTTCATTACCTTGCTTTCCCCATTTGCCTTGGCTTGGTTTGCTCTTTTGCCTTGCCTTGCCTTGCTTTGGCCTTTTGCCTTGCCTTTCTTTTTCATTTTGCCTTGCCTTTCCTTGCCTTGCTTTTCTTTGCCCTTTTGCCTTGCATTGCCCTTCTTTACCTGTTTCTCTTCCCTTGCCATGCTTTGCCCTTTTGCCTTGCCTTGCCTTGCTTTGCCCATTTACCTTGCCTTACCTTGCTTTGCTTTGCCCATTTGCCTTGCCTTGCCTTTCTTTAACCATTTGCTTTGCCTTCCCTTTCTTTAGCCTTTTGCCTTGCCTTGCCTTGCCCTGCTTTGCCCTTTTCCTTTGCCTTTCATTACCTTACTTTCCCCATTTGCCTTGCCTTGGTTTGCCCTTTTGCCTTCTCTTGCATTGCCTTGCCTTGCCCTTTTGCCTTGCCTTGCCTTACTTTGCCGTTTTCCGTTGCCTTTCATTACCTTGCTTTCCCCATTTGCCTTGCCTTGCTTTGCCATTTTGCCTTGCCTTGCTTTGCGTTTTTGCCTTACCTTGCCTTTCATTGCCCTTTTGCCTTGCCTTGCCTTGTCTTACTTTGCCCTTTTGCCTTGCATTACCTTGCTTTGCCCTTTTGCCTTGCCTTGCCTTGATTTGCCCTGTAGACTTGCCTCGCTTTGCACTTTGGCGTTGCCTTGCCTTGCTTTGCTCTTTTGTGTTGCCTTTGCATGCCTTGGTTTGCACTTTTGCCTTGCCTTCCCTTGCCTTTCTTTGCCCTTTTTCCTTGTCTTTCATTGCGTTTTTGCCTTACCTTGCCTTGCATTGCTCTTTTGCCTTTCCTTGCCTTGTCTTGCTTTGCCCTTTTGCCTTGCCTTGCCTTACTTTGCCGTTTTGCCTTGCCTTGCCTTGCCCTTCTTTTCTCTTTTGCCTTTCCTTGCCTTGCCATGCTTTGCCCTTTTGCCTTGCCTTGCCTTGCTTTGCTCTTTTGCTTTGCCTTACCTTACTTTGCCCTTTTGCCTTGCCTTGCATTGTCTTGCTTTGCCCTTTTGCCTTTCCTTGCTTTGCCTTTTTGCCTTGCCTTGCCTTGCCTTGCTTTGGTCTATTTCCTTGCCTTGCTTTTTCACTTGGCCTTGTCTTGCCTTGCCTTGCCTTTCCTTTCTTTGCCCTTTTGCCTTGCAATTGATTGCTTTACCCGTTTGCTTTGCCTTGCCTTGCCTTGCCATTTTGCCTTGCCTTGCTTTGCGTTTTTGCCTTACCTTGGCTTGCATAGCCCTTTTGCCTTGCCTTTCATTGCCTTGCTTTCCCCATTTGCCTTGCCTTGCTTTGCCCTTTTGACTTGCCTTGCCTTGCTTTGCCCTTTTGCCTTGCCTTGCTTTGCCCTGTAGACTTGCCTTGCATTGTCTTCCTTTGCCCTTTTGCCTTTCCTTGCTTTGCCCTTTTGCCTTGCCTTGCCTTAGCCTTGGTTTGCTCTTTTGCCTTACCTTTCCTTTCTTTGCCCTTTTGCCTTGCACTGCCTTTATTTACCCTTTTCTCTTCCTTTACCATGCTTTGGCCTTTTGCCTTGCCTTGGCTTGCTTTGCCCATTTACCTTGCCTTACCTTTCCTTGCTTTTCCATTTTGCCTTTCCTTGCCTTTCCTTTCTTTGCCTTTTTAACTTGACTTGCCTTGCCTTGTTTGCCCATTTGCCTTTCCTTTCTTTGCCTTTCTTTGCCTTTTTGCCTTCCCTTGCCTTGCTTTACCCGTTTGCTTTGCCTTCCCTTTCTTTACCCTTTGCCTTGCCCTGCCTTGCTTTGCCGTTTACCTTTGACTTGCCTTGGCTTGCTATTCCCTTTTGCCTTGCCTTGCCTTGTCTTGCTTTGCCCTTTTGTGTTGCCTTTGCATGCCTTGGTTTGCACTTTTGCCTTGCCTTCCCTTGCCTTTCTTTGCCCTTTTTCCTTGCCTTGCATTGCGTTTTTGCCTTACCTTGCCTTGCATTGCTCTTTTGCCTTGCCATGCCTTGTCTTGCTTTCCCTTTTGACTTGCCTTGCTTAGCTTTGCCCTTTTCCCTTGCCTTGTCTTGGTTTGCTTTTTTACCTTGCAATGCCTTGCTTTGCCCTTTTCCCTTGCCTTTCATTACCTTTCTTTCCCCATTTGCCTTTCCTTGCTTTGCCCTTTTGCCTTGCCTTGCCCTGCTTTGGCCTTTTGCCTTGCCTTGGCTTGCTTTGCCCATTTACCTTGCCTTACCTTTCCTTGCTTTTCCGTTTTGCCTTTCCTTGCCTTTCCTTTCTTTGCCTTTTTAACTTGACTTGCCTTGCCTTGCTTTGCCCATTTGCCTTTCCTTTCTTTGCCTTTCTTTGCCTTTTTGCCTTGCCTTGCTTTACCCGTTTGCCTTGCCTTCCCTTTCTTTAGCTTTTTGCCTTGCCCTGCCTTGCTTTGCCGTTTACCTTTGACTTGCCTTGGCTTGCTATTCCCTTTTGCCTTGCCTTGCCTTGTCTTACTTTGCCCTTTTGCCTTGCATTACCTTGCTTTACCCTTTTCCCTTTCCTTGCCTTGCCTTGCTTTGCCCTTTTGCCTTGCCTCGCTTTGCCCTTTTGCGTTGCCTTGCCTTGCTTTGCTCTTTTGTGTTGCCTTTGCATGCCTTGGTTTGCACTTTTGCCTTGCCTTCCCTTGCCTTTCTTTGCCCTTTTTCCTTGTCTTTCATTGCGTTTTTGCCTTACCTTGCCTTGCATTGCTCTTTTGCCTTTCCTTGCCTTGTCTTGCTTTGCCCTTTTGCCTTGCCTTGCCTTACTTTGCCGTTTTGCCTTGCCTTGCCTTGCCCTTCTTTTCTCTTTTGCCTTTCCTTGCCTTGCCATGCTTTGCCCTTTTGCCTTGCCTTGCCTTGCTTTGCTCTTTTGCTTTGCCTTACCTTACTTTGCCCTTTTGCCTTGCCTTGCATTGTCTTGCTTTGCCCTTTTGCCTTTCCTTGCTTTGCCTTTTTGCCTTGCCTTGCCTTGCCTTGCTTTGGTCTTTTACCTTGCCTTGCTTTTTCACTTGGCCTTGTCTTGCCTTGCCTTGCCTTTCCTTTCTTTGCCCTTTTGCCTTGCAATTGCCTTGCTTTACCCGTTTGCTTTGCCTTGCTTTGCCCTTTTGACTTGCCTTACCTTGCCTTGCTTTGCCCTGTAGACTTGCCTTGCATTGTCTTCCTTTGCCCTTTTGCCTTTCCTTGCTTTGCCCTTTTGCCTTGCCTTGCCTTAGCCTTACTTTGCTCTTTTGCCTTACCTTGCCTTTCTTTGCCCTTTTGCCTTGCATTGCCTTTCTTTACCCGTTTCTCTTCCCTTACCATGCTTTGCCCTTTTGCCTTGCCTTGCCTTGCTTTGCCCATTTACCTTGCCTTACCTTTCCTTGCTTTTCCGTTTTGCCTTTCTTTGCCTTTCCTTTCTTTGCCTTTTTGCCTTGCCTTGCCTTGCATTACCTGTTTGCTTTGCCTTCCCTTTCTTTACCCTTTTGCCTTGCCCTGCCTTGCTTTGCCGTTTACCTTTGACTTGCCTTGCCTTGCTATTCCCTTTTGCCTTGCCTTGCCTTGTCTTGCTTTGCCCTTTTGCCTTGCCTTGCTTTGCCCTTTTGCGTTGCCTTGCCTTGCTTTGCTCTTTTGTGTTGCCTTTGCATGCCTTGGTTTGCACTTTTGCCTTGCCTTCCCTTGCCTTTCTTTGCCCTTTTTCCTTGCCTTGCATTGCGTTTTTGCCTTACCTTGCCTTGCATTGCTCTTTTGCCTTGCCATGCCTTGTCTTGCTTTCCCTTTTGACTTGCCTTGCTTAGCTTTGCCCTTTTCCCTTGCCTTGTCTTGGTTTGCTTTTTTACCTTGCAATGCCTTGCTTTGCCCTTTTCCCTTGCCTTTCATTACCTTGCTTTCCCCATTTGCCTTGCCTTGGTTTGCCCTTTTGCTTTCTCTTGCATTGCCTTGCTTTGCTATTTAGACTTGCCTTGCATTGTCTTGCTTTGCCCTTTTGCCTTTCCTTGCTTTGCTCTTTTGCCTTGCCTTGCCTCGCCTTGCTTTGCTCTTTTGCCTTGCCTTGCCTTGCTTTGGCCTTTTGCCTTGCCTTTCTTTTTCATTTTGCCTTGCCTTTCCTTGCCTTGCATTTCTTTGCCCTTTTGCCTTTCATTGCCCTTCTTTACCCGTTTCTCTTCCCTTGCCATGCTTTGCCCTTTTGCCTTGCCTTGCCTTGCTTTGCCCATTTACCTTGCCTTACCTTGCTTTGCCCATTTGTTTTGCCTTTCCTTGCCTTTCTTTGCCTTTTTGCCTTGCCTTGCCTTGCTTTAACCATTTGCTTTGCCTTCCCTTTCTTTAGCCTTTTGCCTTGCCTTGCCCTGCTTTGCCCTTTTCCTTTGCCTTTCATTACCTTGCTTTCCCCATTTGCCTTGCCTTGGTTTGCCCTTTTGCCTTCTCTTGCTTTGCCTTGCCTTGCCCTTTTGCCTTGCCTTGCCTTACTTTGCCGTTTTGCCTTGCCTTTCCTTGCCCTTCTTTTCTCTTTTGCCTTTCCTTGCCTTGCCTTTCTTTGCCCTTTTGCCTTGCATTGCCCTTCTTTACCCGTTTCTCTTCCCTTCACATGCTTTGCCCTTTTGCTTTGCCTTGCCTTGCTTTGCCCATTTACCTTGCCTTACCTTTCCTTGCTTTTCCGTTTTGCCTTTCTTTGCCTTTCCTTTCTTTGCCTTTTTGCCTTGACATGCCTTGCCTTGCTTTGCCCATATGCCTTTCCTTTCTTTGCCTTTCTTTGCCTTTTTTCCTTGCCTTGCCTAGCTTTACCCGTTTGCTTTGCCTTCCCTTTCTTTACCCTTTTGCCTTGCCCTGCCTTGCTTTGCCGTTTACCTTTGACTTGCCTTGCCTTGCTATTCCCTTTTGCCTTGCCTTGCCTTGTCTTGCTTTGCCCTTTTGCCTTACATTACCTTGCTTTACCCTTTTCCCTTTCCTTGCCTTGCCTTGCTTTGCCCTTTTGCCTTTCCTTGCTTTGCCCTTTTGCCTTGCCTTGCCCTGCTTTGGCCTTTTGCCTTGCCTTTCTTTTTCATTTTGCCTTGCCTTTCATTGCCTTGCATTTTTTTGACCTTTTTCCTTGCCTTGCTTTGCGTTTTTGCCTTACCTTGCCTTGCATTGCCCTTTTGCCTTGCCATGCCTTGTCTTGCATTCTCTTTTGACTTGCCTTGCTTAGCTTTGCCCTTTTCCCTTGCCTTGCCTTGGTTTGCTTTTTTACCTTGCAATGCCTTGCTTTGCCCTTTTCCCTTGCCTTTCATTACCTTGCTTTCCCCATTTGCCTTACCTTGGTTTGCCCTTTTGCCTTCTCTTGCATTGCCTTGCTTTGCTAATTAGACTTGCCTTGCATTGTCTTGCTTTCCCCTTTTGCCTTTCCTTGCTTTGCCCTTTTGCCTTGCCTTGCCTCGCCTTGCTTTGCTCTTTTGTCTTGCCTTGCCTTGCTTTGGCCTTTTGCCTTGCCTTTCTTTTTCATTTTGCCTTGCCTTTCCTTGCCTTGCCTTTCTTTGCCCTTTTGCCTTGCATTACCCTTCTTTACCCGTTTCTCTTCCCTTGACATGCTTTGCCCTTTTGCCTTGCCTTGCCTTGCTTTGCCCATTTACCTTGCCTTACCTTGCTTTGCCTTTTTGCCTTGCCTTGCCTTGCTTTAACCATTTGCTTTGCCTTCCCTTTCTTTAGCCTTTTGCCTTGCCTTGCCCTGCTTTGCCCTTTTCCCTTGCCTTTCATTACCTTGCTTTTCCCATTTGCCTTGCCTTGCTTTGCCTTTTTGCCTTTCCTTGCCTTGCCTTACCTTGCCTTGCATTGCCCTTTTGCCTTGCCTTTCATTGCCTTGCTTTCCCCATTTGCCTTGCCTTGCTTTGCCTTGCTTTGCCCTGTAGACTTGCCTTGCTTTGCCTTTTTGCCTTGCCTTGCCTTGCCTTGCTTTGGTCTTTTGCCTTGCCTTGCATTTTCACTTGGCCTTGTCTTGCCTTGCCTTGCCTTTCCTTTCTTTGCCCTTTTGCCTTGCATTGCCTTGCTTTACCCGTTTGCTTTGCCTTGCCTTGCTTTGCCATTTTGCCTTGCCTTGCTTTGCGTTTTTGCCTTACCTTGCCTTGCATTGGCCTTTTGCTTTGCCTTGCCTTGCCTTACTTTCCCTTTTGACTTTTTTTGCTTAGCTTTGCCCTTTTGCCTTTCCTTTCTTTGCCTTTTGCCTTGCGTATCCTTTCTTTACCCGTTTCTGTTCCCTTACCATGCTTTGTCCTTTTGCCTTGCCTTGCCTTGCTTTGCCCTGTAGACTTGCCATGCATTGTCTTCCTTTGCCCTTTTGCCTTTCCTTGCTTTGCCCTTTTGCCTTGCCTTGCCTTAGCCTTACTTTGCTCTTTTGCCTTACCTTGCCTTTCTTTGCCCTTTTGCCTTGCTCTTTTTTTTGCTCTTTTCCTTTGCCTTCTCTTGCATTGCCTTGCTTTGCTATTTAGACTTGCCTTGCATTGTCTTGCTTTGCCCTTTTGCCTTTCCTTGCTTTGCCCTTTTGCCTTGCCTTGCCTCGCCTTGCTTTGCTCTTTTGCCTTGCCTTGCCTTGCTTTGGCCTTTTGCCTTGCCTTTCTTTTTCATTTTGCCTTGCCTTTCCTTGCCTTGCCTTTCTTTGCCCTTTTGCCTTGCATTGCCTTTCTTTACCCGTTTCTCTTCCCTTACCTTGCTTTGCCATTTGCCTTGCCTTGCCTTACTTTGCGTTTTTGCCTTGCCTTGCCTTGCCCTTCTTTTCTCTTTTGCCTTTCCTTGCCTTGTCTTGCTTTGCCTTTTTGCCTTGCCTTGCCTTACTTTGCCGTTTTGCCTTGCCTTGCCTTGCCCTTCTTTTCTCTTTTGCCTTTCCTTGCCTTGCCATGCTTTGCCCTTTTGCCTTGCCTTGCCTTGCTTTGCTCTTTTGCTTTGCCTTACCTTACTTTGCCCTTTTGCCTTGCCTTGCCTTGTGTTGCTTTGTCCTTTTGCCTTGCATTACCTTGCTTTACCCTTTTCCCTTTCCTTGCCTTGCCTTGCTTTGCCCTTTTGCCTTGCCTTGCTTTGCCCTTTTGCGTTGCCTTGCCTTGCTTTGCCCATTTACCTTGCCTTACCTTTCCTTACTTTTCCGTTTTGCCTTTCCTTGCCTTTCTTTCTTAGCCGTTTTGCCCTGACTTGCCTTGCCTTGCTTTGCCCATTTGCCTTTCCTTTCTTTGCCTTTCTTTGCCTTTTTGCCTTGCCTTGCCTTGCATTACCCGTTTGCTTTGCCTTCCCTTTCTTTACCCTTTTGCCTTGCCTTGCCTTGCTTTGCCGTTTTGCTTTGCCTTGCCTTGCCTTGCTATTCCCTTTTGCCTTGCCTTGCCTTGTCTTGCTTTGCCCTTTTGCCTTACATTACCTTGCTTTACCCTTTTCCCTTTCCTTGCCTTGCCTTGCTTTGCCCTTTTGCCTTGCCTTGCTTTGCCCTTTTGCGTTGCCTTGCCTTGCTTTGCTCTTTTGTGTTGCCTTTGCATGCCTTGGTTTGCACTTTTGCCTTCCCTTCCCTTGCCTTTCTTTGCCCTTTTTCCTTGCCTTGCATTGCGTTTTTGCCTTACCTTGCCTTGCATTGCTCTTTTGCCTTGCCATGCCTTGTCTTGCTTTCCCTTTTGACTTGCCTTGCTTAGCTTTGCCCTTTTCCCTTGCCCTGTCTTGGTTTGCTTTTTTACCTTGCAATGCCTTGCTTTGCCCTTTTCCCTTGCCTTTCATTACCTTTCTTTCCCCATTTGCCTTGCCTTGGTTTGCCCTTTTGCCTTCTCTTGCATTGCCTTGCTTTGCTAATTAGACTTGCCTTGCATTGTCTTGCTTTGCCCTTTTGCCTTGCCTTGCCCTGTTTTGGCCTTTTGCCTTGCCTTTCTTTTTCATTTTGCCTTGCCTTTCCTTGCCTTGCATTTCTTTGCCCTTTTGCCTTGCATTGCCCTTCTTTACCCGTTTCTCTTCCCTTGCCATGCTTTGCCCTTTTGCCTTGCCTTGCCTTGCTTTGCCCATTTACCTTGCCTTACCTTGCTTTGCTTTGCCCATTTGTCTTGCCTTGCCTTGCCTTTCTTTGCCTTTTTGCCTTGCCTTGCCTTGCTTTAACCATTTGCTTTGCCTTCCCTTTCTTTAGCCTTTTGCCTTGCCTTGCCCTGCTTTGCCCTTTTCCTTTGCCTTTCATTACCTTGCTTTCCCCATTTGCCTTGCCTTGGTTTGCCCTTTTGCCTTCTCTTGCATTGCCTTGCCTTGCCCTTTTGCCTTGCCTTGCCTTACTTTGCCGTTTTGCCTTGCCTTTCCTTGCCCTTCTTTTCTCTTTTGCCTTTCCTTGCCTTGCCTTTCTTTGCCCTTTTGCCTTGCATTGCCCTTCTTTACCCGTTTCTCTTCCCTTCACATATGCTTTGCCCTATTGCTTTGCCTTGCCTTGCTTTGCCCATTTACCTTGCCTTACCTTTCCTTGCTTTTCCGTTTTGCCTTTCTTTGCCTTTCCTTTCTTTGCCTTTTTGCCTTGACATGCCTTGCCTTGCTTTGCCCATATGCCTTTCCTTTCTTTGCCTTTCTTTGCCTTTTTTCCTTGCCTTGCCTTGCTTTACCCGTTTGCTTTGCCTTCCCTTTCTTTACCCTTTTGCCTTGCCCTGCCTTGCTTTGCCGTTTACCTTTGACTTGCCTTGCCTTCCTATTCCCTTTTGCCTTGCCTTGCCTTGGGTTGCTCTGTCCTTTTGCCTTGCATTACCTTGCTTTACCCTTTTCCCTTTCCTTGCCTTGCCTTGCTTTGCCCTTTTGCCTTGCCTTGCTTTGCCCTTTTGCGTTGCCTTGCCTTGCTTTGCCCATTTACCTTGCCTTACCTTTCCTTACTTTTCCGTTTTGCCTTTCCTTGCCTTTCCTTTCTTTGCCGTTTTTCCTTGACTTGCCTTGCCTTGCTTTGCCCATTTGCCTTTCCTTTCTTTGCCTTTCTTTGCCTTTTTGCCTTGCCTTGCCTTGCATTACCCGTTTGCTTTGCCTTCCCTTTCTTTACCCTTTTGCCTTGCCTTGCCTTGCTTTGCCGTTTTGCCTTGCCTTGCCTTGCCTTGCTATTCCCTTTTGCCTTGCCTTGCCTTGTCTTGCTTTGCCCTTTTGCCTTACATTACCTTACTTTACCCTTTTCCCTTTTCTTGCCTTGCCTTGCTTTGCCCTTTTGCCTTGCCTTGCTTTGCCCTTTTGCGTTGCCTTGCCTTGCTTTGCTCTTTTGTGTTGCCTTTGCATGCCTTGGTTTGCACTTTTGCCTTGCCTTCCCTTGCCTTTCTTTGCCCTTTTTCCTTGCCTTGCTTTGCGTTTTTGCCTTACCTTGCCTTGCATTGCTCTTTTGCCTTGCCATGCCTTGTCTTGCTTTCCCTTTTGACTTGCCTTGCTTAGCTTTGCCCTTTTCCCTTGCCTTGTCTTGGTTTGCTTTTTTACCTTGCAATGCCTTGCTTTGCCCTTTTCCCTTGCCTTTCATTACCTTGCTTTCCCCATTTGCCTTGCCTTGGTTTGCCCTTTTGCCTTCTCTTGCATTGCCTTGCTTTGCTATTTAGACTTGCCTTGCATTGTCTTGCTTTGCCCTTTTGCCTTTCCTTGCTTTGCTCTTTTGCCTTGCCTTGCCTCGCCTTGCTTTGCTCTTTTGCCTTGCCTTGCCTTGCTTTGGCCTTTTGCCTTGCCTTTCTTTTTCATTTTGCCTTGCCTTTCCTTGCCTTGCATTTCTTTGCCCTTTTGCCTTGCATTGCCCTTCTTTACCCGTTTCTCTTCCCTTGCATTGCTTTGCCCTTTTGCCTTGCCTTGCCTTGCTTTGCCCATTTACCTTGCCTTACCTTGCTTTGCTTTGCCCATTTGTCTTGCCTTACCTTGCCTTGCATTGCCCTTTTGCCTTGCCATGCCTTGTCTTCCATTCTCTTTTGACTTGCCTTGCTTAGCTTTGCCCTTTTCCCTTGCCTTGCCTTGGTTTGCTTTTTTACCTTGCAATGCCTTGCTTTGCCCTTTTCCCTTGCCGTTCATTACCTTTCTTTCCCCATTTGCCTTGCCTTGGTTTGCCCTTTTGCCTTGCATTGCCCTTCTTTACCCGTTTCTCTTCCATTGACATGCTTTGCCCTTTTGCCTTGCCTTGCCTTGCTTTGCCCATTTACCTTGCCTTACCTTGCTTTGCTTTGCCCATTTGCCTTGCCTTGCCTTGCTTTAACCATTTGCTTTGCCTTCCCTTTCTTTAGCCTTTTGCCTTCCCTTGCCCTGCTTTGCCCTTTTCCATTGCCTTTCATTACCTTGCTTTCACCATTTGCCTTGCCTTGCTTTGCCTTTTTGCCTTTCCTTGCCTTGCCTTTCTTTGCCCTTTTGCCTTGCCTTGCCTTGCTTTGCCCTTTAGACTTGCCATGCATTGTCGTCCTTTGCCCTTTTGCCTTTCCTTTCTTTGCCTTTTGCCTTGCGTATCCTTTCTTTACGCGTTTCTGTTCCCTTACCATGCTTTGCCCTTTTGCCTTGCCTTGCCTTGCTTTGCCCTGTAGACTTGCCTTGCATTGTCTTCCTTTGCCCTTTTGCCTTTCCTTGCTTTGCCCTTTTGCCTTGCCTTGCCTTAGCCTTATTTTGCTCTTTTGCCTTACCTTGCCTTTCTTTGCCCTTTTGCCTTGCATTGCCTTTCTTTACCCGTTTCTCTTCCCTTACCATGCTTTGCCCTTTTGCCTTGCCTTGGCTTGCTTTGCCCATTTACCTTGCCTTACCTTTCCTTGCTTTTCCGTTTTGCCTTTCCTTGCCTTTCCTTTCTTTGCCTTTTTAACTTGACTTGCCTTGCCTTGTTTGCCCATTTGCCTTTCCTTTCTTTGCCTTTCTTTGCCTTTTTGCCTTGCCTTGCCTTGCTTTACCCGTTTGCTTTACCTTTTCTTTCTTTAGCCTTTTGCCTTGCCTTGCCTTGCTTTGCCGTTTTGCCTTGCCTTGCCTTGCTTTAACCATTTGCTTTGCCTTCCCTTTCTTTAGCCTTTTGCCTTGCCTTGCCCTGCTTTGCCCTTTTCCCTTGCCTTTCATTACCTTGCTTTCCCCATTTGCCTTGCCTTGCTTTGCCTTTTTGCCTTTCCTTGCCTTGCCTTTCTTTGCCTTTTTGCCTTGCATTGCCTTGCTTTGCCCATTTGCCTTGCCTTACCTTTCCTTGCTCTTCCGTTTTGCCATTCTTTGCCTTTCCTTTCTTTGCCTTTTTGCCTTGACATGCCTTGCCTTGCTTTGCCCATTTGCCTTTCCTTTCTTTGCCTTTCTTTGCATTTTTGCCTTGCCTTGCCTTGCTTTACCCGTTTGCTTTACCTTTTTTTTCTTTAGCCTTTTGCGTTGCCTTGCCTTGCTTTGCCGTTTTGCTTTGCCTTGCCTTGCCTTGCCTTGCCCTTTTGCCTTGCCTTGCTTTGCCCTTTTGCGTTGCCTTGCCTTGCTTTGCTCTTTTGTATTGCCTTTGCATGACTTGGTTTGCACTTTTGCCTTGCCTTCCCTTGCTTTGCTTTGCCCTTTTGCCTTGCCTTGTTTTGCATTTTTGCCTTTCCTTTGCCTTTTTGCCTTGCCTTCCGTTGTCTTGCTTTCCCTTTTGACTTGCCTTGCTTAACTTTGCCCTTTTGCTTTGCTTTGCCATGCTTTTCCATTTTGCCTTTCCTTGCCTTGCCTTTCTTTGCCTTTTTGCCTTGCCTTGCTTTACCCCTTTGCTTTCCCTTCACTTGCTTTGCTCTTTTGCTTTGCTTTGTATTGCCTTGCTTTGCCATTTGCCTTGCCTTGCCTTACTTTGCCGTTTTGCCTTGCCTTGCCTTGCCCTTCTTTTCTCTTTTGCCTTTCCTTGCCTTGCCATGCTTTGCCCTTTTGCCTTGCCTTGCCTTGCTTTGCTCTTTTGCTTTGCCTTACTTTACTTTGCCTTTTTGCCTTGCATTCCCTTGCCTTTCTTTGCCCTTTTGCCTTGCCTTGCATTGTCTTGCTTTGCCCTTTTGCCTTTCCTTGCTTTGCCTTTTTGCCTTGCCTTGCCTTGCCTTGCTTTGGTCTTTTGCCTTGCCTTGCTTTTTCACTTGGCCTTGTCTTGCCTTGCCTTGCCTTTCCTTTCTTTGCCCTTTTGCCTTGCATTGCCTTGCTTTACCCGTTTGCTTTGCCTTGCCTTGCTTTGCCATTTTGCCTTGCCTTGCTTTGCGTTTTTGCCTTACCTTGCCTTGCATTGCCTTTTGCCTTGCCTTTCATTGCCTTGCTTTCCCCATTTGCCTTGCCTTGCTTTGACCTTTTGACTTGCCTTGCCTTGCCTTGCTTTGCCCTGTAGACTTGCCTTGCATTGTCTTCCTTTGCCCTTTTGCCTTTCCTTGCTTTGCCCTTTTGCCTTGCCTTGCCTTAGCCTTACTTTGCTCTTTTGCCTTACCTTGCCTTTCTTTGTCCTTTTGCCTTGCATTGCCTTGCTTTACCCGTTTCTCTTCCTTTACCATGCTTTGCCCTTTTGCCTTGCCTTGCTTTGCCCTTTGGCGTTGCCTTGCCTTGCTTTGCTCTTTTGTGTTGCCTTTGCATGCCTTGGTTTGCACTTTTGCCTTGCCTTCCCTTGCCTTTCTTTGCCCTTTTTCCTTGCCTTGCTTTGCGTTTTTGCCTTACCTTGCCTTGCATTGCTCTTTTGCCTTGCCATGCCTTGTCTTGCTTTCCCTTTTGACTTGCCTTGCTTAGCTTTGCCCTTTTCCCTTGCCTTGTCTTGGTTTGCTTTTTTACCTTGCAATGCCTTGCTTTGCCCTTTTCCCTTGCCTTTCATTACCTTGCTTTCCCCATTTGCCTTGCCTTGGTTTGCCCTTTTGCCTTCTCTTGCATTGCCTTGCTTTGCTATTTAGACTTGCCTTGCATTGTCTTGCTTTGCCCTTTTGCCTTTCCTTGCTTTGCCCTTTTGCCTTGCCTTGCCCTGCTTTGGCCTTTTGCCTTGCCTTTCTTTTTCATTTTGCCTTGCCTTTCCTTGCCTTGCATTTCTTTGCCCTTTTGCCTTGCATTGCCCTTCTTTACCCGTTTCTCTTCCCTTGCCATGCTTTGCCCTTTTGCCTTGCCTTGCCTTGCTTTGCCCATTTACCTTGCCTTACCTTGCTTTGCTTTGCCCATTTGTCTTGCCTTGCCTTGCCTTTCTTTGCCTTTTCGCCTTTCCTTGTCTTGCTTTAACCATTTGCTTTGCCTTCCCTTTCTTTAGCCTTTTGCCTTGCCTTACCCTGCTTTGCCCTTTTCCTTTCATTACCTTGCCCTTTTCCCTTGCCTTTCATTACCTTGCTTTCCCCATTTGCCTTGCCTTGGTTTGCCCTTTTGCCTTCTCTTGCATTGCCTTGCCTTGCCCTTTTGCCTTGCCTTCCTTACTTTGCCGTTTTGCCTTGCCTTTCCTTGCCCTTCTTTTCTCTTTTGCCTTTCCTTGCCTTGCCTTTCTTTGCCCTTTTGCCTTGCATTGCCCTTCTTTACCCGTTTCTCTTCCCTTGCCATGCTTTGCCCTTTTGCCTTGCCTTGCCTGCTTTGCCCATTTACCTTGCCTTACCTTTCCTTGCTTTTCCGTTTTGCCTTTCTTTGCCTTTCCTTTCTTTGCCTTTTTGCCTTGACATGACTTGCCTTGCTTTGCCCATATGCCTTTCCTTTCTTTGCCTTTCTTTGACTTTTTTCCTTGCCTTGCCTTGCTTTACCCGTTTGCTTTGCCTTCCCTTTCTTTACCCTTTTGCCTTGCCCTGCCTTGCTTTGCCGTTTACCTTTGACTTGCCTTGCCTTGCAATTCCCTTTTGCCTTGCCTTGCCTTGTGTTGCTTTGTCCTTTTGCCTTGCATTACCTTGCTTTACCCTTTTCCCTTTCCTTGCCTTGCCTTGCTTTGCCCTTTTGCCTTGCCTTGCTTTGCCCTTTTGCGTTGCCTTGCCTTGCTTTGCCCATTTACCTTGCCTTACCTTTCCTTACTTTTCCGTTTTGCCTTTCCTTGCCTTTCCTTTCTTTGCCGTTTTGCCTTGACTTGCCTTGCCTTGCTTTGCCCATTTGCCTTTCCTTTCTTTGCCTTTCTTTGCCTTTTTGCCTTGCCTTGCCTTGCATTACCCGTTTGCTTTGCCTTCCCTTTCTTTACCCTTTTGCCTTGCCTTGCCTTGCTTTGCCGTTTTGCCTTGCCTTGCCTTGCCTTGCTATTCCCTTTTGCCTTGCCTTGCCTTGTCTTGCTTTGCCCTTTTGCCTTACATTACCTTGCTTTACCCTTTTCCCTTTTCTTGCCTTGCCTTGCTTTGCCCTTTTGCCTTGCCTTGCTTTGCCCTTTTGCGTTGCCTTGCCTTGCTTTGCTCTTTTGTGTTGCCTTTGCATGCCTTGGTTTGCACTTTTGCCTTGCCTTCCCTTGCCTTTCTTTGCCCTTTTTCCTTGCCTTTCTTTGCGTTTTTGCCTTACCTTGCCTTGCATTGCCCTTTTGCCTTGCCATGCCTTGTCTTGCTTTCCCTTTTGACTTGCCTTGCATAGCTTTGCCCTTTTTCCTTTGCCTTGCCTTGGTTTGCTTTTTTACCTTGCAATGCCTTGCTTTGCCCTTTTCCCTTGCCTTTCATTACCTTGCTTTCCCCATTTGCCTTGGCTTGGTTTGCTCTTTTGCCTTGCCTTGCCTTGCTTTGGCCTTTTGCCTTGCCTTTCTTTTTCATTTTGCCTTGCCTTTCCTTGCCTTGCTTTTCTTTGCCCTTTTGCCTTGCATTGCCCTTCTTTACCTGTTTCTCTTCCCTTGCCATGCTTTGCCCTTTTGCCTTGCCTTGCCTTGCTTTGCCCATTTACCTTGCCTTACCTTGCTTTGCTTTGCCCATTTGCCTTGCCTTGCCTTTCTTTAACCATTTGCTTTGCCTTCCCTTTCTTTAGCCTTTTGCCTTGCCTTGCCTTGCCCTGCTTTGCCCTTTTCCTTTGCCTTTCATTACCTTACTTTCCCCATTTGCCTTGCCTTGGTTTGCCCTTTTGCCTTCTCTTGCATTGCCTTGCCTTGCCCTTTTGCCTTGCCTTGCCTTACTTTGCCGTTTTCCGTTGCCTTTCATTACCTTGCTTTCCCCATTTGCCTTGCCTTGCTTTGCCATTTTGCCTTGCCTTGCTTTGCGTTTTTGCCTTACCTTGCCTTTCATTGCCCTTTTGCCTTGCCTTGCCTTGTCTTACTTTGCCCTTTTGCCTTGCATTACCTTGCTTTGCCCTTTTGCCTTGCCTTGCCTTGATTTGCCCTGTAGACTTGCCTCGCTTTGCACTTTGGCGTTGCCTTGCCTTGCTTTGCTCTTTTGTGTTGCCTTTGCATGCCTTGGTTTGCACTTTTGCCTTGCCTTCCCTTGCCTTTCTTTGCCCTTTTTCCTTGTCTTTCATTGCGTTTTTGCCTTACCTTGCCTTGCATTGCTCTTTTGCCTTTCCTTGCCTTGTCTTGCTTTGCCCTTTTGCCTTGCCTTGCCTTACTTTGCCGTTTTGCCTTGCCTTGCCTTGCCCTTCTTTTCTCTTTTGCCTTTCCTTGCCTTGCCATGCTTTGCCCTTTTGCCTTGCCTTGCCTTGCTTTGCTCTTTTGCTTTGCCTTACCTTACTTTGCCCTTTTGCCTTGCCTTGCATTGTCTTGCTTTGCCCTTTTGCCTTTCCTTGCTTTGCCTTTTTGCCTTGCCTTGCCTTGCCTTGCTTTTGTCTTTTACCTTGCCTTGCTTTTTCACTTGGCCTTGTCTTGCCTTGCCTTGCCTTTCCTTTCTTTGCCCTTTTGCCTTGCAATTGCCTTGCTTTACCCGTTTGCTTTGCCTTGCCTTGCCTTGCCATTTTGCCTTGCCTTGCTTTGCGTTTTTGCCTTACCTTGGCTTGCATAGCCCTTTTGCCTTGCCTTTCATTGCCTTGCTTTCCCCATTTGCCTTGCCTTGCTTTGCCCTTTTGACTTGCCTTGCCTTGCTTTGCCCTTTTGCCTTGCCTTGCTTTGCCCTGTAGACTTGCCTTGCATTGTCTTCCTTTGCCCTTTTGCCTTTCCTTGCTTTGCCCTTTTGCCTTGCCTTGCCTTAGCCTTGGTTTGCTCTTTTGCCTTACCTTTCCTTTCTTTGCCCTTTTGCCTTGCACTGCCTTTATTTACCCTTTTCTCTTCCTTTACCATGCTTTGGCCTTTTGCCTTGCCTTGGCTTGCTTTGCCCATTTACGTTGCCTTACCTTTCCTTGCTTTTCCATTTTGCCTTTCCTTGCCTTTCCTTTCTTTGCCTTTTTAACTTGACTTGCCTTGCCTTGTTTGCCCATTTGCCTTTCCTTTCTTTGCCTTTCTTTGCCTTTTTGCCTTCCCTTGCCTTGCTTTACCCGTTTGCTTTGCCTTCCCTTTCTTTACCCTTTGCCTTGCCCTGCCTTGCTTTGCCGTTTACCTTTGACTTGCCTTGGCTTGCTATTCCCTTTTGCCTTGCCTTGCCTTGTCTTGCTTTGCCCTTTTGTGTTGCCTTTGCATGCCTTGGTTTGCACTTTTGCCTTGCCTTCCCTTGCCTTTCTTTGCCCTTTTTCCTTGCCTTGCATTGCGTTTTTGCCTTACCTTGCCTTGCATTGCTCTTTTGCCTTGCCATGCCTTGTCTTGCTTTCCCTTTTGACTTGCCTTGCTTAGCTTTGCCCTTTTCCCTTGCCTTGTCTTGGTTTGCTTTTTTACCTTGCAATGCCTTGCTTTGCCCTTTTCCCTTGCCTTTCATTACCTTTCTTTCCCCATTTGCCTTTCCTTGCTTTGCCCTTTTGCCTTGCCTTGCCCTGCTTTGGCCTTTTGCCTTGCCTTGGCTTGCTTTGCCCATTTACCTTGCCTTACCTTTCCTTGCTTTTCCGTTTTGCCTTTCCTTGCCTTTCCTTTCTTTGCCTTTTTAACTTGACTTGCCTTGCCTTGCTTTGCCCATTTGCCTTTCCTTTCTTTGCCTTTCTTTGCCTTTTTGCCTTGCCTTGCCTTGCATTACCCGTTTGCTTTGCCTTCCCTTTCTTTACCCTTTTGCCTTGCCTTGCCTTGCTTTGCCGTTTTGCCTTGCCTTGCCTTGCCTTGCTATTCCCTTTTGCCTTGCCTTGCCTTGTCTTGCTTTGCCCTTTTGCCTTACATTACCTTGCTTTACCCTTTTCCCTTTTCTTGCCTTGCCTTGCTTTGCCCTTTTGCCTTGCCTTGCTTTGCCCTTTTGCGTTGCCTTGCCTTGCTTTGCTCTTTTGTGTTGCCTTTGCATGCCTTGGTTTGCACTTTTGCCTTGCCTTCCCTTGCCTTTCTTTGCCCTTTTTCCTTGCCTTTCTTTGCGTTTTTGCCTTACCTTGCCTTGCATTGCCCTTTTGCCTTGCCATGCCTTGTCTTGCTTTCCCTTTTGACTTGCCTTGCATAGCTTTGCCCTTTTTCCTTTGCCTTGCCTTGGTTTGCTTTTTTACCTTGCAATGCCTTGCTTTGCCCTTTTCCCTTGCCTTTCATTACCTTGCTTTCCCCATTTGCCTTGGCTTGGTTTGCTCTTTTGCCTTGCCTTGCCTTGCTTTGGCCTTTTGCCTTGCCTTTCTTTTTCATTTTGCCTTGCCTTTCCTTGCCTTGCTTTTCTTTGCCCTTTTGCCTTGCATTGCCCTTCTTTACCTGTTTCTCTTCCCTTGCCATGCTTTGCCCTTTTGCCTTGCCTTGCCTTGCTTTGCCCATTTACCTTGCCTTACCTTGCTTTGCTTTGCCCATTTGCCTTGCCTTGCCTTTCTTTAACCATTTGCTTTGCCTTCCCTTTCTTTAGCCTTTTGCCTTGCCTTGCCTTGCCCTGCTTTGCCCTTTTCCTTTGCCTTTCATTACCTTACTTTCCCCATTTGCCTTGCCTTGGTTTGCCCTTTTGCCTTCTCTTGCATTGCCTTGCCTTGCCCTTTTGCCTTGCCTTGCCTTACTTTGCCGTTTTCCGTTGCCTTTCATTACCTTGCTTTCCCCATTTGCCTTGCCTTGCTTTGCCATTTTGCCTTGCCTTGCTTTGCGTTTTTGCCTTACCTTGCCTTTCATTGCCCTTTTGCCTTGCCTTGCCTTGTCTTACTTTGCCCTTTTGCCTTGCATTACCTTGCTTTGCCCTTTTGCCTTGCCTTGCCTTGATTTGCCCTGTAGACTTGCCTCGCTTTGCACTTTGGCGTTGCCTTGCCTTGCTTTGCTCTTTTGTGTTGCCTTTGCATGCCTTGGTTTGCACTTTTGCCTTGCCTTCCCTTGCCTTTCTTTGCCCTTTTTCCTTGTCTTTCATTGCGTTTTTGCCTTACCTTGCCTTGCATTGCTCTTTTGCCTTTCCTTGCCTTGTCTTGCTTTGCCCTTTTGCCTTGCCTTGCCTTACTTTGCCGTTTTGCCTTGCCTTGCCTTGCCCTTCTTTTCTCTTTTGCCTTTCCTTGCCTTGCCATGCTTTGCCCTTTTGCCTTGCCTTGCCTTGCTTTGCTCTTTTGCTTTGCCTTACCTTACTTTGCCCTTTTGCCTTGCCTTGCATTGTCTTGCTTTGCCCTTTTGCCTTTCCTTGCTTTGCCTTTTTGCCTTGCCTTGCCTTGCCTTGCTTTGGTCTATTTCCTTGCCTTGCTTTTTCACTTGGCCTTGTCTTGCCTTGCCTTGCCTTTCCTTTCTTTGCCCTTTTGCCTTGCAATTGCCTTGCTTTACCCGTTTGCTTTGCCTTGCCTTGCCTTGCCATTTTGCCTTGCCTTGCTTTGCGTTTTTGCCTTACCTTGGCTTGCATAGCCCTTTTGCCTTGCCTTTCATTGCCTTGCTTTCCCCATTTGCCTTGCCTTGCTTTGCCCTTTTGACTTGCCTTGCCTTGCTTTGCCCTTTTGCCTTGCCTTGCTTTGCCCTGTAGACTTGCCTTGCATTGTCTTCCTTTGCCCTTTTGCCTTTCCTTGCTTTGCCCTTTTGCCTTGCCTTGCCTTAGCCTTGGTTTGCTCTTTTGCCTTACCTTTCCTTTCTTTGCCCTTTTGCCTTGCACTGCCTTTATTTACCCTTTTCTCTTCCTTTACCATGCTTTGGCCTTTTGCCTTGCCTTGGCTTGCTTTGCCCATTTACCTTGCCTTACCTTTCCTTGCTTTTCCATTTTGCCTTTCCTTGCCTTTCCTTTCTTTGCCTTTTTAACTTGACTTGCCTTGCCTTGTTTGCCCATTTGCCTTTCCTTTCTTTGCCTTTCTTTGCCTTTTTGCCTTCCCTTGCCTTGCTTTACCCGTTTGCTTTGCCTTCCCTTTCTTTACCCTTTGCCTTGCCCTGCCTTGCTTTGCCGTTTACCTTTGACTTGCCTTGGCTTGCTATTCCCTTTTGCCTTGCCTTGCCTTGTCTTGCTTTGCCCTTTTGTGTTGCCTTTGCATGCCTTGGTTTGCACTTTTGCCTTGCCTTCCCTTGCCTTTCTTTGCCCTTTTTCCTTGCCTTGCATTGCGTTTTTGCCTTACCTTGCCTTGCATTGCTCTTTTGCCTTGCCATGCCTTGTCTTGCTTTCCCTTTTGACTTGCCTTGCTTAGCTTTGCCCTTTTCCCTTGCCTTGTCTTGGTTTGCTTTTTTACCTTGCAATGCCTTGCTTTGCCCTTTTCCCTTGCCTTTCATTACCTTTCTTTCCCCATTTGCCTTTCCTTGCTTTGCCCTTTTGCCTTGCCTTGCCCTGCTTTGGCCTTTTGCCTTGCCTTGGCTTGCTTTGCCCATTTACCTTGCCTTACCTTTCCTTGCTTTTCCGTTTTGCCTTTCCTTGCCTTTCCTTTCTTTGCCTTTTTAACTTGACTTGCCTTGCCTTGCTTTGCCCATTTGCCTTTCCTTTCTTTGCCTTTCTTTGCCTTTTTGCCTTGCCTTGCTTTACCCGTTTGCCTTGCCTTCCCTTTCTTTAGCTTTTTGCCTTGCCCTGCCTTGCTTTGCCGTTTACCTTTGACTTGCCTTGGCTTGCTATTCCCTTTTGCCTTGCCTTGCCTTGTCTTACTTTGCCCTTTTGCCTTGCATTACCTTGCTTTACCCTTTTCCCTTTCCTTGCCTTGCCTTGCTTTGCCCTTTTGCCTTGCCTCGCTTTGCCCTTTTGCGTTGCCTTGCCTTGCTTTGCTCTTTTGTGTTGCCTTTGCATGCCTTGGTTTGCACTTTTGCCTTGCCTTCCCTTGCCTTTCTTTGCCCTTTTTCCTTGTCTTTCATTGCGTTTTTGCCTTACCTTGCCTTGCATTGCTCTTTTGCCTTTCCTTGCCTTGTCTTGCTTTGCCCTTTTGCCTTGCCTTGCCTTACTTTGCCGTTTTGCCTTGCCTTGCCTTGCCCTTCTTTTCTCTTTTGCCTTTCCTTGCCTTGCCATGCTTTGCCCTTTTGCCTTGCCTTGCCTTGCTTTGCTCTTTTGCTTTGCCTTACCTTACTTTGCCCTTTTGCCTTGCCTTGCATTGTCTTGCTTTGCCCTTTTGCCTTTCCTTGCTTTGCCTTTTTGCCTTGCCTTGCCTTGCCTTGCTTTGGTCTTTTACCTTGCCTTGCTTTTTCACTTGGCCTTGTCTTGCCTTGCCTTGCCTTTCCTTTCTTTGCCCTTTTGCCTTGCAATTGCCTTGCTTTACCCGTTTGCTTTGCCTTGCTTTGCCCTTTTGACTTGCCTTACCTTGCCTTGCTTTGCCCTGTAGACTTGCCTTGCATTGTCTTCCTTTGCCCTTTTGCCTTTCCTTGCTTTGCCCTTTTGCCTTGCCTTGCCTTAGCCTTACTTTGCTCTTTTGCCTTACCTTGCCTTTCTTTGCCCTTTTGCCTTGCATTGCCTTTCTTTACCCGTTTCTCTTCCCTTACCATGCTTTGCCCTTTTGCCTTGCCTTGCCTTGCTTTGCCCATTTACCTTGCCTTACCTTTCCTTGCTTTTCCGTTTTGCCTTTCTTTGCCTTTCCTTTCTTTGCCTTTTTGCCTTGCCTTGCCTTGCATTACCTGTTTGCTTTGCCTTCCCTTTCTTTACCCTTTTGCCTTGCCCTGCCTTGCTTTGCCGTTTACCTTTGACTTGCCTTGCCTTGCTATTCCCTTTTGCCTTGCCTTGCCTTGTCTTGCTTTGCCCTTTTGCCTTGCCTTGCTTTGCCCTTTTGCGTTGCCTTGCCTTGCTTTGCTCTTTTGTGTTGCCTTTGCATGCCTTGGTTTGCACTTTTGCCTTGCCTTCCCTTGCCTTTCTTTGCCCTTTTTCCTTGCCTTGCATTGCGTTTTTGCCTTACCTTGCCTTGCATTGCTCTTTTGCCTTGCCATGCCTTGTCTTGCTTTCCCTTTTGACTTGCCTTGCTTAGCTTTGCCCTTTTCCCTTGCCTTGTCTTGGTTTGCTTTTTTACCTTGCAATGCCTTGCTTTGCCCTTTTCCCTTGCCTTTCATTACCTTGCTTTCCCCATTTGCCTTGCCTTGGTTTGCCCTTTTGCTTTCTCTTGCATTGCCTTGCTTTGCTATTTAGACTTGCCTTGCATTGTCTTGCTTTGCCCTTTTGCCTTTCCTTGCTTTGCTCTTTTGCCTTGCCTTGCCTCGCCTTGCTTTGCTCTTTTGCCTTGCCTTGCCTTGCTTTGGCCTTTTGCCTTGCCTTTCTTTTTCATTTTGCCTTGCCTTTCCTTGCCTTGCATTTCTTTGCCCTTTTGCCTTTCATTGCCCTTCTTTACCCGTTTCTCTTCCCTTGCCATGCTTTGCCCTTTTGCCTTGCCTTGCCTTGCTTTGCCCATTTACCTTGCCTTACCTTGCTTTGCCCATTTGTTTTGCCTTTCCTTGCCTTTCTTTGCCTTTTTGCCTTGCCTTGCCTTGCTTTAACCATTTGCTTTGCCTTCCCTTTCTTTAGCCTTTTGCCTTGCCTTGCCCTGCTTTGCCCTTTTCCTTTGCCTTTCATTACCTTGCTTTCCCCATTTGCCTTGCCTTGGTTTGCCCTTTTGCCTTCTCTTGCTTTGCCTTGCCTTGCCCTTTTGCCTTGCCTTGCCTTACTTTGCCGTTTTGCCTTGCCTTTCCTTGCCCTTCTTTTCTCTTTTGCCTTTCCTTGCCTTGCCTTTCTTTGCCCTTTTGCCTTGCATTGCCCTTCTTTACCCGTTTCTCTTCCCTTCACATGCTTTGCCCTTTTGCTTTGCCTTGCCTTGCTTTGCCCATTTACCTTGCCTTACCTTTCCTTGCTTTTCCGTTTTGCCTTTCTTTGCCTTTCCTTTCTTTGCCTTTTTGCCTTGACATGCCTTGCCTTGCTTTGCCCATATGCCTTTCCTTTCTTTGCCTTTCTTTGCCTTTTTTCCTTGCCTTGCCTTGCTTTACCCGTTTGCTTTGCCTTCCCTTTCTTTACCCTTTTGCCTTGCCCTGCCTTGCTTTGCCGTTTACCTTTTACTTGCCTTGCCTTGCTATTCCCTTTTGCCTTGCCTTGCCTTGTCTTGCTTTGCCCTTTTGCCTTACATTACCTTGCTTTACCCTTTTCCCTTTCCTTGCCTTGCCTTGCTTTGCCCTTTTGCCTTTCCTTGCTTTGCCCTTTTGCCTTGCCTTGCCCTGCTTTGGCCTTTTGCCTTGCCTTTCTTTTTCATTTTGCCTTGCCTTTCATTGCCTTGCATTTTTTTGACCTTTTTCCTTGCCTTGCTTTGCGTTTTTGCCTTACCTTGCCTTGCATTGCCCTTTTGCCTTGCCATGCCTTGTCTTGCATTCTCTTTTGACTTGCCTTGCTTAGCTTTGCCCTTTTCCCTTGCCTTGCCTTGGTTTGCTTTTTTACCTTGCAATGCCTTGCTTTGCCCTTTTCCCTTGCCTTTCATTACCTTGCTTTCCCCATTTGCCTTACCTTGGTTTGCCCTTTTGCCTTCTCTTGCATTGCCTTGCTTTGCTAATTAGACTTGCCTTGCATTGTCTTGCTTTCCCCTTTTGCCTTTCCTTGCTTTGCCCTTTTGCCTTGCCTTGCCTCGCCTTGCTTTGCTCTTTTGTCTTGCCTTGCCTTGCTTTGGCCTTTTGCCTTGCCTTTCTTTTTCATTTTGCCTTGCCTTTCCTTGCCTTGCCTTTCTTTGCCCTTTTGCCTTGCATTACCCTTCTTTACCCGTTTCTCTTCCCTTGACATGCTTTGCCCTTTTGCCTTGCCTTGCCTTGCTTTGCCCATTTACCTTGCCTTACCTTGCTTTGCCTTTTTGCCTTGCCTTGCCTTGCTTTAACCATTTGCTTTGCCTTCCCTTTCTTTAGCCTTTTGCCTTGCCTTGCCCTGCTTTGCCCTTTTCCCTTGCCTTTCATTACCTTGCTTTTCCCATTTGCCTTGCCTTGCTTTGCCTTTTTGCCTTTCCTTGCCTTGCCTTACCTTGCCTTGCATTGCCCTTTTGCCTTGCCTTTCATTGCCTTGCTTTCCCCATTTGCCTTGCCTTGCTTTGCCTTGCTTTGCCCTGTAGACTTGCCTTGCTTTGCCTTTTTGCCTTGCCTTGCCTTGCCTTGCTTTGGTCTTTTGCCTTGCCTTGCATTTTCACTTGGCCTTGTCTTGCCTTGCCTTGCCTTTCCTTTCTTTGCCCTTTTGCCTTGCATTGCCTTGCTTTACCCGTTTGCTTTGCCTTGCCTTGCTTTGCCATTTTGCCTTGCCTTGCTTTGCGTTTTTGCCTTACCTTGCCTTGCATTGGCCTTTTGCTTTGCCTTGCCTTGCCTTACTTTCCCTTTTGACTTTTTTTGCTTAGCTTTGCCCTTTTGCCTTTCCTTTCTTTGCCTTTTGCCTTGCGTATCCTTTCTTTACCCGTTTCTGTTCCCTTACCATGCTTTGTCCTTTTGCCTTGCCTTGCCTTGCTTTGCCCTGTAGACTTGCCATGCATTGTCTTCCTTTGCCCTTTTGCCTTTCCTTGCTTTGC
Organism: Columba guinea; assembly: GCA_032206185.1. Lineage (NCBI taxonomy): Eukaryota > Metazoa > Chordata > Aves > Columbiformes > Columbidae > Columba > Columba guinea. The sequence continues at coordinate 393,898 of JAVLUU010000384.1, forward strand.
CCTTTTGCCTTGCCTTGCCTTAGCCTTACTTTGCTCTTTTGCCTTACCTTGCCTTTCTTTGCCCTTTTGCCTTGCATTGCCTTTCTTTACCCGTTTCTCTTCCCTTACCATGCTTTGCCCTTTTGCCTTGCCTTGCCTTGCTTTGCCCATTTACCTTGCCTTACCTTTCCTTGCTCTTCCGTTTTGCCTTTCTTTGCCTTTCCTTTCTTTGCCTTTTTGCCTTGACATGCCTTGCCTTGCTTTGCCCATTTGCCTTTCCTTTCTTTGCCTTTCTTTGCATTTTTGCCTTGCCTTGCCTTGCTTTACTCGTTTGCTTTACCTTTTCTTTCTTTAGCCTTTTGCCTTGCCTTGCCTTGCTTTGCCGTTTTGCTTTGCCTTGCATTGCCTTGCTTTGCCCTTTTGCCTTGCCTTGCTTTGCCCTTTTGCGTTGCCTTGCCTTGCTTTGCTCTTTTGTGTTGCCTTTGCATGCCTTGGTTTGCACTTTTGCCTTCCCTTCCCTTGCCTTTCTTTGCCCTTTTTCCTTGCCTTGCATTGCGTTTTTGCCTTACCTTGCCTTGCATTGCTCTTTTGCCTTGCCATGCCTTGTCTTGCTTTCCCTTTTGACTTGCCTTGCTTAGCTTTGCCCTTTTCCCTTGCCTTGCCTTGGTTTGCTTTTTTACCTTGCAATGCCTTGCTTTGCCCTTTTCCCTTGCCTTTCATTACCTTGCTTTCCCCATTTGCCTTGCCTTGGTTTGCCCTTTTGCCTTCTCTTGCATTGCCTTGCTTTGCTATTTAGACTTGCCTTGCATTGTCTTGCTTTGCCCTTTTGCCTTTCCTTGCTTTGCCCTTTTGCTTTGCCTTGCCTTGCTTTGCTCTTTTGTATTGCCTTTGCATGCCTTGGTTTGCACTTTTGCCTTGCCTTCCCTTCACTTGCTTTGCCCTTTTGCCTTGCCTTGCTTTGCATTTTTGCCTTTCCTTTCTTTGCCTTTTTGCCTTGCATTCCGTTGTCTTGCTTTCCCTTTTGACTTGCCTTGCTTAACTTTGCCCTTTTGCCTTGCTTTGCCATGCTTCTCCGTTTTGCCTTTCCTTGCCTTGCCTTTCTTTGCCTTTTTGCCTTGCCTTGCTTTACCCGTTTGCTTTGCCTTCACTTGCTTTGCTCTTTTCCTTTGCTTTGTATTGACTTGCTTTGCCATTTGCCTTGCCTTGCCTTACTTTGCGTTTTTGCCTTGCCTTGCCTTGCCCTTCTTTTCTCTTTTGCCTTTCCTTGCCTTGTCTTGCTTTGCCTTTTTGCCTTGCCTTGCCTTACTTTGCCGTTTTGCCTTGCCTTGCCTTGCCCTTCTTTTCTCTTTTGCCTTTCCTTGCCTTGCCATGCTTTGCCCTTTTGCCTTGCCTTGCCTTGCTTTGCTCTTTTGCTTTGCCTTACCTTACTTTGCCCTTTTGCCTTGCCTTGCCTTGTGTTGCTTTGTCCTTTTGCCTTGCATTACCTTGCTTTACCCTTTTCCCTTTCCTTGCCTTGCCTTGCTTTGCCCTTTTGCCTTGCCTTGCTTTGCCCTTTTGCGTTGCCTTGCCTTGCTTTGCCCATTTACCTTGCCTTACCTTTCCTTACTTTTCCGTTTTGCCTTTCCTTGCCTTTCTTTCTTAGCCGTTTTGCCCTGACTTGCCTTGCCTTGCTTTGCCCATTTGCCTTTCCTTTCTTTGCCTTTCTTTGCCTTTTTGCCTTGCCTTGCCTTGCATTACCCGTTTGCTTTGCCTTCCCTTTCTTTACCCTTTTGCCTTGCCTTGCCTTGCTTTGCCGTTTTGCTTTGCCTTGCCTTGCCTTGCTATTCCCTTTTGCCTTGCCTTGCCTTGTCTTGCTTTGCCCTTTTGCCTTACATTACCTTGCTTTACCCTTTTCCCTTTCCTTGCCTTGCCTTGCTTTGCCCTTTTGCCTTGCCTTGCTTTGCCCTTTTGCGTTGCCTTGCCTTGCTTTGCTCTTTTGTGTTGCCTTTGCATGCCTTGGTTTGCACTTTTGCCTTCCCTTCCCTTGCCTTTCTTTGCCCTTTTTCCTTGCCTTGCATTGCGTTTTTGCCTTACCTTGCCTTGCATTGCTCTTTTGCCTTGCCATGCCTTGTCTTGCTTTCCCTTTTGACTTGCCTTGCTTAGCTTTGCCCTTTTCCCTTGCCCTGTCTTGGTTTGCTTTTTTACCTTGCAATGCCTTGCTTTGCCCTTTTCCCTTGCCTTTCATTACCTTTCTTTCCCCATTTGCCTTGCCTTGGTTTGCCCTTTTGCCTTCTCTTGCATTGCCTTGCTTTGCTAATTAGACTTGCCTTGCATTGTCTTGCTTTGCCCTTTTGCCTTGCCTTGCCCTGTTTTGGCCTTTTGCCTTGCCTTTCTTTTTCATTTTGCCTTGCCTTTCCTTGCCTTGCATTTCTTTGCCCTTTTGCCTTGCATTGCCCTTCTTTACCCGTTTCTCTTCCCTTGCCATGCTTTGCCCTTTTGCCTTGCCTTGCCTTGCTTTGCCCATTTACCTTGCCTTACCTTGCTTTGCTTTGCCCATTTGTCTTGCCTTGCCTTGCCTTTCTTTGCCTTTTTGCCTTGCCTTGCCTTGCTTTAACCATTTGCTTTGCCTTCCCTTTCTTTAGCCTTTTGCCTTGCCTTGCCCTGCTTTGCCCTTTTCCTTTGCCTTTCATTACCTTGCTTTCCCCATTTGCCTTGCCTTGGTTTGCCCTTTTGCCTTCTCTTGCATTGCCTTGCCTTGCCCTTTTGCCTTGCCTTGCCTTACTTTGCCGTTTTGCCTTGCCTTTCCTTGCCCTTCTTTTCTCTTTTGCCTTTCCTTGCCTTGCCTTTCTTTGCCCTTTTGCCTTGCATTGCCCTTCTTTACCCGTTTCTCTTCCCTTCACATATGCTTTGCCCTATTGCTTTGCCTTGCCTTGCTTTGCCCATTTACCTTGCCTTACCTTTCCTTGCTTTTCCGTTTTGCCTTTCTTTGCCTTTCCTTTCTTTGCCTTTTTGCCTTGAAATGCCTTGCCTTGCTTTGCCCATATGCCTTTCCTTTCTTTGCCTTTCTTTGCCTTTTTTCCTTGCCTTGCCTTGCTTTACCCGTTTGCTTTGCCTTCCCTTTCTTTACCCTTTTGCCTTGCCCTGCCTTGCTTTGCCGTTTACCTTTGACTTGCCTTGCCTTCCTATTCCCTTTTGCCTTGCCTTGCCTTGGGTTGCTCTGTCCTTTTGCCTTGCATTACCTTGCTTTACCCTTTTCCCTTTCCTTGCCTTGCCTTGCTTTGCCCTTTTGCCTTGCCTTGCTTTGCCCTTTTGCGTTGCCTTGCCTTGCTTTGCCCATTTACCTTGCCTTACCTTTCCTTACTTTTCCGTTTTGCCTTTCCTTGCCTTTCCTTTCTTTGCCGTTTTTCCTTGACTTGCCTTGCCTTGCTTTGCCCATTTGCCTTTCCTTTCTTTGCCTTTCTTTGCCTTTTTGCCTTGCCTTGCCTTGCATTACCCGTTTGCTTTGCCTTCCCTTTCTTTACCCTTTTGCCTTGCCTTGCCTTGCTTTGCCGTTTTGCCTTGCCTTGCCTTGCCTTGCTATTCCCTTTTGCCTTGCCTTGCCTTGTCTTGCTTTGCCCTTTTGCCTTACATTACCTTACTTTACCCTTTTCCCTTTTCTTGCCTTGCCTTGCTTTGCCCTTTTGCCTTGCCTTGCTTTGCCCTTTTGCGTTGCCTTGCCTTGCTTTGCTCTTTTGTGTTGCCTTTGCATGCCTTGGTTTGCACTTTTGCCTTGCCTTCCCTTGCCTTTCTTTGCCCTTTTTCCTTGCCTTGCTTTGCGTTTTTGCCTTACCTTGCCTTGCATTGCTCTTTTGCCTTGCCATGCCTTGTCTTGCTTTCCCTTTTGACTTGCCTTGCTTAGCTTTGCCCTTTTCCCTTGCCTTGTCTTGGTTTGCTTTTTTACCTTGCAATGCCTTGCTTTGCCCTTTTCCCTTGCCTTTCATTACCTTGCTTTCCCCATTTGCCTTGCCTTGGTTTGCCCTTTTGCCTTTCCTTGCTTTGCTCTTTTGCCTTGCCTTGCCTCGCCTTGCTTTGCTCTTTTGCCTTGCCTTGCCTTGCTTTGGCCTTTTGCCTTGCCTTTCTTTTTCATTTTGCCTTGCCTTTCCTTGCCTTTCATTTCTTTGCCCTTTTGCCTTGCATTGCCCTTCTTTACCCGTTTCTCTTCCCTTGCATTGCTTTGCCCTTTTGCCTTGCCTTGCCTTGCTTTGCCCATTTACCTTGCCTTACCTTGCTTTGCTTTGCCCATTTGTCTTGCCTTACCTTGCCTTGCATTGCCCTTTTGCCTTGCCATGCCTTGTCTTCCATTCTCTTTTGACTTGCCTTGCTTAGCTTTGCCCTTTTCCCTTGCCTTGCCTTGGTTTGCTTTTTTACCTTGCAATGCCTTGCTTTGCCCTTTTCCCTTGCCGTTCATTACCTTTCTTTCCCCATTTGCCTTGCCTTGGTTTGCCCTTTTGCCTTGCATTGCCCTTCTTTACCCGTTTCTCTTCCATTGACATGCTTTGCCCTTTTGCCTTGCCTTGCCTTGCTTTGCCCATTTACCTTGCCTTACCTTGCTTTGCTTTGCCCATTTGCCTTGCCTTGCCTTGCTTTAACCATTTGCTTTGCCTTCCCTTTCTTTAGCCTTTTGCCTTCCCTTGCCCTGCTTTGCCCTTTTCCATTGCCTTTCATTACCTTGCTTTCACCATTTGCCTTGCCTTGCTTTGCCTTTTTGCCTTTCCTTGCCTTGCCTTTCTTTGCCCTTTTGCCTTGCCTTGCCTTGCTTTGCCCTTTAGACTTGCCATGCATTGTCGTCCTTTGCCCTTTTGCCTTTCCTTTCTTTGCCTTTTGCCTTGCGTATCCTTTCTTTACGCGTTTCTGTTCCCTTACCATGCTTTGCCCTTTTGCCTTGCCTTGCCTTGCTTTGCCCTGTAGACTTGCCTTGCATTGTCTTCCTTTGCCCTTTTGCCTTTCCTTGCTTTGCCCTTTTGCCTTGCCTTGCCTTAGCCTTATTTTGCTCTTTTGCCTTACCTTGCCTTTCTTTGCCCTTTTGCCTTGCATTGCCTTTCTTTACCCGTTTCTCTTCCCTTACCATGCTTTGCCCTTTTGCCTTGCCTTGGCTTGCTTTGCCCATTTACCTTGCCTTACCTTTCCTTGCTTTTCCGTTTTGCCTTTCCTTGCCTTTCCTTTCTTTGCCTTTTTAACTTGACTTGCCTTGCCTTGTTTGCCCATTTGCCTTTCCTTTCTTTGCCTTTCTTTGCCTTTTTGCCTTGCCTTGCCTTGCTTTACCCGTTTGCTTTACCTTTTCTTTCTTTAGCCTTTTGCCTTGCCTTGCCTTGCTTTGCCGTTTTGCCTTGCCTTGCCTTGCTTTAACCATTTGCTTTGCCTTCCCTTTCTTTAGCCTTTTGCCTTGCCTTGCCCTGCTTTGCCCTTTTCCCTTGCCTTTCATTACCTTGCTTTCCCCATTTGCCTTGCCTTGCTTTGCCTTTTTGCCTTTCCTTGCCTTGCCTTTCTTTGCCCTTTTGCCTTGCATTGCCTTGCTTTACCCGTTTGCTTTGCCTTGCCTTGCTTTGCCATTTTGCCTTGCCTTGCTTTGCGTTTTTGCCTTACCTTGCCTTGCATTGGCCTTTTGCTTTGCCTTGCCTTGTCTTGCTTTCCCTTTTGACTTTCCTTGCTTAGCTTTGCCCTTTTGCCTTGCCTTGCCTTGGGTTGCCTTTATGCCTTGCCATGCCTTGCTTTGACTTTTTCCTTTGCCTTTCATTACCTTGCTTTCCCCATTTGCCGTGCCTTCCTTTGCCCTTTTGCCTTGCCTTGCCTTGCTTTGCCCTTTAGACTTGCCATGCATTGTCGTCCTTTGCCCTTTTGCCTTTCCTTTCTTTGCCTTTTGCCTTGCGTATCCTTTCTTTACCCGTTTCTGTTCCCTTACCATGCTTTGCCCTTTTGCCTTGCCTTTCCTTGCTTTGCCCTTTTGCCTTGCCTTGCCTTAGCCTTACTTTGCCCTTTTCCTTACCTTGCCTTTCTTTGCCCTTTTTTCTTGCATTGCCTTTCTTTACCCGTTTCTCTTCCCTTACCATGCTTTGCCCTTTTGCCTTGCCTTGCCTTGCTTTGCCCATTTACCTTGCCTTACCTTTCCTTGCTTTTCCGTTTTGCCTTTCCTTGCCTTTCATTTCTTTGCTTTTTTAATTTGACTTGCCTTGCCTTGCTTTGCCCTTTTGCCTTTCCTTGCTTTGCCCTTTTGCCTTGCCTTGCCTTAGCCTTACTTTGCTCTTTTGCCTTACCTTGCCTTTCTTTGCCCTTTTGCCTTGCATTGCCCTTCTTTACCCGTTTCTCTTCCCTTGACATGGTTTGCCCTTTTGCCTTGCCTTGCTTTGCTTTGCCCATTTACCTTGCCTTACCTTGCTTTGCTTTGCCCATTTGCCTTGCCTTGCCTTGCTTTAACCATTTGCTTTGCCTTCCCTTTCTTTAGCCTTTTGCCTTGCCTTGCCCTGCTTTGCCCTTTTTCCTTGCCTTTCATTACCTTGCTTTCCCCATTTGCCTTGCCTTGCTTTGCCTTTTTGCCTTTCCTTGCCTTGCCTTTCTTTTCCCTTTTGCCTTGCATTGCCTTGCTTTACCCGTTTGCTTTGCCTTGCCTTGCTTTGCCATTTTGCCTTAAATGCTTTGCGTTTTTGCCTTACCTTGCCTTGCATTGGCCTTTTGCTTTGCCTTGCCTTGTCTTGCTTTCCCTTTTGACTTTCCTTGCTTAGCTCTGCCCTTTTGCCTTGCCTTGCCTTGGGTTGCCTTTATGCCTTGCCATGCCTTGCTTTGACTTTTTCCTTTGCCTTTCATTACCTTGCTTTCCCCATTTGCCGTGCCTTGCTTTGCCCTTTTGCCTTGCCTTGCCTTGCTTTGCCCTTTAGACTTGCCTTGCATTGTCTTCCTTTGCCCTTTTGCCTTTCCTTGCTTTGCCCTTTTGCCTTGCCTTGCCTTAGCCTTACTTTGCTCTTTTGCCTTACCTTGCCTTTCTTTGCCCTTTTGCCTTGCATTGCCTTTCTTTACCCGTTTCTCTTCCCTTACCATGCTTTGCCCTTTTGCCTTGCCTTACCTTGCTTTGCCCATTTGCCTTGCCTTACCTTTCCTTGCTCTTCCGTTTTGCCATTCTTTGCCTTTCCTTTCTTTGCCTTTTTGCCTTGACATGCCTTGCCTTGCTTTGCCCATTTGCCTTTCCTTTCTTTGCCTTTCTTTGCATTTTTGCCTTGCCTTGCCTTGCTTTACCCGTTTGCTTTACCTTTTCTTTCTTTAGCCTTTTGCGTTGCCTTGCCTTGCTTTGCCGTTTTGCTTTGCCTTGCCTTGCCTTGCCTTGCCCTTTTGCCTTGCCTTGCTTTGCCCTTTTGCGTTGCCTTGCCTTGCTTTGCTCTTTTGTATTGCCTTTGCATGACTTGGTTTGCACTTTTGCCTTGCCTTCCCTTGCTTTGCTTTGCCCTTTTGCCTTGCCTTGTTTTGCATTTTTGCCTTTCCTTTGCCTTTTTGCCTTGCCTTCCGTTGTCTTGCTTTCCCTTTTGACTTGCCTTGCTTAACTTTGCCCTTTTGCTTTGCTTTGCCATGCTTTTCCATTTTGCCTTTCCTTGCCTTGCCTTTCTTTGCCTTTTTGCCTTGCCTTGCTTTACCCGTTTGCTTTGCCTTCACTTGCTTTGCTCTTTTGCTTTGCTTTGTATTGCCTTGCTTTGCCATTTGCCTTGCCTTGCCTTACTTTGCCGTTTTGCCTTGCCTTGCCTTGCCCTTCTTTTCTCTTTTGCCTTTCCTTGCCTTGCCATGCTTTGCCCTTTTGCCTTGCCTTGCCTTGCTTTGCTCTTTTGCTTTGCCTTACTTTACTTTGCCCTTTTGCCTTGCATTCCCTTGCCTTTCTTTGCCCTTTTGCCTTGCCTTGCATTGTCCTGCTTTGCCCTTTTGCCTTTCCTTGCTTTGCCTTTTTGCCTTGCCTTGCCTTGCCTTGCTTTGGTCTTTTGCCTTGCCTTGCTTTTTCACTTGGCCTTGTCTTGCCTTGCCTTGCCTTTCCTTTCTTTGCCCTTTTGCCTTGCACTGCCTTGCTTTACCCGTTTGCTTTGCCTTGCCTTGCTTTGCCATTTTGCCTTGCCTTGCTTTGCGTTTTTGCCTTACCTTGCCTTGCATTGCCTTTTGCCTTGCCTTTCATTGCCTTGCTTTCCCCATTTGCCTTGCCTTGCTTTGCCCTTTTGACTTGCCTTGCCTTGCCTTGCTTTGCCCTGTAGACTTGCCTTGCATTGTCTTCCTTTGCCCTTTTGCCTTTCCTTGCTTTGCCCTTTTGCCTTGCCTTGCCTTAGCCTTACTTTGCTCTTTTGCCTTACCTTGCCTTTCTTTGTCCTTTTGCCTTGCATTGCCTTTCTTTACCCGTTTCTCTTCCTTTACCATGCTTTGCCCTTTTGCCTTGCCTTGCTTTGCCCTTTGGCGTTGCCTTGCCTTGCTTTGCTCTTTTGTGTTGCCTTTGCATGCCTTGGTTTGCACTTTTGCCTTGCCTTCCCTTGCCTTTCTTTGCCCTTTTTCCTTGCCTTGCTTTGCGTTTTTGCCTTACCTTGCCTTGCATTGCTCTTTTGCCTTGCCATGCCTTGTCTTGCTTTCCCTTTTGACTTGCCTTGCTTAGCTTTGCCCTTTTCCCTTGCCTTGTCTTGGTTTGCTTTTTTACCTTGCAATGCCTTGCTTTGCCCTTTTCCCTTGCCTTTCATTACCTTGCTTTCCCCATTTGCCTTGCCTTGGTTTGCCCTTTTGCCTTTCCTTGCTTTGCCCTTTTGCCTTGCCTTGCCCTGCTTTGGCCTTTTGCCTTGCCTTTCTTTTTCATTTTGCCTTGCCTTTCCTTGCCTTGCATTTCTTTGCCCTTTTGCCTTGCATTGCCCTTCTTTACCCGTTTCTCTTCCCTTGCCATGCTTTGCCCTTTTGCCTTGCCTTGCCTTGCTTTGCCCATTTACCTTGCCTTACCTTGCTTTGCTTTGCCCATTTGTCTTGCCTTGCCTTGCCTTTCTTTGCCTTTTCGCCTTTCCTTGTCTTGCTTTAACCATTTGCTTTGCCTTCCCTTTCTTTAGCCTTTTGCCTTGCCTTACCCTGCTTTGCCCTTTTCCTTTCATTACCTTGCCCTTTTCCCTTGCCTTTCATTACCTTGCTTTCCCCATTTGCCTTGCCTTGGTTTGCCCTTTTGCCTTCTCTTGCATTGCCTTGCCTTGCCCTTTTGCCTTGCCTTCCTTACTTTGCCGTTTTGCCTTGCCTTTCCTTGCCCTTCTTTTCTCTTTTGCCTTTCCTTGCCTTGCCTTTCTTTGCCCTTTTGCCTTGCATTGCCCTTCTTTACCCGTTTCTCTTCCCTTGCCATGCTTTGCCCTTTTGCCTTGCCTTGCCTGCTTTGCCCATTTACCTTGCCTTACCTTTCCTTGCTTTTCCGTTTTGCCTTTCTTTGCCTTTCCTTTCTTTGCCTTTTTGCCTTGACATGACTTGCCTTGCTTTGCCCATATGCCTTTCCTTTCTTTGCCTTTCTTTGACTTTTTTCCTTGCCTTGCCTTGCTTTACCCGTTTGCTTTGCCTTCCCTTTCTTTACCCTTTTGCCTTGCCCTGCCTTGCTTTGCCGTTTACCTTTGACTTGCCTTGCCTTGCAATTCCCTTTTGCCTTGCCTTGCCTTGTGTTGCTTTGTCCTTTTGCCTTGCATTACCTTGCTTTACCCTTTTCCCTTTCCTTGCCTTGCCTTGCTTTGCCCTTTTGCCTTGCCTTGCTTTGCCCTTTTGCGTTGCCTTGCCTTGCTTTGCCCATTTACCTTGCCTTACCTTTCCTTACTTTTCCGTTTTGCCTTTCCTTGCCTTTCCTTTCTTTGCCGTTTTGCCTTGACTTGCCTTGCCTTGCTTTGCCCATTTGCCTTTCCTTTCTTTGCCTTTCTTTGCCTTTTTGCCTTGCCTTGCCTTGCATTACCCGTTTGCTTTGCCTTCCCTTTCTTTACCCTTTTGCCTTGCCTTGCCTTGCTTTGCCGTTTTGCAATGCCTTGCCTTGCCTTGCTATTCCCTTTTGCCTTGCCTTGCCTTGTCTTGCTTTGCCCTTTTGCCTTACATTACCTTGCTTTACCCTTTTCCCTTTTCTTGCCTTGCCTTGCTTTGCCCTTTTGCCTTGCCTTGCTTTGCCCTTTTGCGTTGCCTTGCCTTGCTTTGCTCTTTTGTGTTGCCTTTGCATGCCTTGGTTTGCACTTTTGCCTTGCCTTCCCTTGCCTTTCTTTGCCCTTTTTCCTTGCCTTTCTTTGCGTTTTTGCCTTACCTTGCCTTGCATTGCCCTTTTGCCTTGCCATGCCTTGTCTTGCTTTCCCTTTTGACTTGCCTTGCATAGCTTTGCCCTTTTTCCTTTGCCTTGCCTTGGTTTGCTTTTTTACCTTGCAATGCCTTGCTTTGCCCTTTTCCCTTGCCTTTCATTACCTTGCTTTCCCCATTTGCCTTGGCTTGGTTTGCTCTTTTGCCTTGCCTTGCCTTGCTTTGGCCTTTTGCCTTGCCTTTCTTTTTCATTTTGCCGTGCCTTTCCTTGCCTTGCTTTTCTTTGCCCTTTTGCCTTGCATTGCCCTTCTTTACCTGTTTCTCTTCCCTTGCCATGCTTTGCCCTTTTGCCTTGCCTTGCCTTGCTTTGCCCATTTACCTTGCCTTACCTTGCTTTGCTTTGCCCATTTGCCTTGCCTTGCCTTTCTTTAACCATTTGCTTTGCCTTCCCTTTCTTTAGCCTTTTGCCTTGCCTTGCCTTGCCCTGCTTTGCCCTTTTCCTTTGCCTTTCATTACCTTACTTTCCCCATTTGCCTTGCCTTGGTTTGCCCTTTTGCCTTCTCTTGCATTGCCTTGCCTTGCCCTTTTGCCTTGCCTTGCCTTACTTTGCCGTTTTCCGTTGCCTTTCATTACCTTGCTTTCCCCATTTGCCTTGCCTTGCTTTGCCATTTTGCCTTGCCTTGCTTTGCGTTTTTGCCTTACCTTGCCTTTCATTGCCCTTTTGCCTTGCCTTGCCTTGTCTTACTTTGCCCTTTTGCCTTGCATTACCTTGCTTTGCCCTTTTGCCTTGCCTTGCCTTGATTTGCCCTGTAGACTTGCCTCGCTTTGCACTTTGGCGTTGCCTTGCCTTGCTTTGCTCTTTTGTGTTGCCTTTGCATGCCTTGGTTTGCACTTTTGCCTTGCCTTCCCTTGCCTTTCTTTGCCCTTTTTCCTTGTCTTTCATTGCGTTTTTGCCTTACCTTGCCTTGCATTGCTCTTTTGCCTTTCCTTGCCTTGTCTTGCTTTGCCCTTTTGCCTTGTCTTGCCTTACTTTGCCGTTTTGCCTTGCCTTGCCTTGCCCTTCTTTTCTCTTTTGCCTTTCCTTGCCTTGCCATGCTTTGCCCTTTTGCCTTGCCTTGCCTTGCTTTGCTCTTTTGCTTTGCCTTACCTTACTTTGCCCTTTTGCCTTGCCTTGCATTGTCTTGCTTTGCCCTTTTGCCTTTCCTTGCTTTGCCTTTTTGCCTTGCCTTGCCTTGCCTTGCTTTGGTCTATTTCCTTGCCTTGCTTTTTCACTTGGCCTTGTCTTGCCTTGCCTTGCCTTTCCTTTCTTTGCCCTTTTGCCTTGCAATTGCCTTGCTTTACCCGTTTGCTTTGCCTTGCCTTGCCATTTTGCCTTGCCTTGCTTTGCGTTTTTGCCTTACCTTGGCTTGCATAGCCCTTTTGCCTTGCCTTTCATTGCCTTGCTTTCCCCATTTGCCTTGCCTTGCTTTGCCCTTTTGACTTGCCTTGCCTTGCTTTGCCCTTTTGCCTTGCCTTGCTTTGCCCTGTAGACTTGCCTTGCATTGTCTTCCTTTGCCCTTTTGCCTTTCCTTGCTTTGCCCTTTTGCCTTGCCTTGCCTTAGCCTTGGTTTGCTCTTTTGCCTTACCTTTCCTTTCTTTGCCCTTTTGCCTTGCACTGCCTTTATTTACCCTTTTCTCTTCCTTTACCATGCTTTGGCCTTTTGCCTTGCCTTGGCTTGCTTTGCCCATTTACGTTGCCTTACCTTTCCTTGCTTTTCCATTTTGCCTTTCCTTGCCTTTCCTTTCTTTGCCTTTTTAACTTGACTTGCCTTGCCTTGTTTGCCCATTTGCCTTTCCTTTCTTTGCCTTTCTTTGCCTTTTTGCCTTCCCTTGCCTTGCTTTACCCGTTTGCTTTGCCTTCCCTTTCTTTACCCTTTGCCTTGCCCTGCCTTGCTTTGCCGTTTACCTTTGACTTGCCTTGGCTTGCTATTCCCTTTTGCCTTGCCTTGCCTTGTCTTGCTTTGCCCTTTTGTGTTGCCTTTGCATGCCTTGGTTTGCACTTTTGCCTTGCCTTCCCTTGCCTTTCTTTGCCCTTTTTCCTTGCCTTGCATTGCGTTTTTGCCTTACCTTGCCTTGCATTGCTCTTTTGCCTTGCCATGCCTTGTCTTGCTTTCCCTTTTGACTTGCCTTGCTTAGCTTTGCCCTTTTCCCTTGCCTTGTCTTGGTTTGCTTTTTTACCTTGCAATGCCTTGCTTTGCCCTTTTCCCTTGCCTTTCATTACCTTTCTTTCCCCATTTGCCTTGCCTTGGTTTGCCCCTTTGCCTTCTCTTGCATTGCCTTGCTTTGCTATTTAGACTTGCCTTGCATTGTCTTGCTTTGCCCTTTTGCCTTTCCTTGCTTTGCCCTTTTGCCTTGCCTTGCCCTGCTTTGGCCTTTTGCCTTGCCTTGGCTTGCTTTGCCCATTTACCTTGCCTTACCTTTCCTTGCTTTTCCGTTTTGCCTTTCCTTGCCTTTCCTTTCTTTGCCTTTTTAACTTGACTTGCCTTGCCTTGCTTTGCCCATTTGCCTTTCCTTTCTTTGCCTTTCCTTGCCTTTTTGCCTTGCCTTGCTTTACCCGTTTGCCTTGCCTTCCCTTTCTTTAGCTTTTTGCCTTGCCCTGCCTTGCTTTGCCGTTTACCTTTGACTTGCCTTGGCTTGCTATTCCCTTTTGCCTTGCCTTGCCTTGTCTTACTTTGCCCTTTTGCCTTGCATTACCTTGCTTTACCCTTTTCCCTTTCCTTGCCTTGCCTTGCTTTGCCCTTTTGCCTTGCCTCGCTTTGCCCTTTTGCGTTGCCTTGCCTTGCTTTGCTCTTTTGTGTTGCCTTTGCATGCCTTGGTTTGCACTTTTGCCTTGCCTTCCCTTGCCTTTCTTTGCCCTTTTTCCTTGTCTTTCATTGCGTTTTTGCCTTACCTTGCCTTGCATTGCTCTTTTGCCTTTCCTTGCCTTGTCTTGCTTTGCCCTTTTGCCTTGCCTTGCCTTACTTTGCCGTTTTGCCTTGCCTTGCCTTGCCCTTCTTTTCTCTTTTGCCTTTCCTTGCCTTGCCATGCTTTGCCCTTTTGCCTTGCCTTGCCTTGCTTTGCTCTTTTGCTTTGCCTTACCTTACTTTGCCCTTTTGCCTTGCCTTGCATTGTCTTGCTTTGCCCTTTTGCCTTTCCTTGCTTTGCCTTTTTGCCTTGCCTTGCCTTGCCTTGCTTTGGTCTTTTACCTTGCCTTGCTTTTTCACTTGGCCTTGTCTTGCCTTGCCTTGCCTTTCCTTTCTTTGCCCTTTTGCCTTGCAATTGCCTTGCTTTACCCGTTTGATTTGCCTTGCCTTGCCTTGCCTTGCCATTTTGCCTTGCCTTGCTTTGCGTTTTTGCCTTACCTTGGCTTGCATAGCCCTTTTGCCTTGCCTTTCATTGCCTTGCTTTCCCCATTTGCCTTGCCTTGCTTTGCCCTTTTGACTTGGCTTGCCTTGCCTTGCTTTGCCCTGTAGACTTTCCTTGCATTGTCTTCCTTTGCCCTTTTGCCTTTCCTTGCTTTGCCCTTTTGCCTTGCCTTGCCTTAGCCTTAGTTTGCTCTTTTGCCTTACCTTGCCTTTCTTTGCCCTTTTGCCTTGCACTGCCTTTATTTACCCTTTTCTCTTCCTTTACCATGCTTTGGCCTTTTGCCTTGCCTTTCTTTTTCATTTTGCCTTGCCTTTCCTTGCCTTGCATTTCTTTGCCCTTTTGCCTTGCATTGCCCTTCTTTACCCGTTTCTCTTCCCTTGCCATGCTTTGCCCTTTTGCCTTGCCTTGCCTTGCTTTGCCCATTTACCTTGCCTTACCTTGCTTTGCTTTGCCCATTTGTCTTGCCTTGCCTTGCCTTTCTTTGCCTTTTTGCCTTTCCTTGCCTTGCTTTAACCATTTGCTTTGCCTTCCCTTTCTTTAGTCTTTTGCCTTGCCTTGCCCTGCTTTGCCCTTTTCCTTTGCCTTTCATTACCTTGCTTTCCCCATTTGCCTTGCCTTGGTTTGCCCTTTTGCCTTCTCTTGCATTGCCTTGCCTTGCCCTTTTGCCTTGTCTTGCCTTACTTTGCCGTTTTGCCTTGCCTTTCCTTGCCCTTCTTTTCTCTTTTGCCTTTCCTTGCCTTGCCTTTCTTTGCCCTTTTGCCTTGCATTGCCCTTCTTTACCCGTTTCTCTTCCCTTCACATGCTTTGCCCTTTTGCCTTGCCTTGCCTTGCTTTGCCCATTTACCTTGCCTTACCTTTCCTTGCTTTTCCGTTTTGCCTTTCCTTGCCTTTCCTTGCTTTGCCTTTTTAACTTGACTTGCCTTGCCTTGTTTGCCCATTTGCCTTTCCTTTCTTTGCCTTTCTTTGCCTTTTTGCCTTCCCTTGCCTTGCTTTACCCGTTTGCTTTGCCTTCCCTTTCTTTACCCTTTGCCTTGCCCTGCCTTGCTTTGCCGTTTACCTTTGACTTGCCTTGGCTTGCTATTCCCTTTTGCCTTGCCTTGCCTTGTCCTGCTTTGCCCTTTTGCCTTGCATTACCTTGCTTTACCCTTTTCCCTTTCCTTGCCTTGCCTTGCTTTGCCCTTTTGCCTTGCCTTGCTTTGCCCTTTTGCGTTGCCTTGCTTTGCGTTTTTGCCTTACCTTGCCTTGCAGTGCCCTTTTGCCTTGCCATGCCTTGTCTTGCTTTCTCTTTTGACTTCCCTTGCTTAGCTTTGCCCTTTTCACTTGCCTTGCCTTGGTTTGCTTTTTTACCTTGCAATGCCTTGCTTTGCCCTTTTCCCTTGCCTTTCATTACCTTTCTTTCCCCATTTGCCTTGCCTTGGTTTGCCCTTTTGCCTTCTCTTGCATTGCCTTGCTTTGCTAATTAGACTTGCCTTGCATTGTCTTGCTTTCCCCTTTTGCCTTTCCTTGCTTTGCCCTTTTGCCTTGCCTTGCCTCGCCTTGCTTTGCTCTTTTGCCTTGCCTTGCCTTGCTTTGGCCTTTTGCCTTGCCTTTCTTTTTTATTTTGCCTTGCCTTTCCTTGCCTTGCATTTCTTTGCCCTTTTGCCTTGCATTGCCCTTCTTTACCCGTTTCTCTTCCCTTGACATGCTTTGCCCTTTTGCCTTGCCTTGCCTTGCTTTGCCCATTTACCTTGCCTTACCTTGCTTTGCTTTGCCCATTTGCCTTGCCTTGCCTTGCTTTAACCATTTGCTTTGCCTTCCCTTTCTTTAGCCTTTTGCCTTGCCTTGCCCTGCTTTGCCCTTTTTCCTTGCCTTTCATTACCTTGCTTTCCCCATTTGCCTTGCCTTGCTTTGCCTTTTTGCCTTTCCTTGCCTTGCCTTTCTTTGCCCTTTTGCCTTGCATTGCCTTGCTTTACCCGTTTGCTTTGCCTTGCCTGGCTTTGCCATTTTGCCTTGCCTTGCTTTGCGTTTTTGCCTTACCTTGCCTTGCATTGGCCTTTTGCTTTGCCTTGCCTTGTCTTGCTTTCCCTTTTGACTTTCCTTGCTTAGCTTTGCCCTTTTGCCTTGCCTTGCCTTGGGTTGCCTTTATGCCTTGCCATGCCTTGCTTTGACTTTTTCCTTTGCCTTTCATTACCTTGCTTTCCCCATTTGCCGTGCCTTGCTTTGCCCTTTTGCTGCCTTGCTTTGCCCTTTTGCCTTGCCTTGCCTTGCTTTGCCCTTTAGACTTGCCATGCATTGTCGTCCTTTGCCCTTTTGCTTTTCCTTTCTTTGCCTTTTGCCTTGCATATCCTTTCTTTACCCGTTTCTGTTCCCTTACCATGCTTTGCCCTTTTGCCTTGCCTTGCCTTGCTTTGCCCTGTAGACTTGCCTTGCATTGTCTTCCTTTGCCCTTTTGCCTTGCCTTGCCTTAGCCTTACTTTGCTCTTTTGCCTTACCTTGCCTTTCTTTGCCCTTTTGCCTTGCATTGACTTTCTTTACCCGTTTCTCTTCCCTTACCATGCTTTGCCCTTTTGCCTTGCCTTGCCTTGCTTTGCCCATTTACCTTGCCTTACCTTTCCTTGCTTTTCCGTTTTGCCTTTCTTTGTCTTTCGTTTCTTTGCCTTTTTGCCTTGACATGCCTTGCCTTGCTTTGCCCATTTGCCTTTCCTTTCTTTGCCTTTCTTTGCCTTTTTGCCTTGCCTTGCCTTGCTTAACCCGTTTGCTTTACCTTTTCTTTCTTTAGCCTTTTGCCTTGCCTTGCCTTGCCCTTTTGCCTTGCCTTGCTTTGCCCTTTTGCGTTGCCTTGCCTTGCTTTGCTCTTTTGTATTGCCTTTGCATGCCTTGGTTTGCACTTTTGCCTTGCCTTCCCTTGCTTTGCTTTGCCCTTTTGCCTTGCCTTGCTTTGCATTTTTGCATTTCCTTTGCATGCCTTGGTTTGCACTTTTGCCTTGCCTTCCCTTGCTTTGCTTTGCCCTTTTGCCTTGCCATGCTTTGCATTTTTGCCTTTCCTTTGCCTTTTTGACTTGCCTTGCTTTACTTTGCCCTTTTGCCTTGCATTGCCATGCTTTTCCATTTTGCCTTTCCTTGCCTTGCCTTTCTTTGCCTTTTTGCCTTGCCTTGCTTTACCCGTTTGCTTTGCCTTCACTTGCTTTGCTCTTTTGCTTTGCTTTGTATTGCCTTGCTTTGCCATTTGCCTTGCCTTGCCTTACTTTGCCGTTTTGCCTTGCCTTGCCTTGCCCTTCTTTTCTCTTTTGCCTTTCCTTGCCTTGCCATGCTTTGCCCTTTTGCCTTGCCTTGCCTTGCTTTGCTCTTTTGCTTTGCCTTACTTTACTTTGCCCTTTTGCCTTGCATTCCCTTGCCTTTCTTTGCCCTTTTGCCTTGCCTTGCATTGTCTTGCTTTGCCCTTTTGCCTTTCCTTGCTTTGCCTTTTTGCCTTGCCTTGCTTTGGTCTTTTGCCTTGCCTTGCTTTTTCACTTGGCCTTGTCTTGCCTTGCCTTGCCTTTCCTTTCTTTGCCCTTTTGCCTTGCATTGCCTTGCTTTACCCGTTTGCTTTGCCTTGCCTTGCTTTGCCATTTTGCCTTGCCTTGCTTTGCGTTTTTGCCTTACCTTGCCTTGCATTGCCCTTTTGCCTTGCCTTTCATTGCCTTGCTTTCCCCATTTGCCTTGCCTTGCTTTGCCCTTTTGACTTGCCTTGCCTTGCCTTGCTTTGCCCTGTAGACTTGCCTTGCATTGTCTTCCTTTGCCCTTTTGCCTTTCCTTGCTTTGCCCTTTTGCCTTGCTTTGCCATAGCCTTACTTTGCTCTTTTGCCTTACCTTGCCTTTCTTTGCCCTTTTGCCTTGCATTGCCTTTCTTTACCCGTTTCTCTTCCTTTACCATGCTTTGCCCTTTTGCCTTGCCTTACCTTGCTTTGCCCATTTACCTTGCCTTACCTTTCCTTGCTTTTCCGTTTTGCCTTTCCTTGCCTTTCCTTTCTTTGCCTTTTTAACTTGACTTGCCTTGCCTTGTTTGCCTATTTGCCTTTCCTTTCTTTGCCTTTCTTTGCCTTTTTGCCTTGCCTTGCCTTGCTTTACCCGTTTGCTTTGCCTTCCCTTTCTTTACCCTTTTGCCTTGCCCTGCCTTGCTTTGCCGTTTACCTTTGACTTGCCTTGCCTTGCTATTCCCTTTTACCTTGCCTTGCCTTGTCTTGCTTTGCCCTTTTGCTTTGCATTACCTTGCTTTACCCTTTTCCCTTTCCTTGCCTTGCCTTGCTTTGCCCTTTTGCCTTTCCTTGCTTTGCCCTTTTGCCTTGCCTTGCCCTGCTTTGGCCTTTTGCCTTGCCTTTCTTTTTCATTTTGCCTTGCCTTTCATTGCCTTGCATTTTTTTGCCCTTTTGCCTTGCATTGCCCTTCTTTACCCGTTTCTCTTTCCTTGCCATGCTTTGCCCTTTTGCCTTGCCTTGCCTTGCTTTGCCCATTTACCTTGCCTTACCTTGCTTTGCTTTGCCCATTTGTCTTGCCTTGCCTTGCCTTTCTTTTCCTTTTTGCCTTTCCTTGCCTTGCTTTAACCATTTGCTTTGCCTTCCCTTTCTTTAGCCTTTTGCTTGCCTTGCTCTGCTTTGCCCTTTTCCTTTGCCTTTCATTACCTTGCTTTCCCCATTTGCCTTGCCTTGGTTTGCCCTTTTGCCTTCTCTTGCCTTGCCTTTCTTTGCCCTTTTGCCTTGCATTGCCCTTCTTTACCCGTTTCTCTTCCCTTCACATGCTTTGCCCTTTTGCCTTGCCTTGCCTTGCTTTGCCCATTTACCTTGCCTTACCTTTCCTTGTTTTTTCGTTTTGCCTTTCTTTGCCTTTCCTTTCTTTGCCTTTTTGCCTTGACATGCCTTGCCTTGCTTTGCCCATATGCCTTTCCTTTCTTTGCCTTTCTTTGCCTTTTTTCCTTGCCTTGCCTTGCTTTACATGTTTGCTTTGCCTTCCCTTTCTTTACCCTTTTGCCTTGCCCTGCCTTGCTTTGCCGTTTACCTTTGACTTGCCTTGCCTTGCTATTCCCTTTTGCCTTGCCTTGCCTTGTCTTCCTTTGCCCTTTTGCCTTGCATTACCTTGCTTTACCCTTTTCCCTTTCCTTGCCTTGCCTTGCTTTGCCCTTTTGCCTTGCCTTGCTTTGCCCTTTTGCGTTGCCTTGCCTTGCTTTGCCCATTTACCTTGCCTTACCTTTCCTTACTTTTCCGTTTTGCCTTTCCTTGCCTTTCCTTTCATTGGCGTTTTGCCTTGACTTGCCTTGCCTTGCTTTGCCCATTTGCCTTTCCTTTCTTTGCCTTTCTTTGCCTTTTTGCCTTGCCTTGCCTTGCATTACCCGTTTGCTTTGCCTTCCCTTTCTTTACCATTATGCCTTGCCTTGCCTTGCTTTGCCGTTTTGCAATGCCTTGCCTTGCCTTGCTATTCCCTTTTGCCTTGCCTTGCCTTGTCTTGCTTTGCCCTTTTGCCTTACATTACCTTGCTTTACCCTTTTCCCTTTCCTTGCCTTGCCTTGCTTTGCCCTTTTGCCTTGCCTTGCTTTGCCCTTTTGCGTTGCCTTGCCTTGCTTTGCTCTTTTGTGTTGCCTTTGCATGCCTTGGTTTGCACTTTTGCCTTGCCTTCCCTTGCCTTTCTTTGCCCTTTTTCCTTGCCTTTCTTTGCGTTTTTGCCTTACCTTGCCTTGCATTGCCCTTTTGCCTTGCCATGCCGTGTCTTGCTTTCCCTTTTGACTTGCCTTGCTTAGCTTTGCCCTTTTCCCTTGCCTTGCCTTGGTTTGCTTTTTTACCTTGTAATGCCTTGCTTTGCCCTTTTCCCTTGCCTTTCATTACCTTGCTTTCCCCATTTGCCTTGCCTTGGTTTGCCCTTTTGCCTTCTCTTGCATTGCCTTGCTTTGCTATTTAGACTTGCCTTGCATTGTCTTGCTTTGCCCTTTTGCCTTTCCTTGCTTTGCTCTTTTGCCTTGCCTTGCCTTCCTTTGGCGTTTTGCCTTGCCTTTCTTTTCCATTTTGCCTTGCCTTTCCTTGCCTTGCCTTTCTTTGCCCTTTTGCTTGCATTGCCCTTCTTTACCCGTTTCTCTTCCCTTGCTATGCTTTGCCCTTTGGCCTTGCCTTGCCTTGCTTTGCCCTTTTACCTTGCCTTACCTTGCTTTGCCCATTTACCTTGCCTTACCTTGCTTTGCTTTGCCCATTTGCCTTGCCTTGCCTTTCTTTGCCTTTTTGCCTTGCCTTGCCTTGCTTTAACCATATGCTTTGCCTTCCCTTTCTTTAGCCTTTTGCCTTGCCTTGCCCTGCTTTGCCCTTTTCCGTTGCCTTTCATTACCTTGCTTTCCCCATTTGCCTTGCCTTGGTTTGCCCTTTTGCCTTCTCTTGCATTGCCTTGCTTTGCCCTTTTGACTTGTATTGCCTTGCTTTGCACTTTTGCCTTGCCTTGCCTTACTTTGCCGTTTTGCCTTGCCTTGCCTTGCCCTTCTTTTCTCTTTTGCCTTTCCTTGCCTTGCCTTGCTTTGCCTTTTTGCCTTGCCTTCCCTTGCCTTTCTTTGCCCTTTTGCTTTGCGTTGCCTTGCTACCCGTTTGCCTTGCCTTGCCTTGCTTTGCCATTTTGCCTTGCCTTGCTTTGCGTTTTTGCCTTACCTTGCCTTTCATTGCCATTTTGCCTTGCCTTGCTTTGCGTTTTTGCCTTACCTTGCCTTGCATTGCGCTTTTGCCTTGCCTTTCATTGCCTTGCTTTCCCCATTTGCTTTGCCTTGCTTTGCCCTTTTGTCTTGCCTTGCCTTGCTTTGCCCTTTTGCCTTGCCTTGCTTAGCCCTTTTGCCTTGCCTTGCTTTGCTCTTTTGTATTGCCTTTGCATGCCTTGGTTTCACTTTTGTCTTGCCTTCCCTTTCCTTTCATTACCTTGCTTTCCCCATTTGCCTTGCCTTGCTTTGCCTTTTTGCCTTTCCTTGCCTTGCCTTTCTTTTCCCTTATGCCTTGCATTGCCCTGCTTTACCCGTTTGCTTTGCCTTGCCTTGCTTTGCCATTTTGCCTTGCCTTGCTTTGCGTTTTTGCCTTACCTTGCCTTGCATTGGCCTTTTGGTTTGCCTTGCCTTGTCTTGCTTTCCCTTTTGACTTTCCTTGCTTAGCTTTGCCATTTTGCCTTGCCTTGCCTTGGGTTGCCTTTATGCCTTGCCATGCCTTGCTTTGACTTTTTCCTTTGCCTTTCATTACCTTGCTTTCCCCATTTGCCGTGCCTTGCTTTGCCCTTTTGCCTTGCCTTGCCTTGCTTTGCCCTTTAGACTTGCCATGCATTGTCGTCCTTTGCCCTTTTGCCTTTCCTTTCTTTGCCTTTTGCCTTGCATATCCTTTCTTTACCCGTTTCTGTTCCCTTACCATGCTTTGCCCTTTTGCCTTGCCTTGCCTTGCTTTGCCCTGTAGACTTGCCTTGCATTGTCTTCCTTTGCCCTTTTGCCTTTCCTTGCTTTGCCCTTTTGCCTTGCCTTGCCTTAGCCTTACTTTGCTCTTTTGCCTTACCTTGCCTTTCTTTGCCCTTTTGCCTTGCATTGCCTTTCTTTACCCGTTTCTCTTCCCTTACCATGCTTTGCCCTTTTGCCTTGCCTTGCCTTGCTTTGCCCATTTACCTTGCCTTACCTTTCCTTGCTTTTCCGTTTTGCCTTTCTTTGTCTTTCGTTTCTTTGCCTTTTTGCCTTGACATGCCTTGCCTTGCTTTGCCCATTTGCCTTTCCTTTCTTTGCCTTTCTTTGCATTTTTGCCTTGCCTTGCCTTGCTTAACCCGT
The DNA here is from genome assembly GCA_032206185.1 of Columba guinea. Lineage (NCBI taxonomy): Eukaryota > Metazoa > Chordata > Aves > Columbiformes > Columbidae > Columba > Columba guinea. The sequence continues at coordinate 415,286 of JAVLUU010000384.1, forward strand.
TTGCTTTACCTTTTCTTTCTTTAGCCTTTTGCCTTGCCTTGCCTTGCTTTGCCGTTTTGCTTTGCCTTGCCTTGCCTTGCCTTGCCCTTTTGCCTTGCCTTGCTTTGCCCTTTTGCGTTGCCTTGCCTTGCTTTGCTCTTTTGTATTGCCTTTGCATGCCTTGGTTTGCACTTTTGCCTTGCCTTCCCTTGCTTTGCTTTTCCCTTTTGCCTTGCCTTGCTTTGCATTTTTGCATTTCCTTTGCATGCTTTGGTTTGCACTTTTGCCTTGCCTTCCCTTGCTTTGCTTTGCCCTTTTGCCTTGCCTTGCTTTGCATTTTTGCCTTTCCTTTGCCTTTTTGCCTTGCCTTCCGTTGTCTTGCTTTCCCTTTTGACTTGCCTTGCTTAACTTTGCCCTTTTGCCTTGCATTGCCATGCTTTTCCATTTTGCCTTTCCTTGCCTTGCCTTTCTTTGCCTTTTTGCCTTGCCTTGCTTTACCCGTTTGCTTTGCCTTCACTTGCTTTGCTCTTTTGCTTTGCTTTGTATTGCCTTGCTTTGCCATTTGCCTTGCCTTGCCTTACTTTGCCGTTTTGCCTTGCCTTGCCTTGCCCTTCTTTTCTCTTTTGCCTTTCCTTGCCTTGCCATGCTTTGCCCTTTTGCCTTGCCTTGCCTTGCTTTGCTCTTTTGCTTTGCCTTACTTTACTTTGCCCTTTTGCCTTGCATTCCCTTGCCTTTCTTTGCCCTTTTGCCTTGCCTTGCATTGTCTTGCTTTGCCCTTTTGCCTTTCCTTGCTTTGCCTTTTTGCCTTGCCTTGCCTTGCCTTGCTTTGGTCTTTTGCCTTGCCTTGCTTTTTCACTTGGCCTTGTCTTGCCTTGCCTTGCCTTTCCTTTCTTTGCCCTTTTGCCTTGTATTGCCTTGCTTTACCCGTTTGCTTTGCCTTGCCTTGCTTTGCCATTTTGCCTTGCCTTGCTTTGCCCTTTTGACTTGCCTTGCCTTGCCTTGCTTTGCCCTGTAGACTTGCCTTGCATTGTCTTCCTTTGCCCTTTAGCCTTTCCTTGCTTTGCCCTTTTGCCTTGCTTTGCCATAGCCTTACTTTGCTCTTTTGCCTTACCTTGCCTTTCTTTGCCATTTTGCCTTGCATTGCCTTTCTTTACCCGTTTCTCTTCCTTTACCATGCTTTGCCCTTTTGCCTTGCCTTGCCTTGCTTTGCCCATTTACCTTGCCTTACCTTTCCTTGCTTTTCCGTTTTGCCTTTCCTTGCCTTTCCTTTCTTTGCCTTTTTAACTTGACTTGCCTTGCCTTGTTTGCCCATTTGCCTTTCCTTTCTTTGCCTTTCTTTGCCTTTTTGCCTTGCCTTGCCTTGCATTACCCGTTTGCTTTGCCTTCCCTTTCTTTACCATTATGCCTTGCCTTGCCTTGCTTTGCCGTTTTGCAATGCCTTGCCTTGCCTTGCTATTCCCTTTTGCCTTGCCTTGCCTTGTCTTGCTTTGCCCTTTTGCCTTACATTACCTTGCTTTACCCTTTTCCCTTTCCTTGCCTTGCCTTGCTTTGCCCTTTTGCCTTGCCTTGCTTTGCCCTTTTGCGTTGCCTTGCCTTGCTTTGCTCTTTTGTGTTGCCTTTGCATGCCTTGGTTTGCACTTTTGCCTTGCCTTCCCTTGCCTTTCTTTGCCCTTTTTCCTTGCCTTTCTTTGCGTTTTTGCCTTACCTTGCCTTGCATTGCCCTTTTGCCTTGCCATGCCGTGTCTTGCTTTCCCTTTTGACTTGCCTTGCTTAGCTTTGCCCTTTTCCCTTGCCTTGCCTTGGTTTGCTTTTTTACCTTGTAATGCCTTGCTTTGCCCTTTTCCCTTGCCTTTCATTACCTTGCTTTCCCCATTTGCCTTGCCTTGGTTTGCCCTTTTGCCTTCTCTTGCATTGCCTTGCTTTGCTATTTAGACTTGCCTTGCATTGTCTTGCTTTGCCCTTTTGCCTTTCCTTGCTTTGCTCTTTTGCCTTGCCTTGCCTTCCTTTGGCGTTTTGCCTTGCCTTTCTTTTCCATTTTGCCTTGCCTTTCCTTGCCTTGCCTTTCTTTGCCCTTTTGCTTGCATTGCCCTTCTTTACCCGTTTCTCTTCCCTTGCCATGCTTTGCCCTTTGGCCTTGCCTTGCCTTGCTTTGCCCTTTTACCTTGCCTTACCTTGCTTTGCCCATTTACCTTGCCTTACCTTGCTTTGCTTTGCCCATTTGCCTTGCCTTGCCTTTCTTTGCCTTTTTGCCTTGCCTTGCCTTGCTTTAACCATATGCTTTGCCTTCCCTTTCTTTAGCCTTTTGCCTTGCCTTGCCCTGCTTTGCCCTTTTCCGTTGCCTTTCATTACCTTGCTTTCCCCTTTTGCCTTGCCTTGGTTTGCCCTTTTGCCTTCTCTTGCATTGCCTTGCTTTGCCCTTTTGACTTGTATTGCCTTGCTTTGCACTTTTGCCTTGCCTTGCCTTACTTTGCCGTTTTGCCTTGCCTTGCCTTGCCCTTCTTTTCTCTTTTGCCTTTCCTTGCCTTGCCTTGCTTTGCCTTTTTGCCTTGCCTTCCCTTGCCTTTCTTTGCCCTTTTGCTTTGCGTTGCCTTGCTACCCGTTTGCCTTGCCTTGCCTTGCTTTGCCATTTTGCCTTGCCTTGCTTTGCGTTTTTGCCTTACCTTGCCTTTCATTGCCATTTTGCCTTGCCTTGCTTTGCGTTTTTGCCTTACCTTGCCTTGCATTGCGCTTTTGCCTTGCCTTTCATTGCCTTGCTTTCCCCATTTGCTTTGCCTTGCTTTGCCCTTTTGTCTTGCCTTGCCTTGCTTTGCCCTTTTGCCTTGCCTTGCTTAGCCCTTTTGCCTTGCCTTGCTTTGCTCTTTTGTATTGCCTTTGCATGCCTTGGTTTCACTTTTGTCTTGCCTTCCCTTTCCTTTCATTACCTTGCTTTCCCCATTTGCCTTGCCTTGCTTTGCCTTTTTGCCTTTCCTTGCCTTGCCTTTCTTTTCCCTTATGCCTTGCATTGCCCTGCTTTACCCGTTTGCTTTGCCTTGCCTTGCTTTGCCATTTTGCCTTGCCTTGCTTTGCGTTTTTGCCTTACCTTGCCTTGCATTGGCCTTTTGGTTTGCCTTGCCTTGTCTTGCTTTCCCTTTTGACTTTCCTTGCTTAGCTTTGCCATTTTGCCTTGCCTTGCCTTGGGTTGCCTTTATGCCTTGCCATGCCTTGCTTTGACTTTTTCCTTTGCCTTTCATTACCTTGCTTTCCCCATTTGCCGTGCCTTGCTTTGCCCTTTTGCCTTGCCTTGCCTTGCTTTGCCCTTTAGACTTGCCATGCATTGTCGTCCTTTGCCCTTTTGCCTTTCCTTTCTTTGCCTTTCTTTGCATTTTTGCCTTGCCTTGCCTTGCTTAACCCGTTTGCTTTACCTTTTCTTTCTTTAGCCTTTTGCCTTGCCTTGCCTTGCTTTGCCGTTTTGCTTTGCCTTGCCTTGCCTTGCCTTGCCCTTTTGCCTTGCCTTGCTTTGCCCTTTTGCGTTGCCTTGCCTTGCTTTGCTCTTTTGTATTGCCTTTGCATGCCTTGGTTTGCACTTTTGCCTTGCCTTCCCTTGCTTTGCTTTTCCCTTTTGCCTTGCCTTGCTTTGCATTTTTGCATTTCCTTTGCATGCTTTGGTTTGCACTTTTGCCTTGCCTTCCCTTGCTTTGCTTTGCCCTTTTGCCTTGCCTTGCTTTGCATTTTTGCCTTTCCTTTGCCTTTTTGCCTTGCCTTCCGTTGTCTTGCTTTCCCTTTTGACTTGCCTTGCTTAACTTTGCCCTTTTGCCTTGCATTGCCATGCTTTTCCATTTTGCCTTTCCTTGCCTTGCCTTTCTTTGCCTTTTTGCCTTGCCTTGCTTTACCCGTTTGCTTTGCCTTCACTTGCTTTGCTCTTTTGCTTTGCTTTGTATTGCCTTGCTTTGCCATTTGCCTTGCCTTGCCTTACTTTGCCGTTTTGCCTTGCCTTGCCTTGCCCTTCTTTTCTCTTTTGCCTTTCCTTGCCTTGCCATGCTTTGCCCTTTTGCCTTGCCTTGCCTTGCTTTGCTCTTTTGCTTTGCCTTACTTTACTTTGCCCTTTTGCCTTGCATTCCCTTGCCTTTCTTTGCCCTTTTGCCTTGCCTTGCATTGTCTTGCTTTGCCCTTTTGCCTTTCCTTGCTTTGCCTTTTTGCCTTGCCTTGCCTTGCCTTGCTTTGGTCTTTTGCCTTGCCTTGCTTTTTCACTTGGCCTTGTCTTGCCTTGCCTTGCCTTTCCTTTCTTTGCCCTTTTGCCTTGTATTGCCTTGCTTTACCCGTTTGCTTTGCCTTGCCTTGCTTTGCCATTTTGCCTTGCCTTGCTTTGCCCTTTTGACTTGCCTTGCCTTGCCTTGCTTTGCCCTGTAGACTTGCCTTGCATTGTCTTCCTTTGCCCTTTAGCCTTTCCTTGCTTTGCCCTTTTGCCTTGCTTTGCCATAGCCTTACTTTGCTCTTTTGCCTTACCTTGCCTTTCTTTGCCATTTTGCCTTGCATTGCCTTTCTTTACCCGTTTCTCTTCCTTTACCATGCTTTGCCCTTTTGCCTTGCCTTGCCTTGCTTTGCCCATTTACCTTGCCTTACCTTTCCTTGCTTTTCCGTTTTGCCTTTCCTTGCCTTTCCTTTCTTTGCCTTTTTAACTTGACTTGCCTTGCCTTGTTTGCCCATTTGCCTTTCCTTTCTTTGCCTTTCTTTGCCTTTTTGCCTTGCCTTGCCTTGCTTTACCCGTTTGTTTTGCCTTCCCTTTCTTTACCCTTTTGCCTTGCCCTGCCTTGCTTTGCCGTTTACCTTTGACTTGCCTTGCCTTGCTATTCCCTTTTACCTTGCCTTGCCTTGCCTTGCTTTGCCCTTTTGCCTTACATTACCTTGCTTTACCCTTTTCCCTTTCCTTGCCTTGCCTTGCTTTGCCCTTTTGCCTTGCCTTGCTTTGCCCTTTTGCGTTGCCTTGCCTTGCTTTGCTCTTTTGTGTTGCCTTTGCATGCCTTGGTTTGTACTTTTGCCTTGCCTTCCCTTGCCTTTCTTTGCCCTTTTTCCTTGCCTTGCTTTGCGTTTTTGCCTTACCTGCCTTGCATTGCTCTTTTGCCTTGCCATGCCTTGTCTTGCTTTCTCTTTTGACTTGCCTTGCTTAGCTTTGCCCTTTTCCCTTGCCTTGTCTTGGTTTGCTTTTTTACCTTGCAATGCCTTGCTTTGCCCTTTTCCCTTGCCTTTCATTACCTTTCTTTCCCCATTTGCCTTGCCTTGGTTTGCCCTTTTGCCTTCTCTTGCATTGCCTTGCTTTGCTAATTAGACTTGCCTTGCATTGTCTTGCTTTCCCCTTTTGCCTTTCCTTGCTTTGCCCTTTTGCCTTGCCTTGCCTCGCCTTGCCTTGCTCTTTTGCCTTGCCTTGCCTTGCTTTGGCCTTTTGCCTTGCCTTTCTTTTTCATTTTGCCTTGCCTTTCCTTGCCTTGCCTTTCTTTGCCCTTTTGCCTTGCATTGCCCTTCTTTACCCGTTTCTCTTCCCTTGACATGCTTTGCCCTTTTGCCTTGCCTTGCCTTGCTTTGCCCATTTACCTTGCCTTACCTTTCCTTGCTTTTCCGTTTTGCCTTTCTTTGCCTTTCCTTTCTTTGCCTTTTTGCCTTGACATGCCTTGCCTTGCTTTGCCCATATGCCTTTCCTTTCTTTGCCTTTCTTTGCCTTTTTTCCTTGCCTTGCCTTGCTTTACCCGTTTGCTTTGCCTTCCCTTTCTTTACCCTTTTGCCTTGCCCTGCCTTGCCTTGCCGTTTACCTTTGACTTGCCTTGCCTTGCTATTCCCTTTTGCCTTGCCTTGCCTTGTGTTGCTTTGTCCTTTTACCTTGCATTACCTTGCTTTACCCTTTTCCCTTTCCTTGCCTTGCCTTGCTTTGCCCTTTTGCCTTGCCTTGCTTTGCCCTTTTGTGTTGCCTTTGCATGCCTTGGTTTGCACTTTTGCCTTGCCTTCCCTTGCCTTTCTTTGCCCTTTTTCCTTGCCTTGCTTTGCGTTTTTGCCTTACCTTGCCTTGCATTGCCCTTTTGCCTTGCCATGCCTTGTCTTGCTTTCCCTTTTGACTTGCCTTGCTTAGCTTTGCCCTTTTCCCTTGCCTTGCCTTGGTTTGCTTTTTTACCTTGCAATGCCTTGCTTTGCCCTTTTCCCTTGCCTTTCATTACCTTTCTTTCCCCATTTGCCTTGCCTTGGTTTGCCCTTTTGCCTTCTCTTGCATTGCCTTGCTTTGCTAATTAGACTTGCCTTGCATTGTCTTGCTTTCCCCTTTTGCCTTTCCTTGCTTTGCCCTTTTGCCTTGCCTTGCCTTGCTTTGGCCTTTTGCCTTGCCTTTCTTTGCCCTTTTGCCTTGCATTGCCCTTCTTTACCCGTTTCTCTTCCCTTGCCATGCTTTTCCCTTTTGCCTTGCCTTGCCTTGCTTTGCCCATTTACCTTGCCTTACCTTGCTTTGCTTTGCCCATTTGCCTTGCCTTGCCTTGCTTTAACCATTTGCTTTGCCTTCCCTTTCTTTAGCCTTTTGCCTTGCCTTGCCTTGCTTTGCCCTGTAGACTTGCCTTGCATTGTCTTCCTTTGCCCTTTTGCCTTTCCTTGCTTTGCCCTTTTGCCTTGCCTTGCCTTAGCCTTACTTTGCTCTTTTGCCTTACCTTGCCGTTTTGCCCTTTTGCCTTGCATTGCCTTTCTTTACCCGTTTCTCTTCCCTTACCATGCTTTGCCCTTTTGCCTTGCCTTGCCTTGCTTTGCCCATTTACCTTGCCTTACCTTTCCTTGCTTTTCCGTTTTGCCTTTCTTTGCCTTTCCTTTCTTTGCCTTTTTGCCTTGACATGCCTTGCCTTGCTTTGCCCATTTGCCTTTCCTTTCTTTGCATTTTTGCCTTGCCTTGCCTTGCTTTACCCGTTTGCTTTGCCTTTTCTTTCTTTAGCCTTTTGCCTTGCCTTGCTTTGCATTTTTGCCTTTCCTTTCTTTGCCTTTTTGCCTTGCCTTCCGTTGTCTTGCTTTCCCTTTTGACTTGCCTTGCTTAACTTTGCCCTTTTGCCTTGCTTTGCCATGCTTTTCCATTTTGCCTTTCCTTGCCTTGCCTTTCTTTGCCTTTTTGCCTTGCCTTGCTTTACCCGTTTGCTTTGCCTTCACTTGCTTTGCTCTTTTGCTTTGCTTTGTATTGCCTTGCTTTGCCATTTGCATTGCCTTGCCTTGCTTTACCCGTTTGCTTTGCCTTCCCTTTCTTTACCCTTTTGCCTTGCCCTGCCTTGCTTTGCCGTTTACCTTTGACTTGCCTTGCCTTGCTATTCCCTTTTGCCTTGCCTTGCCTTGTCTTGCTTTGCCCTTTTGCCTTACATTACCTTGCTTTACCCTTTTCCCTTTCCTTGCCTTGCCTTGCTTTGCCCTTTTGCCTTGCCTTGCTTTGCCCTTTTGCGTTGCCTTGCCTTGCTTTGCTCTTTTGTGTTGCCTTTGCATGCCTTGGTTAGCACTTTTGCCTTGCCTTCCCTTGCCTTTCTTTGCCCTTTTTCCTTGCCTTTCTTTGCGTTTTTGCCTTACCTTGCCTTGCATTGCCCTTTTGCCTTGCCATGCCTTGTCTTGCATTCTCTTTTGACTTGCCTTGCTTAGCTTTGCCCTTTTCCCATGCCTTGCCTTGGTTTGCTTTTTTACCTTGCAATGCCTTGCTTTGCCCTTTTCCCTTGCCTTTCATTACCTTTCTTTCCCCATTTGCCTTGCCTTGGTTTGCCCTTTTGCCTTCTCTTGCATTGCCTTGCTTTGCTAATTAGACTTGCCTTGCATTGTCTTGCTTTGCCCTTTTGCCTTTCCTTGCTTTGCCCTTTTGCCTTGCCTTGCCTCGCCTTGCTTTGCTCTTTTGCCTTGCCTTGCCTTGCTTTGGCCTTTTGCCTTGCCTTTCTTTTTCATTTTACCTTGCCTTGCCTTGCCTTTCTTTGCCTTTTTGCCTAGCCTTGCTTTACCCGTTTGCTTTGCCTTCACTTGCTTTGCTCTTTTGCTTTGCTTTGTATTGCCTTGCTTTGCCATTTGCATTGCCTTGCCTTACTTTGCCGTTTTGCCTTGCCTTGCCTTGCCCTTCTTTTCTCTTTTGCCTTTCCTTGCCTTGCCATGCTTTGCTCTTTTGATTTGCCTTACATTACTTTGCCCTTTTGCCTTGCATTCCCTTGCCTTTCTTTGCCCTTTTGCCTTGCCTTGCATTGTCTTGCTTTGCCCTTTTGCCTTTCCTTGCTTTGCCTTTTTGCCTTGCCTTGCCTTGCTTTTGTCTTTTACCTTGCCTTGCTTTTTCACTTGGCCTTGTCTTGCCTTGCCTTGCCTTTCCTTTCTTTGCCCTTTTGCCTTGCATTGCCTTGCTTTACCCGTTTGCTTTGCCTTGCCTTGCCTTGCCATTTTGCCTTGCCTTGCTTTTCGTTTTTGCCTTACCTTGGCTTGCATAGCCCTTTTGCCTTGCCTTTCATTGCCTTGCTTTCCCCGTTTGCCTTGCCTTGCTTTGCCCTTTTGACTTGCCTTGCCTTGCCTTGCTTTGCCCTGTAGACTTGCCTTGCATTGTCTTCCTTTGCCCTTTTGCCTTTCCTTGCTTTGCCCTTTTGCCTTGCCTTGCCTTAGCCTTACTTTGCTCTTTTGCCTTACCTTGCCTTTCTTTGCCCTTTTGCCTTGCACTGCCTTTCTTTACCCGTTTCTCTTCCCTTACCATGCTTTGCCCTTTTGCCTTGCCTTGGCTTGCTTTGCCCATTTACCTTGCCTTACCTTTCCTTGCTTTTCCGTTTTGCCTTTCCTTGCTTATCCTTTCTTTGCCTTTTTAACTTGACTTGCCATGTTTGCCAATTTGCCTTTCCTTTCTTTGCCTTTCTTTGCCTTTTTGCCTTGCCTTGCCTTGCATTACCCGTTTGCTTTGCCTTCCCTTCCTTTACCCTTTTGCCTTGCCCTGCCTTGCTTTGCCGTTTACCTTTGACTTGCCTTGCCTTGCTATTCCCTTTTCCCTTTCCTTGCCTTGCCTTGCTTTGCCCTTTTGCCTTTCCTTGCTTTGCCCTTTTCCCTTGCCTTGCCCTGCTTTGGCCTTTTGCCTTGCCTTTCTTTTTCATTTTGCCTTGCCTTTCCTTGCCTTGCATTTCTTTGCCCTTTTGCCTTGCATTGCCCTTCTTTACCCGTTTCTCTTCCCTTGCCATGCTTTGCCCTTTTGCCTTGCATTGCCTTGCTTTGCCCATTTACCTTGCCTTATCTTGCTTTGCTTTGCCCATTTGTCTTGCCTTGCCTTGCCTTTCTTTGCCTATTTGCCTTTCCTTGCCTTGCTTTAACCATTTGCTTTGCCTTCGCTTTCTTTAGCCTTTTGCCTTGCCTTGCCCTGCTTTGCCCTTTTCCTTTGCCTTTCATTACCTTGCTTTCCCCATTTGCCTTGCCTTGGTTTGCCCTTTTGCCTTCTCTTGCATTGCCTTGCCTTGCCCTTTTGCCTTGCCTTGCCTTACTTTGCCGTTTTGCCTTGCCTTTCCTTGCCCTTCTTTTCTCTTTTGCCTTTCCTTGCCTTGCCTTTCTTTGCCCTTTTGCCTTGCATTGCCCTTCTTTATCCGTTTCTCTTCCCTTCACATGCTTTGCCCTTTTGCTTTGCCTTGCCTTGCTTTGCGTTTTTGCCTTACCTTGCCTTGCATTGCCCTTTTGCCTTGCCATGCCTTGTCTTGCTTTCTCTTTTGACTTGCCTTGCTTAGCTTTGCCCTTTTCCCTTGCCTTGCCTTGGTTTGCTTTTTTACCTTGCAATGCCTTGCTTTGCCCTTTTCCCTTGCCTTTCATTACCTTTCTTTCCCCATTTGCCTTGCCTTGGTTTGCCCTTTTGCCTTCTCTTGCATTGCCTTGCTTTGCTAATTAGACTTGCCTTGCATTGTCTTGCTTTCCCCTTTTGCCTTTCCTTGCTTTGCCCTTTTGCCTTGCCTTGCCTTGCCTTGCTTTGCTCTTTTGCCTTGCCTTGCCTTGCTTTTGCCTTTTGCCTTGCCTTTCTTTTTCATTTTGCCTTGCCTTTCCTTGCCTTGCCTTTCTTTGCCCCTTTTGCCTTGCATTGCCCTTCTTTACCCGTTTCTCTTCCATGACATGCTTTGCCCTTTTGCCTTGCCTTGCCTTGCTTTGCCCATTTACCTTGCCTTACCTTGCTTTGCTTTGCCCATTTGCCTTGCCTTGCCTTGCTTTAACCATTTGCTTTGCCTTCCCTTTCTTTAGCCTTTTGCCTTGCCTTGCCCTGCTTTGCCCTTTTCCCTTGCCTTTCATTACCTTGCTTTCCCCATTTGCCTTGCCTTGCTTTGCCTTTTTGCCTTTCCTTGCCTTGCCTTTCTTTGCCCTTTTGCCTTGCATTGCCTTGCTTTACCCGTTTGCTTTGCCTTTTCTTTCTTTAGCCTTTTGCCTTGCCTTGCTTTGCGTTTTTGCCTTACCTTGCCTTGCATTGGCCTTTTGCTTTGCCTTGCCTTGTCTTGCTTTCCCTTTTGACTTTCCTTGCTTAGCTTTGCCCTTTTGCCTTGCCTTGCCTTGGGTTGCCTTTATGCCTTGCCATGCCTTGCTTTGACTTTTTCCTTTGCCTTTCATTACCTTGCTTTCCCCATTTGCCGTGCCTTGCTTTGCCCTTTTGCCTTGCCTTGCCTTGCTTTGCCCTTTAGACTTGCCATGCATTGTCGTCCTTTGCCCTTTTGCCTTTCCTTTCTTTGCCTTTTGCCTTGCATATCCTTTCTTTACCCGTTTCTGTTCCCTTACCATGCTTTGCCCTTTTGCCTTGCCTTGCCTTGCTTTGCCCTGTAGACTTGCCTTCCTTTGCCCTTTTGTCTTCCTTTGCCCTTTTGCCTTTCCTTGCTTTGCCCTTTTGCCTTGCCTTGCCTTAGCCTTACTTTGCTCTTTTGCCTTACCTTGCCTTTCTTTGCCCTTTTGCCTTGCATTGCCTTTCTTTACCCGTTTCTCTTCCCTTACCATGCTTTGCCCTTTTGCCTTGCCTTGCCTTGCTTTGCCCATTTACCTTGCCTTACCTTTCCTTGCTTTTCCGTTTTGCCTTTCTTTGCCTTTCCTTTCTTTGCCTTTTTGCCTTGACATGCCTTGCCTTGCTTTGCCCATTTGCCTTTCCTTTCTTTGCATTTTTGCCTTGCCTTGCCTTGCTTTACCCGTTTGCTTTGCCTTTTCTTTCTTTAGCCTTTTGCCTTGCCTTGCTTTGCATTTTTGCCTTTCCTTTCTTTGCCTTTTTGCCTTGCCTTCCGTTGTCTTGCTTTCCCTTTTGACTTGCCTTGCTTAACTTTGCCCTTTTGCCTTGCTTTGCCATGCTTTTCCATTTTGTCTTTCCTTGCCTTGCCTTTCTTTGCCTTTTTGCCTAGCCTTGCTTTACCCGTTTGCTTTGCCTTCACTTGCTTTGCTCTTTTGCTTTGCTTTGTATTGCCTTGCTTTGCCATTTGCCTTGCCTTGCCTTACTTTGCCGTTTTGCCTTGCCTTGCCTTGCCCTTCTTTTCTCTTTTGCCTTTCCTTGCCTTGTCTTGCTTTGCCCTTTTGCCTTGCCTTGCCTTACTTTGCCGTTTTGCCTTGCCTTGCCTTGCCCTTCTTTTCTCTTTTGCCTTTCCTTGCCTTGCCATGCTTTGCTCTTTTGATTTGCCTTACCTTACTTTGCCCTTTTGCCTTGCATTCCCTTGCCTTTCTTTGCCCTTTTGCCTTGCCTTGCATTGTCTTGCTTTGCCCTTTTGCCTTTCCTTGCTTTGCATTTTGCCTTGCCTTGCCTTGCTTTTGTCTTTTACCTTGCCTTGCTTTTTCACTTGGCCTTGTCTTGCCTTGCTTTGCCTTTCCTTTCTTTGCCCTTTTGCCTTGCATTGCCTTGCTTTACCCGTTTGCTTTGCCTTGCCTTGCCTTGCCATTTTGCCTTGCCTTGCTTTTCGTTTTTGCCTTACCTTGGCTTGCATAGCCCTTTTGCCTTGCCTTGCATTGTTTTCCTTTGCCCTTTTGCCTTTCCTTGCTTTGCCCTTTTGCCTTGCCTTGCCTTAGCCTTACTTTGCTCTTTTGCCTTACCTTGCCTTTCTTTGCCCTTTTGCCTTGCACTGCCTTTCTTTACCCGTTTCTCTTCCCTTACCATGCTTTGCCCTTTTGCCTTGCCTTGGCTTGCTTTGCCCATTTACCTTGCCTTACCTTTCCTTGCTTTTCCGTTTTGCCTTTCCTTGCTTATCCTTTCTTTGCCTTTTTAACTTGACTTGCCATGTTTGCCAATTTGCCTTTCCTTTCTTTGCCTTTCTTTGCCTTTTTGCCTTGCCTTGCCTTGCATTACCCGTTTCTTTGCCTTCCCTTCCTTTACCCTTTTGCCTTGCCCTGCCTTGCTTTGCCGTTTACCTTTGACTTGCCTTGCCTTGCTATTCCCTTTTCCCTTTCCTTGCCTTGCCTTGCTTTGCCCTTTTGCCTTGCCTTGCTTTTCCCTTTTGCGTTGCCTTGCCTTGCTTTGCTCTTTTGTGTTGCCTTTGCATGCCTTGGTTTGCACTTTTTCCTTGCCTTCCCTTGCCTTTCTTTGCCCTTTTTCTTTGCCTTGAATTGCTCTTTTGCCTTGCCATGCCTTGTCTTGCTTTCCCTTTTGACTTGCCTTGCTTAGCTTTGCCCTTTTCCCTTGCCTTGTCTTGGTTTGCTTTTTTACCTTGCAATGCCTTGCTTTGCCCTTTTCCCTTGCCTTTCATTACCTTTCTTTCCCCATTTGCCTTGCCTTGGTTTGCCCTTTTGCCTTCTCTTGCATTGCCTTGCTTTGCTAATTAGACTTGCCTTGCATTGTCTTGCTTTCCCCTTTTGCCTTTCCTTGCTTTGCCCTTTTGCCTTGCCTTGCCTCGCCTTGCTTTGCTCTTTTGCCTTGCCTTGCCTTGCTTTGGCCTTTTGCCTTGCCTTTCTTTTTCATTTTGCCTTGCCTTGCCTTGCCTTGCCTTTCTTTGCCCTTTTGCCTTGCCTTGCCTTGCTTTAACCATTTGCTTTGCCTTCCCTTTCTTTAGCCTTTTGCCTTGCCTTGCCCTGCTTTGCCTTTTTCCCTTGCCTTTCATTACCTTGCTTTCCCCATTTGCCTTGCCTTGCTTTGCCTTTTTGCCTTTCCTTGCCTTGCCTTTCTTTGCCCTTTTGCCTTGCATTGCCTTGCTTTACCCGTTTGCTTTGCCTTGCCTTGCTTTGCCATTTTGCCTTGCCTTGCTTTGCGTTTTTGCCTTACCTTGCCTTGCATTGGCCCTTTGCTTTGCCTTGCCTTGTCTTGCTTTCCCTTTTGACTTTCCTTGCTTAGCTTTGCCCTTTTGCCTTGCCTTGCCTTGGGTTGCCTTTATGCCTTGCCATGCCTTGCTTTGACTTTTTCCTTTGCCTTTCATTACCTTGCTTTCCCCATTTGCCGTGCCTTGCTTTGCCCTTTTGCCTTGCCTTGCCTTGCTTTGCCCTTTAGACTTGCCATGCATTGTCGTCCTTTGCCCTTTTGCCTTTCCTTTCTTTGCCTTTTGCCTTGCATATCCTTTCTTTACCCGTTTCTGTTCCCTTACCATGCTTTGCCCTTTTGCCTTGCCTTGCCTTGCTTTGCCCTGTAGACTTGCCTTCCTTTGCCCTTTTGTCTTCCTTTGCCCTTTTGCCTTTCCTTGCTTTGCCCTTTTGCCTTGCCTTGCCTTACTTTGCCGTTTTGCCTTGCCTTGCCTTGCCCTTCTTTTCTCTTTTGCCTTTCCTTGCCTTGCCATGCTTTGCTCTTTTGATTTGCCTTACCTTACTTTGCCCTTTTGCCTTACCTTACCTTGCCTTTCTTTGCCCTTTTGCCTTGCCTTGCATTGTCTTGCTTTGCCCTTTTGCCTTTCCTTGCTTTGCCTTTTTGCCTTGCCTTGCCTTGCTTTTGTCTTTTACCTTTCCTTGCTTTTTCACTTGGCCTTGTCTTGCCTTGCCTTGCCTTTCCTTTCTTTGCCCTTTTGCCTTGCATTGCCTTGCTTTACCCGTTTGCTTTGCCTTGCCTTGCCTTGCCATTTTGCCTTGCCTTGCTTTTCGTTTTTGCCTTACCTTGGCTTGCATAGCCCTTTTGCCTTGCCTTTCATTGCCTTGCCTTCCCCGTTTGCCTTGCCTTGCTTTGCCCTTTTGACTTGCCTTGCCTTGCCTTGCTTTGCCCTGTAGACTTGCCTTGCATTGTCTTCCTTTGCCCTTTTGCCTTTCCTTGCTTTGCCCTTTTGCCTTGCCTTGCCTTAGCCTTACTTTGCTCTTTTGCCTTACCTTGCCTTTCTTTGCCCTTTTGTCTTGCACTGCCTTTCTTTACCCGTTTCTCTTCCCTTACCATGCTTTGCCCTTTTGCCTTGCCTTGGCTTGCTTTAACCATTTGCTTTGCCTTCCCTTTCTTTAGCCTTTTGCCTTGCCTTGCCCTGCTTTGCCCTTTTCCCTTGCCTTTCATTACCTTGCTTTCCCCATTTGCCTTGCCTTGCTTTGCCTTTTTGCCTTTCCTTGCCTTGCCTTTCTTTGCCCTTTTGCCTTGCATTGCCTTGCTTTACCCGTTTGCTTTGCCTTTTCTTTCTTTAGCCTTTTGCCTTGCCTTGCTTTGCGTTTTTGCCTTACCTTGCCTTGCATTGGCCTTTTGCTTTGCCTTGCCTTGTCTTGCTTTCCCTTTTGACTTTCCTTGCTTAGCTTTGCCCTTTTGCCTTGCCTTGCCTTGGGTTGCCTTTATGCCTTGCCATGCCTTGCTTTGACTTTTTCCTTTGCCTTTCATTACCTTGCTTTCCCCATTTGCCGTGCCTTGCTTTGCCCTTTTGCCTTGCCTTGCCTTGCTTTGCCCTTTAGACTTGCCATGCATTGTCGTCCTTTGCCCTTTTGCCTTTCCTTTCTTTGCCTTTTGCCTTGCATATCCTTTCTTTACCCGTTTCTGTTCCCTTACCATGCTTTGCCCTTTTGCCTTGCCTTGCCTTGCTTTGCCCTGTAGACTTGCCTTCCTTTGCCCTTTTGTCTTCCTTTGCCCTTTTGCCTTTCCTTGCTTTGCCCTTTTGCCTTGCCTTGCCTTAGCCTTACTTTGCTCTTTTGCCTTACCTTGCCTTTCTTTGCCCTTTTGCCTTGCATTGCCTTTCTTTACCCGTTTCTCTTCCCTTACCATGCTTTGCCCTTTTGCCTTGCCTTGGCTTGCTTTGCCCATTTACCTTGCCTTACCTTTCCTTGCTTTTCCGTTTTGCCTTTCTTTGCCTTTCCTTTCTTTGCCTTTTTGCCTTGACATGCCTTGCCTTGCTTTGCCCATTTGCCTTTCCTTTCTTTGCATTTTTGCCTTGCCTTGCCTTGCTTTACCCGTTTGCTTTGCCTTTTCTTTCTTTAGCCTTTTGCCTTGCCTTGCTTTGCATTTTTGCCTTTCCTTTCTTTGCCTTTTTGCCTTGCCTTCCGTTGTCTTGCTTTCCCTTTTGACTTGCCTTGCTTAACTTTGCCCTTTTGCCTTGCTTTGCCATGCTTTTCCATTTTGCCTTTCCTTGCCTTGCCTTTCTTTGCCTTTTTGCCTAGCCTTGCTTTACCCGTTTGCTTTGCCTTCACTTGCTTTGCTCTTTTGCTTTGCTTTGTATTGCCTTGCTTTGCGATTTGCCTTGCCTTGCCTTACTTTGCCGTTTTGCCTTGCCTTGCCTTGCCCTTCTTATCTCTTTTGCCTTTCCTTGCCTTGTCTTGCTTTGCCCTTTTGCCTTGCCTTGCCTTACTTTGCCGTTTTGCCTTGCCTTGCCTTGCCCTTCTTTTCTCTTTTGCCTTTCCTTGCCTTGCCATGCTTTGCTCTTTTGATTTGCCTTACCTTACTTTGCCCTTTTGCCTTGCATTCCCTTGCCTTTCTTTGCCCTTTTGCCTTGCCTTGCATTGTCTTGCTTTGCCCTTTTGCCTTTCCTTGCTTTGCATTTTGCCTTGCCTTGCCTTGCTTTTGTCTTTTACCTTGCCTTGCTTTTTCACTTGGCCTTGTCTTGCCTTGCCTTGCCTTTCCTTTCTTTGCCCTTTTGCCTTGCATTGCCTTGCTTTACCCGTTTGCTTTGCCTTGCCTTGCCTTGCCATTTTGCCTTGCCTTGCTTTTCGTTTTTGCCTTACCTTGGCTTGCATAGCCCTTTTGCCTTGCCTTTCATTGCCTTGCTTTCCCCGTTTGCCTTGCCTTGCTTTGCCCTTTTGACTTGCCTTGCCTTGCCTTGCTTTGCCCTGTAGACTTGCCTTGCATTGTTTTCCTTTGCCCTTTTGCCTTTCCTTGCTTTGCCCTTTTGCCTTGCCTTGCCTTAGCCTTACTTTGCTCTTTTGCCTTACCTTGCCTTTCTTTGCCCTTTTGCCTTGCACTGCCTTTCTTTACCCGTTTCTCTTCCCTTACCATGCTTTGCCCTTTTGCCTTGCCTTGGCTTGCTTTGCCCATTTACCTTGCCTTACCTTTCCTTGCTTTTCCGTTTTGCCTTTCCTTGCTTATCCTTTCTTTGCCTTTTTAACTTGACTTGCCATGTTTGCCAATTTGCCTTTCCTTTCTTTGCCTTTCTTTGCCTTTTTGCCTTGCCTTGCCTTGCATTACCCGTTTGCTTTGCCTTCCCTTCCTTTACCCTTTTGCCTTGCCCTGCCTTGCTTTGCCGTTTACCTTTGACTTGCCTTGCCTTGCTATTCCCTTTTCCCTTTCCTTGCCTTGCCTTGCTTTGCCCTTTTGCCTTGCCTTGCTTTTCCCTTTTGCGTTGCCTTTGCTCTTTTGTGTTGCCTTTGCATGCCTTGGTTTGCACTTTTTCCTTGCCTTCCCTTGCCTTTCTTTGCCCTTTTTCTTTGCCTTGAATTGCTCTTTTGCCTTGCCATGCCTTGTCTTGCTTTCCCTTTTGACTTGCCTTGCTTAGCTTTGCCCTTTTCCTTTGCCTTGTCTTGGTTTGCTTTTTTACCTTGCAATGCCTTGCTTTGCCCTTTTCCCTTGCCTTTCATTACCTCGCTTTCCCCATTTGCCTTGCCTTGGTTTGCCCTTTTGCCTTCTCTTGCATTGCCGTGCTTTGCTATTTAGACTTGCCTTGCATTGTCTTGCTTTGCCCTTTTGCCTTTCCTTGCTTTGCTCTTTTGCCTTGCCTTGCCTCGCCTTGCTTTGCTCTTTTGCCTTGCCTTGCCTTGCTTTGGCCTTTTGCCTTGCCTTTCTTTTTCATTTTGCCTTGCCTTTCCTTGCCTTGCATTTCTTTGCCCTTGCATTGCCCTTCTTTACCCGTTTCTCTTCCCTTGCCATGCTTTGCCCTTTTGCCTTGCCTTGCCTTGCTTTGCCCATTTACCTTGCCTTACCTTGCTTTGCTTTGCCCATTTGTCTTGCCTTGCCTTGCCTTTCTTTGCCTTTTTGCCTTGCCTTGCCTTGCTTTAACCATTTGCTTTGCCTTCCCTTTCTTTAGCCTTTTGCCTTGCCTTGCCCTGCTTTGCTATTTTCCTTTGCCTTTCATTACCTTGCTTTTCCCATTTGCCTTGCCTTGGTTTGCCCTTTTGCCATCTCTTGCATTGCCTTGCCTTGCCCTTTTGCCTTGCCTTGCCTTACTTTGCCGTTTTCCCTTGCCTTTCCTTGCCCTTCTTTTCTCTTTTGCCTTTCCTTGCCTTGCCTTTCTTTGCCCTTTTGCCTTGCATTGCCCTTCTTTACCCGTTTCTCTTCCCTTCACATGCTTTGCCCTTTTGCCTTGCCTTGCCTTGCTTTGCCCATTTACCTTGCCTTACCTTTCCTTGCTTTTCCGTTTTGCCTTTCTTTGCCTTTCCTTTCTTTGCCTTTTTGCCTTGACATGCCTTGCCTTGCTTTGCCCATTTGCCTTTCCTTTCTTTGCCTTTCTTTGCCTTTTTGCCTTGCCTTGCCTTGCTTTACCCGTTTGCTTTGCCTTCCCTTTCTTTACCCTTTTGCCTTGCCCTGCCTTGCTTTGCCGTTTACCTTTGACTTGCCTTGCCTTGCTATTCCCTTTTGCCTTGCCTTTCCTTGTCTTGCTTTGCCCTTTTGCCTTACATTACCTTGCTTTACCCTTTTCCCTTTCCTTGCCTTGCCTTGCTTTGCCCTTTTGCCTTGCCTTGCTTTGCCCTTTTGCGTTGCCTTGCCTTGCTTTGCTCTTTTGTGTTGCCTTTGCATGCCTTGGTTTGCACTTTTGCCTTGCCTTCCCTTGCCTTTCTTTGCCCTTTTTCCTTGCCTCGCTTTGCGTTTTTGCCTTACCTTGCCTTGCATTGCCCTTTTGCCTTGCCATGCCTTGTCTTGCATTCTCTTTTGACTTGCCTTGCTTAGCTTTGCCCTTTTCCCTTGCCTTGCCTTGGTTTGCTTTTTTACCTTGCAATGCCTTGCTTTGCCCTTTTCCCTTGCCTTTCATTACCTTTCTTTCCCCATTTGCCTTGCCTTGGTTTGCCCTTTTGCCTTCTCTTGCATTGCCTTGCTTTGCTAATTAGACTTGCCTTGCATTGTTTTGCTTTGCTCTTTTGCCTTGCCTTGCCTTGCTTTGGCCTTTTGCCTTGCCTTTCTTTTTCATTTTGCCTTGCCTTGCCTTGCCTTTCTTTGCCTTTTTGCCTAGCCTTGCTTTACCCGTTTGCTTTGCCTTCACTTGCTTTGCTCTTTTGCTTTGCTTTGTATTGCCTTGCTTTGCCATTTGCATTGCCTTGCCTTACTTTGCCGTTTTGCCTTGCCTTGCCTTGCCCTTCTTTTCTCTTTTGCCTTTCCTTGCCTTGCCATGCTTTGCTCTTTTGATTTGCCTTGCTTTTCCCTTTTGCGTTGCCTTTGCTCTTTTGTGTTGCCTTTGCATGCCTTGGTTTGCACTTTTTCCTTGCCTTCCCTTGCCTTTCTTTGCCCTTTTTCTTTGCCTTGAATTGCTCTTTTGCCTTGCCATGCCTTGTCTTGCTTTCCCTTTTGACTTGCCTTGCTTAGCTTTGCCCTTTTCCTTTGCCTTGTCTTGGTTTGCTTTTTTACCTTGCAATGCCTTGCTTTGCCCTTTTCCCTTGCCTTTCATTACCTCGCTTTCCCCATTTGCCTTGCCTTGGTTTGCCCTTTTGCCTTCTCTTGCATTGCCGTGCTTTGCTATTTAGACTTGCCTTGCATTGTCTTGCTTTGCCCTTTTGCCTTTCCTTGCTTTGCTCTTTTGCCTTGCCTTGCCTCGCCTTGCTTTGCTCTTTTGCCTTGCCTTGCCTTGCTTTGGCCTTTTGCCTTGCCTTTCTTTTTCATTTTGCCTTGCCTTTCCTTGCCTTGCATTTCTTTGCCCTTGCATTGCCCTTCTTTACCCGTTTCTCTTCCCTTGCCATGCTTTGCCCTTTTGCCTTGCCTTGCCTTGCTTTGCCCATTTACCTTGCCTTACCTTGCTTTGCTTTGCCCATTTGTCTTGCCTTGCCTTGCCTTTCTTTGCCTTTTTGCCTTGCCTTGCCTTGCTTTAACCATTTGCTTTGCCTTCCCTTTCTTTAGCCTTTTGCCTTGCCTTGCCCTGCTTTGCTATTTTCCTTTGCCTTTCATTACCTTGCTTTTCCCATTTGCCTTGCCTTGGTTTGCCCTTTTGCCATCTCTTGCATTGCCTTGCCTTGCCCTTTTGCCTTGCCTTGCCTTACTTTGCCGTTTTCCCTTGCCTTTCCTTGCCCTTCTTTTCTCTTTTGCCTTTCCTTGCCTTGCCTTTCTTTGCCCTTTTGCCTTGCATTGCCCTTCTTTACCCGTTTCTCTTCCCTTCACATGCTTTGCCCTTTTGCCTTGCCTTGCCTTGCTTTGCCCATTTACCTTGCCTTACCTTTCCTTGCTTTTCCGTTTTGCCTTTCTTTGCCTTTCCTTTCTTTGCCTTTTTGCCTTGACATGCCTTGCCTTGCTTTGCCCATTTGCCTTTCCTTTCTTTGCCTTTCTTTGCCTTTTTGCCTTGCCTTGCCTTGCTTTACCCGTTTGCTTTGCCTTCCCTTTCTTTACCCTTTTGCCTTGCCCTGCCTTGCTTTGCCGTTTACCTTTGACTTGCCTTGCCTTGCTATTCCCTTTTGCCTTGCCTTTCCTTGTCTTGCTTTGCCCTTTTGCCTTACATTACCTTGCTTTACCCTTTTCCCTTTCCTTGCCTTGCCTTGCTTTGCCCTTTTGCCTTGCCTTGCTTTGCCCTTTTGCGTTGCCTTGCCTTGCTTTGCTCTTTTGTGTTGCCTTTGCATGCCTTGGTTTGCACTTTTGCCTTGCCTTCCCTTGCCTTTCTTTGCCCTTTTTCCTTGCCTCGCTTTGCGTTTTTGCCTTACCTTGCCTTGCATTGCCCTTTTGCCTTGCCATGCCTTGTCTTGCATTCTCTTTTGACTTGCCTTGCTTAGCTTTGCCCTTTTCCCTTGCCTTGCCTTGGTTTGCTTTTTTACCTTGCAATGCCTTGCTTTGCCCTTTTCCCTTGCCTTTCATTACCTTTCTTTCCCCATTTGCCTTGCCTTGGTTTGCCCTTTTGCCTTCTCTTGCATTGCCTTGCTTTGCTAATTAGACTTGCCTTGCATTGTCTTGCTTTGCTCTTTTGCCTTGCCTTGCCTTGCTTTGGCCTTTTGCCTTGCCTTTCTTTTTCATTTTGCCTTGCCTTGCCTTGCCTTTCTTTGCCTTTTTGCCTAGCCTTGCTTTACCCGTTTGCTTTGCCTTCACTTGCTTTGCTCTTTTGCTTTGCTTTGTATTGCCTTGCTTTGCCATTTGCATTGCCTTGCCTTACTTTGCCGTTTTGCCTTGCCTTGCCTTGCCCTTCTTTTCTCTTTTGCCTTTCCTTGCCTTGCCATGCTTTGCTCTTTTGATTTGCCTTACCTTACTTTGCCCTTTTGCCTTGCATTCCCTTGCCTTTCTTTGCCCTTTTGCCTTGCCTTGCATTGTCTTGCTTTGCCCTTTTGCCTTTCCTTGCTTTGCCTTTTTGCCTTGCCTTGCCTTGCTTTTGTCTTTTACCTTGCCTTGCTTTTTCACTTGGCCTTGTCTTGCCTTGCCTTGCCTTTCCTTTCTTTGCCCTTTTGCCTTGCATTGCCTTGCTTTACCCGTTTGCTTTGCCTTGCCTTGCCTTGCCATTTTGCCTTGCCTTGCTTTTCGTTTTTGCCTTACCTTGGCTTGCATAGCCCTTTTGCCTTGCCTTTCATTGCCTTGCTTTCCCCGTTTGCCTTGCCTTGCTTTGCCCTTTTGACTTGCCTTGCCTTGCCTTGCTTTGCCCTGTAGACTTGCCTTGCATTGTCTTCCTTTGCCCTTTTGCCTTTCCTTGCTTTGCCCTTTTGCCTTGCCTTGCCTTAGCCTTACTTTGCTCTTTTGCCTTACCTTGCCTTTCTTTGCCCTTTTGCCTTGCACTGCCTTTCTTTACCCGTTTCTCTTCCCTTACCATGCTTTGCCCTTTTGCCTTGCCTTGCCTTGCTTTGCCCATTTACCTTGCCTTACCTTTCCTTGCTTTTCCGTTTTGCCTTTCCTTGCTTATCCTTTCTTTGCCTTTTTAACTTGACTTGCCATGTTTGCCAATTTGCCTTTCCTTTCTTTGCCTTTCTTTGCCTTTTTGCCTTGCCTTGCCTTGCATTACCCGTTTGCTTTGCCTTCCCTTCCTTTACCCTTTTGCCTTGCCCTGCCTTGCTTTGCCGTTTACCTTTGACTTGCCTTGCCTTGCTATTCCCTTTTCCCTTTCCTTGCCTTGCCTTGCTTTGCCCTTTTGCCTTGCCTTGCTTTTCCCTTTTGCGTTGCCTTGCCTTGCTTTGCTCTTTTGTGTTGCCTTTGCATGCCTTGGTTTGCACTTTTTCCTTGCCTTCCCTTGCCTTTCTTTGCCCTTTTTCTTTGCCTTGAATTGCTCTTTTGCCTTGCCATGCCTTGTCTTGCTTTCCCTTTTGACTTGCCTTGCTTAGCTTTGCCCTTTTCCCTTGCCTTGTCTTGGTTTGCTTTTTTACCTTGCAATGCCTTGCTTTGCCCTTTTCCCTTGCCTTTCATTACCTCGCTTTCCCCATTTGCCTTGCCTTGGTTTGCCCTTTTGCCTTCTCTTGCATTGCCGTGCTTTGCTATTTAGACTTGCCTTGCATTGTCTTGCTTTGCCCTTTTGCCTTTCCTTGCTTTGCTCTTTTGCCTTGCCTTGCCTCGCCTTGCTTTGCTCTTTTGCCTTGCCTTGCTTTGGCCTTTTGCCTTGCCTTTCTTTTTCATTTTGCCTTGCCTTTCCTTGCCTTGCATTTCTTTGCCCTTTTGCCTTGCATTGCCCTTCTTTACCCGTTTCTCTCCCTTGCCATGCTTTGCCCTTTTGCCTTGCCTTGCCTTGCTTTGCCCATTTACCTTGCCTTACCTTGCTTTGCTTTGCCCATTTGTCTTGCCTTGCCTTGCCTTTCTTTGCCTTTTTGCCTTGCCTTGCCTTGCTTTAACCATTTGCTTTGCCTTCCCTTTCTTTAGCCTTTTGCCTTGCCTTGCCCTGCTTTGCTATTTTCCTTTGCCTTTCATTACCTTGCTTTTCCCATTTGCCTTGCCTTGGTTTGCCCTTTTGCCTTCTCTTGCATTGCCTTGCCTTGCCCTTTTGCCTTGCCTTGCCTTACTTTGCCGTTTTGCCTTGCCTTTCCTTGCCCTTCTTTTCTCTTTTGCCTTTCCTTGCCTTGCCTTTCTTTGCCCTTTTGCCTTGCATTGCCCTTCTTTACCCGTTTCTCTTCCCTTCACATGCTTTGCCCTTTTGCCTTGCCTTGCCTTGCTTTGCCCATTTACCTTGCCTTACCTTTCCTTGCTTTTCCGTTTTGCCTTTCTTTGCCTTTCCTTTCTTTGCCTTTTTGCCTTGACATGCCTTGCCTTGCTTTGCCCATTTGCCTTTCCTTTCTTTGCCTTTCTTTGCCTTTTTGCCTTGCCTTGCCTTGCTTTACCCGTTTGCTTTGCCTTCCCTTTCTTTACCCTTTTGCCTTGCCCTGCCTTGCTTTGCCGTTTACCTTTGACTTGCCTTGCCTTGCTATTCCCTTTTGCCTTGCCTTGCCTTGTCTTGCTTTGCCCTTTTGCCTTACATTACCTTGCTTTACCCTTTTCCCTTTCCTTGCCTTGCCTTGCTTTGCCCTTTTGCCTTGCCTTGCTTTGCCCTTTTGCGTTGCCTTGCCTTGCTTTGCTCTTTTGTGTTGCCTTTGCATGCCTTGGTTTGCACTTTTGCCTTGCCTTCCCTTGCCTTTCTTTGCCCTTTTTCCTTGCCTCGCTTTGCGTTTTTGCCTTACCTTGCCTTGCATTGCCCTTTTGCCTTGCCATGCCTTGTCTTGCATTCTCTTTTGACTTGCCTTGCTTAGCTTTGCCCTTTTCCCTTGCCTTGCCTTGGTTTGCTTTTTTACCTTGCAATGCCTTGCTTTGCCCTTTTCCCTTGCCTTTCATTACCTTTCTTTCCCCATTTGCCTTGCCTTGGTTTGCCCTTTTGCCTTCTCTTGCATTGCCTTGCTTTGCTAATTAGACTTGCCTTGCATTGTCTTGCTTTCCCCTTTTGCCTTTCCTTGCTTTGCCCTTTTGCCTTGCCTTGCCCTGCTTTGGCCTTTTGCCTTGCCTTTCTTTTTCATTTTGCCTTGCCTTGCCTTGCCTTTCTTTGCCTTTTTGCCTAGCCTTGCTTTACCCGTTTGCTTTGCCTTCACTTGCTTTGCTCTTTTGCTTTGCTTTGTATTGCCTTGCTTTGCCATTTGCATTGCCTTGCCTTACTTTGCCGTTTTGCCTTGCCTTGCCTTGCCCTTCTTTTCTCTTTTGCCTTTCCTTGCCTTGCCATGCTTTGCTCTTTTGATTTGCCTTACCTTACTTTGCCCTTTTGCCTTGCATTCCCTTGCCTTTCTTTGCCCTTTTGCCTTGCCTTGCATTGTCTTGCTTTGCCCTTTTGCCTTTCCTTGCTTTGCCTTTTTGCCTTGCCTTGCCTTGCTTTTGTCTTTTACCTTGCCTTGCTTTTTCACTTGGCCTTGTCTTGCCTTGCCTTGCCTTTCCTTTCTTTGCCCTTTTGCCTTGCATTGCCTTGCTTTACCCGTTTGCTTTGCCTTGCCTTGCCTTGCCATTTTGCCTTGCCTTGCTTTTCGTTTTTGCCTTACCTTGGCTTGCATAGCCCTTTTGCCTTGCCTTTCATTGCCTTGCTTTCCCCGTTTGCCTTGCCTTGCTTTGCCCTTTTGACTTGCCTTGCCTTGCCTTGCTTTGCCCTGTAGACTTGCCTTGCATTGTCTTCCTTTGCCCTTTTGCCTTTCCTTGCTTTGCCCTTTTGCCTTGCCTTGCCTTAGCCTTACTTTGCTCTTTTGCCTTACCTTGCCTTTCTTTGCCCTTTTGCCTTGCACTGCCTTTCTTTACCCGTTTCTCTTCCCTTACCATGCTTTGCCCTTTTGCCTTGCCTTGCCTTGCTTTGCCCATTTACCTTGCCTTACCTTTCCTTGCTTTTCCGTTTTGCCTTTCCTTGCTTATCCTTTCTTTGCCTTTTTAACTTGACTTGCCATGTTTGCCAATTTGCCTTTCCTTTCTTTGCCTTTCTTTGCCTTTTTGCCTTGCCTTGCCTTGCATTACCCGTTTGCTTTGCCTTCCCTTCCTTTACCCTTTTGCCTTGCCCTGCCTTGCTTTGCCGTTTACCTTTGACTTGCCTTGCCTTGCTATTCCCTTTTCCCTTTCCTTGCCTTGCCTTGCTTTGCCCTTTTGCCTTGCCTTGCTTTTCCCTTTTGCGTTGCCTTGCCTTGCTTTGCTCTTTTGTGTTGCCTTTGCATGCCTTGGTTTGCACTTTTTCCTTGCCTTCCCTTGCCTTTCTTTGCCCTTTTTCTTTGCCTTGAATTGCTCTTTTGCCTTGCCATGCCTTGTCTTGCTTTCCCTTTTGACTTGCCTTGCTTAGCTTTGCCCTTTTCCCTTGCCTTGTCTTGGTTTGCTTTTTTACCTTGCAATGCCTTGCTTTGCCCTTTTCCCTTGCCTTTCATTACCTCGCTTTCCCCATTTGCCTTGCCTTGGTTTGCCCTTTTGCCTTCTCTTGCATTGCCGTGCTTTGCTATTTAGACTTGCCTTGCATTGTCTTGCTTTGCCCTTTTGCCTTTCCTTGCTTTGCTCTTTTGCCTTGCCTTGCCTCGCCTTGCTTTGCTCTTTTGCCTTGCCTTGCCTTGCTTTGGCCTTTTGCCTTGCCTTTCTTTTTCATTTTGCCTTGCCTTTCCTTGCCTTGCATTTCTTTGCCCTTTTGCCTTGCATTGCCCTTCTTTACCCGTTTCTCTTCCCTTGCCATGCTTTGCCCTTTTGCCTTGCCTTGCCTTGCTTTGCCCATTTACCTTGCCTTACCTTGCTTTGCTTTGCCCATTTGTCTTGCCTTGCCTTGCCTTTCTTTGCCTTTTTGCCTTGCCTTGCCTTGCTTTAACCATTTGCTTTGCCTTCCCTTTCTTTAGCCTTTTGCCTTGCCTTGCCCTGCTTTGCTATTTTCCTTTGCCTTTCATTACCTTGCTTTTCCCATTTGCCTTGCCTTGGTTTGCCCTTTTGCCTTCTCTTGCATTGCCTTGCCTTGCCCTTTTGCCTTGCCTTGCCTTACTTTGCCGTTTTGCCTTGCCTTTCCTTGCCCTTCTTTTCTCTTTTGCCTTTCCTTGCCTTGCCTTTCTTTGCCCTTTTGCCTTGCATTGCCCTTCTTTACCCGTTTCTCTTCCCTTCACATGCTTTGCCCTTTTGCCTTGCCTTGCCTTGCTTTGCCCATTTACCTTGCCTTACCTTTCCTTGCTTTTCCGTTTTGCCTTTCTTTGCCTTTCCTTTCTTTGCCTTTTTGCCTTGACAAGCCTTGCCTTGCTTTGCCCATTTGCCTTTCCTTTCTTTGCCTTTCTTTGCCTTTTTGCCTTGCATTGCCCTTCTTTACCCGTTTCTCTTCCCTTGACATGCTTTGCCCTTTTGCCTTGCCTTGCCTTGCTTTGCCCATTTACCTTGCCTTACCTTGCTTTGCTTTGCCCATTTGCCTTGCCTTGCCTTGCTTTAACCATTTGCTTTGCCTTCCCTTTCTTTAGCCTTTTGCCTTGCCGTGCCCTGCTTTGCCCTTTTCCCTTGCCTTTCATTACCTTGCTTTCCCCATTTGCCTTGCCTTGCTTTGCCTTTTTGCCTTTCCTTGCCTTGCCTTTCTTTGCCCTTTTGCCTTGCATTGCCTTGCTTTACCCGTTTGCTTTGCCTTGCCTTGCTTTGCCATTTTGCCTTGCCTTGCTTTGCATTGGCCTTTTGCTTTGCCTTGCCTTGTCTTGCTTTCCCTTTTGACTTTCCTTGCTTAGCTTTGCCCTTTTGCCTTGCCTTGCCTTGGGTTGCCTTTATGCCTTGCCATGCCTTGCTTTGACTTTTTCCTTTGCCTTTCATTACCTTGCTTTCCCCATTTGCCGTGCCTTGCTTTGCCCTTTTGCCTTGCCCTGCCTTGCTTTGCCGTTTACCTTTGACTTGCCTTGCCTTGCTATTCCCTTTTGCCTTTCCTTGCCTTGCCTTGCTTTGCCCTTTTGCCTTGCCTTGCTTTGCCCTTTTGCCTTGCCTTGCCTTGCTTTGCTCTTTTGTGTTGCCTTTGCATGCCTTGGTTTGCACTTTTGCCTTGCCTTCCCTTGCCTTTCTTTGCCCTTTTACTTTGCCTTGCATTGCTCTTTTGCCTTGCCATGCCTTGTCTTGCTTTCCCTTTTGACTTGCCTTGCTTAGCTTTGCCCTTTTCCCTTGCCTTGTCTTGGTTTGCTTTTTTACCTTGCAATGCCTTGCTTTGCCCTTTTCCCTTGCCTTTCATTACCTTGCTTTCCCCATTTGCCTTGCCTTGGTTTGCCCTTTTGCCTTCTCTTGCATTGCCTTGCTTTGCTATTTAGACTTGCCTTGCATTGTCTTGCTTTGCCCTTTTGCCTTTCCTTGCTTTGCTCTTCTGCCTTGCCTTGCCTCGCCTTGCTTTGCTCTTTTGCCTTGCCTTGCCTTGCTTTGGCCTTTTGCCTTGCCTTTCTTTTTCATTTTGCCTTGCCTTTCTTTGCCTTGCATTTCTTTGCCCTTTTGCCTTGCATTGCCCTTCTTTACCCGTTTCTCTTCCCTTGCCATGCTTTGCCCTTTTGCCTTGCCTTGCCTTGCTTTGCCCTTTTACCTTGCCTTACCTTGCTTTGCTTTGCCCATTTGTCTTGCCTTGCCTTGCCTTTCTTTGCCTTTTTGCCTTGCCTTGCCTTGCTTTAACCATTTGCTTTGCCTTCCCTTTCTTTAGTCTTTTGCCTTGCCTTGCCCTGCTTTGCCCTTTTCCTTTGCCTTTCATTACCTTGCTTTCCCCATTTGCCTTGCCTTGGTTTGCCCTTTTGCCTTCTCTTGCATTGCCTTGCCTTGCCCTTTTGCCTTGCCTTGCCTTACTTTGTCGTTTTCCCTTGCCTTTCCTTGCCCTTCTTTTCTCTTTTGCCTTTCCTTGCCTTGCCTTTCTTTGCCCTTTTGCCTTGCATTGCCCTTCTTTACCCGTTTCTCTTCCCTTCACATGCTTTGCCCTTTTGCCTTGCCTTGGCTTGCTTTGCCCATTTACCTTGCCTTACCTTTCCTTGCTTTTCCGTTTTGCCTTTCTTTGCCTTTTTGCCTTGACATCCCTTGCCTTGCTTTGCCCATTTGCCTTTCCTTTCTTTGCCTTTCTTTGCCTTTTTGCCTTGCCTTGCCTTGCTTTACCCGTTTGCTTTGCCTTCCCTTTCTTTGCCCTTTTGCCTTGCCCTGCCTTGCTTTGCCGTTTACCTTTGACTTGCCTTGCCTTGCTATTCCCTTTTGCCTTGCCTTGCCTTGTCTTGCTTTGCCCTTTTGCCTTGCATTACCTTGCTTTACCCTTTTCCCTTTCCTTCCCTTTCCTTGCTTTGCCCTTTTGCCTTGCCTTGCTTTGCCCTTTTGCGTTGCCTTGCCTTGCTTTGCCCTTTTGTGTTGCCTTTGCATGCCTTGGTTTGCACTTTTGCCTTGCCTTCCCTTGCCTTTCTTTGCCCTTTTTCCTTGCCTTGCTTTGCGTTTTTGCCTTACCTTGCCTTGCATTGCCCTTTTGCCTTGCCATGCCTTGTCTTGCTTTCTCTTTTGACTTGCCTTGCTTAGCTTTGCCCTTTTCCCTTGCCTTGCCTTGGTTTGCTTTTTTACCTTGCAATGCCTTGCTTTGCCCTTTTCCCTTGCCTTTCATTACCTTTCTTTCCCCATTTGCCTTGCCTTGGTTTGCCCTTTTGCCTTCTCTTGCATTGCCTTGCTTTGCTAATTAGACTTGCCTTGCATTGTCTTGCTTTCCCCTTTTGCCTTTCCTTGCTTTGCCCTTTTGCCTTGCCTTGCCTCGCCTTGCTTTGCTCTTTTGCCTTGCCTTGCCTTGCTTTGGCCTTTTGCCTTGCCTTTCTTTTTCATTTTGCCTTGCCTTTCCTTGCCTTGCCTTTCTTTGCCCTTTTGCCTTGCATTGCCCTTCTTTACCCGTTTCTCTTCCCTTGACATGCTTTGCCCTTTTGCCTTGCCTTGCCTTGCTTTGCCCATTTACCTTGCCTTACCTTACTTTGCTTTGCCCATTTGCCTTGCCTTGCCTTGCTTTAACCATTTGCTTTGCCTTCCCTTTCTTTAGCCTTTTGCCTTGCCTTGCCCTGCTTTGCCCTTTTCCCTTGCCTTTCATTACCTTGCTTTCCCCATTTGCCTTGCCTTGCTTTGCCTTTTTGCCTTTCCTTGCCTTGCCTTTCTTTGCCCTTTTGCCTTGCATTGCCTTGCTTTACCCGTTTGCTTTGCCTTGCCTTGCTTTGCCATTTTGCCTTGCCTTGCTTTGCGTTTTTGCCTTACCTTGCCTTGCATTGGCCTTTTGCTTTGCCTTGCCTTGTCTTGCTTTCGCTTTTGACTTTCCTTGCTTAGCTTTGCCCTTTTGCCTTGCCTTGCCTTGGGTTGCCTTTATGCCTTGCCATGCCTTGCTTTGACTTTTTCCTTTGCCTTTCATTACCTTGCTTTCCCCATTTGCCGTGCCTTGCTTTGCCCTTTTGCCTTGCCTTGCCTTGCTTTGCCCTTTAGACTTGCCATGCATTGTCTTCCTTTGCCCTTTTGCCTTTCCTTTCTTTGCCTTT
Source organism: Columba guinea (assembly GCA_032206185.1). Classification (NCBI taxonomy): domain Eukaryota; kingdom Metazoa; phylum Chordata; class Aves; order Columbiformes; family Columbidae; genus Columba; species Columba guinea. The sequence goes on from JAVLUU010000384.1 coordinate 444,068, forward strand.
TGCCTTGCATATCCTTTCTTTACCCGTTTCTGTTCCCTTACCATGCTTTGCCCTTTTGCCTTGCCTTGCCTTGCTTTGCCCTGTAGACTTGCCTTCCTTTGCCCTTTTGTCTTCCTTTGCCCTTTTGCCTTTCCTTGCTTTGCCCTTTTGCCTTGCCTTGCCTTAGCCTTACTTTGCTCTTTTGCCTTACCTTGCCTTTCTTTGCCCTTTTGCCTTGCATTGCCTTTCTTTACCCGTTTCTCTTCCCTTACCATGCTTTGCCCTTTTGCCTTGCCTTGCCTTGCTTTGCCCATTTACCTTGCCTTACCTTTCCTTGCTTTTCCGTTTTGCCTTTCTTTGCCTTTCCTTTCTTTGCCTTTTTGCCTTGACACGCCTTGCCTTGCTTTGCCCATTTGCCTTTCCTTTCTTTGCATTTTTGCCTTGCCTTGCCTTGCTTTACCCGTTTGCTTTGCCTTTTCTTTCTTTAGCCTTTTGCCTTGCCTTGCTTTGCATTTTTGCCTTTCCTTTCTTTGCCTTTTTGCCTTGCCTTCCGTTGTCTTGCTTTCCCTTTTGACTTGCCTTGCTTAACTTTGCCCTTTTGCCTTGCTTTGCCATACTTTTCCATTTTGCCTTTCCTTGCCTTGCATTTCTTTGCCTTTTTGCCTTGCCTTGCTTTACCCGTTTGCTTTGCCTTCACTTGCTTTGCTCTTTTGCCATGCTTTGTATTGCCTTGCTTTGCCATTTTCCTTGCCTTGCCTTACTTTGCCGTTTTGCCTTGCCTTGCCTTGCCCTTCTTTTCTCTTTTGCCTTTCCTTGCCTTGTCTTGCTTTGCCCTTTTGCCTTGCCTTGCCTTACTTTGCCGTTTTGCCTTGCCTTGCCTTGCCCTTCTTTTCTCTTTTGCCTTTCCTTGCCTTGCCATGCTTTGCTCTTTTGATTTGCCTTACCTTACTTTGCCCTTTTGCCTTGCATTCCCTTGCCTTTCTTTGCCCTTTTGCCTTGCCTTGCATTGTCTTGCTTTGCCCTTTTGCCTTTCCTTGCTTTGCCTTTTTGCCTTGCCTTGCCTTGCTTTTGTCTTTTACCTTGCCTTGCTTTTTCACTTGGCCTTGTCTTGCCTTGCCTTGCCTTTCCTTTCTTTGCCCTTTTGCCTTGCATTGCCTTGCTTTACCCGTTTGCTTTGCCTTGCCTTGCCTTGCCATTTTGCCTTGCCTTGCTTTTCGTTTTTGCCTTACCTTGGCTTGCATAGCCCTTTTGCCTTGCCTTTCATTGCCTTGCCTTCCCCGTTTGCCTTGCCTTGCTTTGCCCTTTTGACTTGCCTTGCCTTGCCTTGCTTTGCCCTGTAGACTTGCCTTGCATTGTCTTCCTTTGCCCTTTTGCCTTTCCTTGCTTTGCCCTTTTGCCTTGCCTTGCCTTAGCCTTACTTTGCTCTTTTGCCTTACCTTGCCTTTCTTTGCCCTTTTGCCTTGCACTGCCTTTCTTTACCCGTTTCTCTTCCCTTACCATGCTTTGCCCTTTTGCCTTGCCTTGGCTTGCTTTGCCCATTTACCTTGCCTTACCTTTCCTTGCTTTTCCGTTTTGCCTTTCCTTGCTTATCCTTTCTTTGCCTTTTTAACTTGACTTGCCTTGTTTGCCAATTTGCCTTTCCTTTCTTTGCCTTTCTTTGCCTTTTTGCCTTGCCTTGCCTTGCATTACCCGTTTGCTTTGCCTTCCCTTCCTTTACCCTCTTGCCTTGCCCTGCCTTGCTTTGCCGTTTACCTTTGACTTGCCTTGCCTTGCTATTCCCTTTTCCCTTTCCTTGCCTTGCCTTGCTTTGCCCTTTTGCCTTGCCTTGCTTTTCCCTTTTGCGTTGCCTTGCCTTGCTTTGCTCTTTTGTGTTGCCTTTGCCTGCCTTGATTTGCACTTTTGCCTTGCCTTCCCTTGCCTTTCTTTGCCCTTTTTCTTTGCCTTGAATTGCTCTTTTGCCTTGCCATGCCTTGTCTTGCTTTCCCTTTTGACTTGCCTTGCTTAGCTTTGCCCTTTTCCCTTGCCTTGTCTTGGTTTGCTTTTTTACCTTGCAATGCCTTGCTTTGCCCTTTTCCCTTGCCTTTCATTACCTCGCTTTCCCCATTTGCCTTGCCTTGGTTTGCCCTTTTGCCTTCTCTTGCATTGCCTTGCTTTGCTATTTAGACTTGCCTTGCATTGTCTTGCTTTGCCCTTTTGCCTTTCCTTGCTTTGCTCTTTTGCCTTGCCTTGCCTCGCCTTGCTTTGCTCTTTTGCCTTGCCTTGCCTTGCTTTGGCCTTTTGCCTTGCCTTTCTTTTTCATTTTGCCTTGCCTTTACTTGCCTTGCATTTCTTTGCCCTTTTGCCTTGCATTGCCCTTCTTTACCCGTTTCTCTTCCCTTGCCATGCTTTGCCCTTTTGCCTTGCCTTGCCTCGCCTTGCTTTGCTCTTTTGCCTTGCCTTGCCTTGCTTTGGCCTTTTGCCTTGCCTTTCTTTTTCATTTTGCCTTGCCTTGCCTTGTCTTTCTTTGCCTTTTTGCCTAGCCTTGCTTTACCCGTTTGCTTTGCCTTCACTTGCTTTGCTCTTTTGCTTTGCTTTGTATTGCCTTGCTTTGCCATTTGCATTGCCTTGCCTTACTTTGCCGTTTTGCCTTGCCTTGCCTTGCCCTTCTTTTCTCTTTTGCCTTTCCTTGCCTTGCCATGCTTTGCTCTTTTGATTTGCCTTACCTTACTTTGCCCTTTTGCCTTGCATTCCCTTGCCTTTCTTTGCCCTTTTGCCTTGCCTTGCATTGTCTTGCTTTGCCCTTTTGCCTTTCCTTGCTTTGCCTTTTTGCCTTGCCTTGCCTTGCTTTTGTCTTTTACCTTGCCTTGCTTTTTCACTTGGCCTTGTCTTGCCTTGCCTTGCCTTTCCTTTCTTTGCCCTTTTGCCTTGCATTGCCTTGCTTTACCCGTTTGCTTTGCCTTGCCTTGCCTTGCCATTTTGCCTTGCCTTGCTTTTCGTTTTTGCCTTACCTTGGCTTGCATAGCCCTTTTGCCTTGCCTTTCATTGCCTTGCCTTCCCCGTTTGCCTTGCCTTGCTTTGCCCTTTTGACTTGCCTTGCCTTGCCTTGCTTTGCCCTGTAGACTTGCCTTGCATTGTCTTCCTTTGCCCTTTTGCCTTTCCTTGCTTTGCCCTTTTGCCTTGCCTTGCCTTAGCCTTACTTTGCTCTTTTGCCTTACCTTGCCTTTCTTTGCCCTTTTGCCTTGCACTGCCTTTCTTTACCCGTTTCTCTTCCCTTACCATGCTTTGCCCTTTTGCCTTGCCTTGGCTTGCTTTGCCCATTTACCTTGCCTTACCTTTCCTTGCTTTTCCGTTTTGCCTTTCCTTGCTTATCCTTTCTTTGCCTTTTTAACTTGACTTGCCTTGTTTGCCAATTTGCCTTTCCTTTCTTTGCCTTTCTTTGCCTTTTTGCCTTGCCTTGCCTTGCATTACCCGTTTGCTTTGCCTTCCCTTCCTTTACCCTCTTGCCTTGCCCTGCCTTGCTTTGCCGTTTACCTTTGACTTGCCTTGCCTTGCTATTCCCTTTTCCCTTTCCTTGCCTTGCCTTGCTTTGCCCTTTTGCCTTGCCTTGCTTTTCCCTTTTGCGTTGCCTTGCCTTGCTTTGCTCTTTTGTGTTGCCTTTGCCTGCCTTGATTTGCACTTTTGCCTTGCCTTCCCTTGCCTTTCTTTGCCCTTTTTCTTTGCCTTGAATTGCTCTTTTGCCTTGCCATGCCTTGTCTTGCTTTCCCTTTTGACTTGCCTTGCTTAGCTTTGCCCTTTTCCCTTGCCTTGTCTTGGTTTGCTTTTTTACCTTGCAATGCCTTGCTTTGCCCTTTTCCCTTGCCTTTCATTACCTCGCTTTCCCCATTTGCCTTGCCTTGGTTTGCCCTTTTGCCTTCTCTTGCATTGCCTTGCTTTGCTATTTAGACTTGCCTTGCATTGTCTTGCTTTGCCCTTTTGCCTTTCCTTGCTTTGCTCTTTTGCCTTGCCTTGCCTCGCCTTGCTTTGCTCTTTTGCCTTGCCTTGCCTTGCTTTGGCCTTTTGCCTTGCCTTTCTTTTTCATTTTGCCTTGCCTTTCCTTGCCTTGCATTTCTTTGCCCTTTTGCCTTGCATTGCCCTTCTTTACCCGTTTCTCTTCCCTTGCCATGCTTTGCCCTTTTGCCTTGCCTTGCCTTGCTTTGCCCATTTACCTTGCCTTACCTTGCTTTGCTTTGCCCATTTGTCTTGCCTTGCCTTGCCTTTCTTTGCCTTTTTGCCTTGCCTTGCCTTGCTTTAACCATTTGCTTTGCCTTTCCTTTCTTTAGCCTTTTGCCTTGCCTTGCCCTGCTTTGCTATTTTCCTTTGCCTTTCATTACCTTGCTTTTCCCATTTGCCTTGCCTTGGTTTGCCCTTTTGCCTTCTCTTGCATTGCCTTGCCTTGCCCTTTTGCCTTGCCTTGCCTTACTTTGCCGTTTTGCCTTGCCTTTCCTTGCCCTTCTTTTCTCTTTTGCCTTTCCTTGCCTTGCCTTTCTTTGCCCTTTTGCCTTGCATTGCCCTTCTTTACCCGTTTCTCTTCCCTTCACATGCTTTGCCCTTTTGCCTTGCCTTGCCTTGCTTTGCCCATTTACCTTGCCTTACCTTTCCTTGCTTTTCCGTTTTGCCTTTCTTTGCCTTTCCTTTCTTTGCCTTTTTGCCTTGACATGCCTTGCCTTGCTTTGCCCATTTGCCTTTCCTTTCTTTGCCTTTCTTTGCCTTTTTGCCTTGCCTTGCCTTGCTTTACCCGTTTGCTTTGCCTTCCCTTTCTTTACCCTTTTGCCTTGCCCTGCCTTGCTTTGCCGTTTACCTTTGACTTGCCTTGCCTTGCTATTCCCTTTTGCCTTGCCTTGCCTTGTCTTGCTTTGCCCTTTTGCCTTACATTACCTTGCTTTACCCTTTTCCCTTTCCTTGCCTTGCCTTGCTTTGCCCTTTTGCCTTGCCTTGCTTTGCCCTTTTGCGTTGCCTTGCCTTGCTTTGCTCTTTTGTGTTGCCTTTGCATGCCTTGGTTTGCACTTTTGCCTTGCCTTCCCTTGCCTTTCTTTGCCCTTTTTCCTTGCCTCGCTTTGCGTTTTTGCCTTACCTTGCCTTGCATTGCCCTTTTGCCTTGCCATGCCTTGTCTTGCATTCTCTTTTGACTTGCCTTGCTTAGCTTTGCCCTTTTCCCTTGCCTTGCCTTGGTTTGCTTTTTTACCTTGCAATGCCTTGCTTTGCCCTTTTCCCTTGCCTTTCATTACCTTTCTTTCCCCATTTGCCTTGCCTTGGTTTGCCCTTTTGCCTTCTCTTGCATTGCCTTGCTTTGCTAATTAGACTTGCCTTGCATTGTCTTGCTTTCCCCTTTTGCCTTTCCTTGCTTTGCCCTTTTGCCTTGCCTTGCCTCGCCTTGCTTTGCTCTTTTGCCTTGCCTTGCCTTGCTTTGGCCTTTTGCCTTGCCTTTCTTTTTCATTTTGCCTTGCCTTGCCTTGCCTTTCTTTGCCTTTTTGCCTAGCCTTGCTTTACCCGTTTGCTTTGCCTTCACTTGCTTTGCTCTTTTGCTTTGCTTTGTATTGCCTTGCTTTGCCATTTGCATTGCCTTGCCTTACTTTGCCGTTTTGCCTTGCCTTGCCTTGCCCTTCTTTTCTCTTTTGCCTTTCCTTGCCTTGCCATGCTTTGCTCTTTTGATTTGCCTTACCTTACTTTGCCCTTTTGCCTTGCATTCCCTTGCCTTTCTTTGCCCTTTTGCCTTGCCTTGCATTGTCTTGCTTTGCCCTTTTGCCTTTCCTTGCTTTGCCTTTTTGCCTTGCCTTGCCTTGCTTTTGTCTTTTACCTTGCCTTGCTTTTTCACTTGGCCTTGTCTTGCCTTGCCTTGCCTTTCCTTTCTTTGCCCTTTTGCCTTGCATTGCCTTGCTTTACCCGTTTGCTTTGCCTTGCCTTGCCTTGCCATTTTGCCTTGCCTTGCTTTTCGTTTTTGCCTTACCTTGGCTTGCATAGCCCTTTTGCCTTGCCTTTCATTGCCTTGCTTTCCCCGTTTGCCTTGCCTTGCTTTGCCCTTTTGACTTGCCTTGCCTTGCCTTGCTTTGCCCTGTAGACTTGCCTTGCATTGTCTTCCTTTGCCCTTTTGCCTTTCCTTGCTTTGCCCTTTTGCCTTGCCTTGCCTTAGCCTTACTTTGCTCTTTTGCCTTACCTTGCCTTTCTTTGCCCTTTTGCCTTGCACTGCCTTTCTTTACCCGTTTCTCTTCCCTTACCATGCTTTGCCCTTTTGCCTTGCCTTGCCTTGCTTTGCCCATTTACCTTGCCTTACCTTTCCTTGCTTTTCCGTTTTGCCTTTCCTTGCTTATCCTTTCTTTGCCTTTTTAACTTGACTTGCCATGTTTGCCAATTTGCCTTTCCTTTCTTTGCCTTTCTTTGCCTTTTTGCCTTGCCTTGCCTTGCATTACCCGTTTGCTTTGCCTTCCCTTCCTTTACCCTTTTGCCTTGCCCTGCCTTGCTTTGCCGTTTACCTTTGACTTGCCTTGCCTTGCTATTCCCTTTTCCCTTTCCTTGCCTTGCCTTGCTTTGCCCTTTTGCCTTGCCTTGCTTTTCCCTTTTGCGTTGCCTTGCCTTGCTTTGCTCTTTTGTGTTGCCTTTGCATGCCTTGGTTTGCACTTTTTCCTTGCCTTCCCTTGCCTTTCTTTGCCCTTTTTCTTTGCCTTGAATTGCTCTTTTGCCTTGCCATGCCTTGTCTTGCTTTCCCTTTTGACTTGCCTTGCTTAGCTTTGCCCTTTTCCCTTGCCTTGTCTTGGTTTGCTTTTTTACCTTGCAATGCCTTGCTTTGCCCTTTTCCCTTGCCTTTCATTACCTCGCTTTCCCCATTTGCCTTGCCTTGGTTTGCCCTTTTGCCTTCTCTTGCATTGCCGTGCTTTGCTATTTAGACTTGCCTTGCATTGTCTTGCTTTGCCCTTTTGCCTTTCCTTGCTTTGCTCTTTTGCCTTGCCTTGCCTCGCCTTGCTTTGCTCTTTTGCCTTGCCTTGCCTTGCTTTGGCCTTTTGCCTTGCCTTTCTTTTTCATTTTGCCTTGCCTTTCCTTGCCTTGCATTTCTTTGCCCTTTTGCCTTGCATTGCCCTTCTTTACCCGTTTCTCTTCCCTTGCCATGCTTTGCCCTTTTGCCTTGCCTTGCCTTGCTTTGCCCATTTACCTTGCCTTACCTTGCTTTGCTTTGCCCATTTGTCTTGCCTTGCCTTGCCTTTCTTTGCCTTTTTGCCTTGCCTTGCCTTGCTTTAACCATTTGCTTTGCCTTCCCTTTCTTTAGCCTTTTGCCTTGCCTTGCCCTGCTTTGCTATTTTCCTTTGCCTTTCATTACCTTGCTTTTCCCATTTGCCTTGCCTTGGTTTGCCCTTTTGCCTTCTCTTGCATTGCCTTGCCTTGCCCTTTTGCCTTGCCTTGCCTTACTTTGCCGTTTTGCCTTGCCTTTCCTTGCCCTTCTTTTCTCTTTTGCCTTTCCTTGCCTTGCCTTTCTTTGCCCTTTTGCCTTGCATTGCCCTTCTTTACCCGTTTCTCTTCCCTTCACATGCTTTGCCCTTTTGCCTTGCCTTGCCTTGCTTTGCCCATTTACCTTGCCTTACCTTTCCTTGCTTTTCCGTTTTGCCTTTCTTTGCCTTTCCTTTCTTTGCCTTTTTGCCTTGACAAGCCTTGCCTTGCTTTGCCCATTTGCCTTTCCTTTCTTTGCCTTTCTTTGCCTTTTTGCCTTGCATTGCCCTTCTTTACCCGTTTCTCTTCCCTTGACATGCTTTGCCCTTTTGCCTTGCCTTGCCTTGCTTTGCCCATTTACCTTGCCTTACCTTGCTTTGCTTTGCCCATTTGCCTTGCCTTGCCTTGCTTTAACCATTTGCTTTGCCTTCCCTTTCTTTAGCCTTTTGCCTTGCCGTGCCCTGCTTTGCCCTTTTCCCTTGCCTTTCATTACCTTGCTTTCCCCATTTGCCTTGCCTTGCTTTGCCTTTTTGCCTTTCCTTGCCTTGCCTTTCTTTGCCCTTTTGCCTTGCATTGCCTTGCTTTACCCGTTTGCTTTGCCTTGCCTTGCTTTGCCATTTTGCCTTGCCTTGCTTTGCATTGGCCTTTTGCTTTGCCTTGCCTTGTCTTGCTTTCCCTTTTGACTTTCCTTGCTTAGCTTTGCCCTTTTGCCTTGCCTTGCCTTGGGTTGCCTTTATGCCTTGCCATGCCTTGCTTTGACTTTTTCCTTTGCCTTTCATTACCTTGCTTTCCCCATTTGCCGTGCCTTGCTTTGCCCTTTTGCCTTGCCCTGCCTTGCTTTGCCGTTTACCTTTGACTTGCCTTGCCTTGCTATTCCCTTTTGCCTTTCCTTGCCTTGCCTTGCTTTGCCCTTTTGCCTTGCCTTGCTTTGCCCTTTTGCCTTGCCTTGCCTTGCTTTGCTCTTTTGTGTTGCCTTTGCATGCCTTGGTTTGCACTTTTGCCTTGCCTTCCCTTGCCTTTCTTTGCCCTTTTACTTTGCCTTGCATTGCTCTTTTGCCTTGCCATGCCTTGTCTTGCTTTCCCTTTTGACTTGCCTTGCTTAGCTTTGCCCTTTTCCCTTGCCTTGTCTTGGTTTGCTTTTTTACCTTGCAATGCCTTGCTTTGCCCTTTTCCCTTGCCTTTCATTACCTTGCTTTCCCCATTTGCCTTGCCTTGGTTTGCCCTTTTGCCTTCTCTTGCATTGCCTTGCTTTGCTATTTAGACTTGCCTTGCATTGTCTTGCTTTGCCCTTTTGCCTTTCCTTGCTTTGCTCTTCTGCCTTGCCTTGCCTCGCCTTGCTTTGCTCTTTTGCCTTGCCTTGCCTTGCTTTGGCCTTTTGCCTTGCCTTTCTTTTTCATTTTGCCTTGCCTTTCTTTGCCTTGCATTTCTTTGCCCTTTTGCCTTGCATTGCCCTTCTTTACCCGTTTCTCTTCCCTTGCCATGCTTTGCCCTTTTGCCTTGCCTTGCCTTGCTTTGCCCTTTTACCTTGCCTTACCTTGCTTTGCTTTGCCCATTTGTCTTGCCTTGCCTTGCCTTTCTTTGCCTTTTTGCCTTGCCTTGCCTTGCTTTAACCATTTGCTTTGCCTTCCCTTTCTTTAGTCTTTTGCCTTGCCTTGCCCTGCTTTGCCCTTTTCCTTTGCCTTTCATTACCTTGCTTTCCCCATTTGCCTTGCCTTGGTTTGCCCTTTTGCCTTCTCTTGCATTGCCTTGCCTTGCCCTTTTGCCTTGCCTTGCCTTACTTTGTCGTTTTCCCTTGCCTTTCCTTGCCCTTCTTTTCTCTTTTGCCTTTCCTTGCCTTGCCTTTCTTTGCCCTTTTGCCTTGCATTGCCCTTCTTTACCCGTTTCTCTTCCCTTCACATGCTTTGCCCTTTTGCCTTGCCTTGCCTTGCTTTGCCCATTTACCTTGCCTTACCTTTCCTTGCTTTTCCGTTTTGCCTTTCTTTGCCTTTTTGCCTTGACATGCCTTGCCTTGCTTTGCCCATTTGCCTTTCCTTTCTTTGCCTTTCTTTGCCTTTTTGCCTTGCCTTGCCTTGCTTTACCCGTTTGCTTTGCCTTCCCTTTCTTTGCCCTTTTGCCTTGCCCTGCCTTGCTTTGCCGTTTACCTTTGACTTGCCTTGCCTTGCTATTCCCTTTTGCCTTGCCTTGCCTTGTCTTGCTTTGCCCTTTTGCCTTGCATTACCTTGCTTTACCCTTTTCCCTTTCCTTCCCTTTCCTTGCTTTGCCCTTTTGCCTTGCCTTGCTTTGCCCTTTTGCGTTGCCTTGCCTTGCTTTGCCCTTTTGTGTTGCCTTTGCATGCCTTGGTTTGCACTTTTGCCTTGCCTTCCCTTGCCTTTCTTTGCCCTTTTTCCTTGCCTTGCTTTGCGTTTTTGCCTTACCTTGCCTTGCATTGCCCTTTTGCCTTGCCATGCCTTGTCTTGCTTTCTCTTTTGACTTGCCTTGCTTAGCTTTGCCCTTTTCCCTTGCCTTGCCTTGGTTTGCTTTTTTACCTTGCAATGCCTTGCTTTGCCCTTTTCCCTTGCCTTTCATTACCTTTCTTTCCCCATTTGCCTTGCCTTGGTTTGCCCTTTTGCCTTCTCTTGCATTGCCTTGCTTTGCTAATTAGACTTGCCTTGCATTGTCTTGCTTTCCCCTTTTGCCTTTCCTTGCTTTGCCCTTTTGCCTTGCCTTGCCTCGCCTTGCTTTGCTCTTTTGCCTTGCCTTGCCTTGCTTTGGCCTTTTGCCTTGCCTTTCTTTTTCATTTTGCCTTGCCTTTCCTTGCCTTGCCTTTCTTTGCCCTTTTGCCTTGCATTGCCCTTCTTTACCCGTTTCTCTTCCCTTGACATGCTTTGCCCATTTGCCTTGCCTTGCCTTGCTTTAACCATTTGCTTTGCCTTCCCTTTCTTTAGCCTTTTGCCTTGCCTTGCCCTGCTTTGCCCTTTTCCCTTGCCTTTCATTACCTTGCTTTCCCCATTTGCCTTGCCTTGCTTTGCCTTTTTGCCTTTCCTTGCCTTGCCTTTCTTTGCCCTTTTGCCTTGCATTGCCTTGCTTTACCCGTTTGCTTTGCCTTGCCTTGCTTTGCCATTTTGCCTTGCCTTGCTTTGCGTTTTTGCCTTACCTTGCCTTGCATTGGCCTTTTGCTTTGCCTTGCCTTGTCTTGCTTTCGCTTTTGACTTTCCTTGCTTAGCTTTGCCCTTTTGCCTTGCCTTGCCTTGGGTTGCCTTTATGCCTTGCCATGCCTTGCTTTGACTTTTTCCTTTGCCTTTCATTACCTTGCTTTCCCCATTTGCCGTGCCTTGCTTTGCCCTTTTGCCTTGCCTTGCCTTGCTTTGCCCTTTAGACTTGCCATGCATTGTCTTCCTTTGCCCTTTTGCCTTTCCTTTCTTTGCCTTTTGCCTTGCATATCCTTTCTTTACCCGTTTCTGTTCCCTTACCATGCTTTGCCCTTTTGCCTTGCCTTGCCTTGCTTTGCCCTGTAGACTTGCCTTCCTTTGCCCTTTTGTCTTCCTTTGCCCTTTTGCCTTTCCTTGCTTTGCCCTTTTGCCTTGCCTTGCCTTAGCCTTACTTTGCTCTTTTGCCTTACCTTGCCTTTCTTTGCCCTTTTGCCTTGCATTGCCTTTCTTTACCCGTTTCTCTTCCCTTACCATGCTTTGCCCTTTTGCCTTGCCTTGCCTTGCTTTGCCCATTTACCTTGCCTTACCTTTCCTTGCTTTTCCGTTTTGCCTTTCTTTGCCTTTCCTTTCTTTGCCTTTTTGCCTTGACACGCCTTGCCTTGCTTTGCCCATTTGCCTTTCCTTTCTTTGCATTTTTGCCTTGCCTTGCCTTGCTTTACCCGTTTGCTTTGCCTTTTCTTTCTTTAGCCTTTTGCCTTGCCTTGCTTTGCATTTTTGCCTTTCCTTTCTTTGCCTTTTTGCCTTGCCTTCCGTTGTCTTGCTTTCCCTTTTGACTTGCCTTGCTTAACTTTGCCCTTTTGCCTTGCTTTGCCATACTTTTCCATTTTGCCTTTCCTTGCCTTGCATTTCTTTGCCTTTTTGCCTTGCCTTGCTTTACCCGTTTGCTTTGCCTTCACTTGCTTTGCTCTTTTGCCATGCTTTGTATTGCCTTGCTTTGCCATTTTCCTTGCCTTGCCTTACTTTGCCGTTTTGCCTTGCCTTGCCTTGCCCTTCTTTTCTCTTTTGCCTTTCCTTGCCTTGTCTTGCTTTGCCCTTTTGCCTTGCCTTGCCTTACTTTGCCGTTTTGCCTTGCCTTGCCTTGCCCTTCTTTTCTCTTTTGCCTTTCCTTGCCTTGCCATGCTTTGCTCTTTTGATTTGCCTTACCTTACTTTGCCCTTTTGCCTTGCATTCCCTTGCCTTTCTTTGCCCTTTTGCCTTGCCTTGCATTGTCTTGCTTTGCCCTTTTGCCTTTCCTTGCTTTGCCTTTTTGCCTTGCCTTGCCTTGCTTTTGTCTTTTACCTTGCCTTGCTTTTTCACTTGGCCTTGTCTTGCCTTGCCTTGCCTTTCCTTTCTTTGCCCTTTTGCCTTGCATTGCCTTGCTTTACCCGTTTGCTTTGCCTTGCCTTGCCTTGCCATTTTGCCTTGCCTTGCTTTTCGTTTTTGCCTTACCTTGGCTTGCATAGCCCTTTTGCCTTGCCTTTCATTGCCTTGCTTTCCCCATTTGCCTTGCCTTGCTTTGCCCTTTTGACTTGCCTTGCCTTGCCTTGCTTTGCCCTGTAGACTTGCCTTGCATTGTCTTCCTTTGCCCTTTTGCCTTTCCTTGCTTTGCCCTTTTGCCTTGCCTTGCCTTAGCCTTACTTTGCTCTTTTGCCTTACCTTGCCTTTCTTTGCCCTTTTGCCTTGCACTGCCTTTCTTTACGCGTTTCTCTTCCCTTACCATGCTTTGCCCTTTTGCCTTGCCTTGCCTTGCTTTGCCCATTTACCTTGCCTTACCTTTCCTTGCTTTTCCGTTTTGCCTTTCCTTGCCTATCCTTTCTTTGCCTTTTTAACTTGACTTGCCTTGTTTGCCCATTTGCCTTTCCTTTCTTTGCCTTTCTTTGCCTTTTTGCCTTGCCTTGCCTTGCATTACCCGTTTGCTTTGCCTTCCCTTTCTTTACCCTTTTGCCTTGCCCTGCCTTGCTTTGCCGTTTACCTTTGACTTGCCTTGCCTTGCTATTCCCTTTTCCCTTTTCTTGCCTTGCCTTGCTTTGCCCTTTTGCCTTGCCTTGCTTTTCCCTTTTGCGTTGCCTTGCCTTGCTTTGCTCTTTTGTGTTGCCTTTGCATGCCTTGGTTTGCACTTTTGCCTTGCCTTCCCTTGTCTTTCTTTGCCCTTTTTCTTTGCCTTGCATTGCTCTTTTGCCTTGCCATGCCTTGTCTTGCTTTCCCTTTTGACTTGCCTTGCTTAGCTTTGCCCTTTTCCCTTGTCTTGTCTTGGTTTGCTTTTTTACCTTGCAATGTCTTGCTTTGCCCTTTTCCCTTGCCTTTCATTACCTTGCTTTCCCCATTTGCCTTGCCTTGGTTTGCCCTTTTGCCTTCTCTTGCATTGCCTTGCTTTGCTATTTAGACTTGCCTTGCATTGTCTTGCTTTGCCCTTTTGCCTTTCCTTGCTTTGCTCTTTTGCCTTGCCTTGCCTCGCCTTGCTTTGCTCTTTTGCCTTGCCTTGCCTCGCTTTGGCCTTTTGCCTTGCCTTTCTTTTTCATTTTGCCTTGCCTTTCCTTGCCTTGCATTTCTTTGCCCTTTTGCCTTGCATTGCCCTTCTTTACCCGTTTCTCTTCCCTTGCCATGCTTTGCCCTTTTGCCTTGCCTTGCCTTGCTTTGCCCATTTACCTTGCCTTACCTTGCTTTGCTTTGCCCATTTGTCTTGCCTTGCCTTGCCTTTCTTTGCCTTTTTGCCTTGCCTTGCCTTGCTTTAACCATTTGCTTTGCCTTCCCTTTCTTTAGCCTTTTGCCTTGCCTTGCCCTGCTTTGCCCTTTTCCTTTGCCTTTCATTACCTTGCTTTCCCCATTTGCCTTGCCTTGGTTTGCCCTTTTGCCTTTCTTGCATTGCCTTGCCTTGCCCTTTTGCCTTGCCTTGCCCTTTTGCCTTGCCTTGCCTTACTTTGCCGTTTTCATTTGCCTTTCCTTGCCCTTCTTTTCTCTTTTGCCTTTCCTTGCCTTTCCTTTCTTTGCCCTTTTGCCTTGCATTGCCCTTCTTTAACCGTTTCTCTTCCCTTCACATGGTTTGCCCTTTTGCCTTGCCTTGCCTTGCTTTGCCCATTTACCTTGCCTTACCTTTCCTTGCTTTTCCGTTTTGCCTTTCTTTGGCTTTCCTTTCTTTGCCTTTTTGCCTTGACATGCCTTGCCTTGCTTTGCCCATTTGCCTTTCCTTTCTTTGCCTTTCTTTGCCTTTTTGCCTTGCCTTGCCTTGCTTTACCCGTTTGCTTTGCCTTCCCTTTCTTTACCCTTTTGCCTTGCCCTGCCTTGCTTTGCCGTTTACCTTTGATTTGCCTTGCCTTGCTATTCCCTTTTGCCTTGCCTTGCCTTGTCTTGCTTTGCCCTTTTGCCTTGCATTACCTTGCTTTACCCTTTTCCCTTTCCTTGCCTTGCCTTGCTTTGCCCTTTTGCCTTTCCTTGCTTTGCCCTTTTGCCTTGCCTTGCTTTGCCCTTTTGCGTTGCCTTGCCTTGCTTTGCTCTTTTGTGTTGCCTTTGCATGCCTTCGTTTGCACTTTTGCCTTGCCTTCCCTTGCCTTTCTTTGCCCTTTTTCCTTGCCTTGCTTTGCGTTTTTGCCTTACCTTGCCTTGCATTGCCCTTTTGCCTTGCCATGCCTTGTCTTGCTTTCTCTTTTGACTTGCCTTGCTTAGCTTTGCCCTTTTCCCTTGCCTTGCCTTGGTTTGCTTTTTTACCTTGCAATGCCTTGCTTTGCCCTTTTCCCTTGCCTTTCATTACCTTTCTTTCCCCATTTGCCTTGCCTTGGTTTGCCCTTTTGCCTTCTCTTGCATTGCCTTGCTTTGCTAATTAGACTTGCCTTGCATTGTCTTGCTTTCCCCTTTTGCCTTTCCTTGCTTTGCCCTTTTGCCTTGCCTTGCCTCGCCTTGCTTTGCTCTTTTGCCTTGCCTTGCCTTGCTTTGGCCTTTTGCCTTGCCTTTCTTTTTCATTTTGCCTTGCCTTTCCTTGCCTTGCCTTTCTTTGCCCTTTTGCCTTGCATTGCCCTTCTTTACCCGTTTCTCTTCCCTTGACATGCTTTGCCCTTTTGCCTTGCCTTGCCTTGCTTTGCCCATTTACCTTGCCTTACCTTGCTTTGCTTTGCCCATTTGCCTTGCCTTGCCTTGCTTTAACCATTTGCTTTGCCTTCCCTTTCTTTAGCCTTTTGCCTTGCCTTGCCCTGCTTTGCCCTTTTCCCTTGCCTTTCATTACCTTGCTTTCCCCATTTGCCTTGCCTTGCTTTGCCTTTTTGCCTTTCCTTGCCTTGCCTTTCTTTGCCCTTTTGCCTTGCATTGCCTTGCTTTCCCCGTTTGCTTTGCCTTGCCTTGCTTTGCCATTTTGCCTTGCCTTGCTTTGCGTTTTTGCCTTGCCTTGCCTTGCATTGGCCTTTTGCTTTGCCTTGCCTTGTCTTGCTTTCGCTTTTGACTTTCCTTGCTTAGCTTTGCCCTTTTGCCTTGCCTTGCCTTGGGTTGCCTTTATGCCTTGCCATGCCTTGCTTTGACTTTTTCCTTTGCCTTTCATTACCTTGCTTTCCCCATTTGCCGTGCCTTGCTTTGCCCTTTTGCCTTGCCTTGCCTTGCTTTGCCCTTTAGACTTGCCATGCATTGTCGTCCTTTGCCCTTTTGCCTTGCCTTTCTTTGCCTTTTTGCCTTGCCTTGCTTTACCCGTTTGCTTTGCCTTCACTTGCTTTGCTCTTTTGCTTTGCTTTGTATTGCCTTGCTTTGCCATTTGCCTTGCCTTGCCTTACTTTGCCGTTTTGCCTTGCCTTGCCTTGCCCTTCTTTTCTCTTTTGCTTTTCCTTGCCTTGCCATGCTTTGCCCTTTTGCCTTGCCTTGCCTTGCTTTGCTCTTTTGCTTTGCCTTACTTTACTTTGCCCTTTTGCCTTGCATTCCCTTGCCTTTCTTTGCCCTTTTGCCTTGCCTTGCATTGTCTTGCTTTTCCCTTTTGCCTTTCCTTGCTTTGCCTTTTTGCCTTGCCTTGCCTTGCCTTGCTTTGGTCTTTTGCCTTGCCTTGCTTTTTCACTTGGCCTTGTCTTGCCTTGCCTTGCCTTTCCTTTCTTTGCCCTTTTGCCTTGCATTGCCTTGCTTTACCCGTTTGCTTTGCCTTGCCTTGCTTTGCCATTTTGCCTTGCCTTGCTTTGCGTTTTTGCCTTACCTTGCCTTGCATTGCCCTTTTGCCTTGCCTTTCATTGCCTTGCTTTCCCCATTTGCCTTGCCTTGCTTTGCCCTTTTGACTTGCCTTGCCTTGCCTTGCTTTGCCCTGTAGACTTGCCTTGCATTGTCTTCCTTTGCCCTTTTGCCTTTCCTTGCTTTGCCCTTTTGCCTTGCCTTGCCTTAGCCTTACTTTGCTCTTTTGCCTTACCTTGCCTTTCTTTGCCCTTTTGCCTTGCATTGCCTTTCTTTACCCGTTTCTCTTCCTTTACCATGCTTTGCCCTTTTGCCTTGCCTTGCCTTGCTTTACCTGTTTGCTTTGCCTTCCCTTTCTTTACCCTTTTGCCTTGCCCTGCCTTGCTTTGCCGTTTACCTTTGACTTGCCTTGCCTTGCTATTCCCTTTTGCCTTGCCTTGCCTTGTCTTGCTTTGCCCTTTTGCCTTGCATTACCTTGCTTTACCCTTTTCCCTTTCCTTGCCTTGCCTTGCTTTGCCCTTTTGCCTTGCCTTGCTTTGCCCTTTTGCGTTGCCTTGCCTTGCTTTGCTCTTTTGTGTTGCCTTTGCATGCCTTGGTTTGCACTTTTGCCTTGCCTTCCCTTGCCTTTCTTTGCCCTTTTTCCTTGCCTTGCTTTTCATTTTTGCCTTTCCTTGCCTTGCATTGCTCTTTTGCCTTGCCATGCCTTGTCTTGCTTTCCCTTTTGACTTGCCTTGCTTAGCTTTGCCCTTTTCCGTTGCCTTGTCTTGGTTTGCTTTTTTACCTTGCAATGCCTTGCTTTGCCCTTTTCCCTTGCCTTTCATTACCTTGCTTTCCCCATTTGCCTTGCCTTGGCTTGCCCTTTGCCTTCTCTTGCATTGCCTTGCTTTGCTATTTAGACTTGCCTTGCATTGTCTTGCTTTGCCCTTTTGCCTTTCCTTGCTTTGCTCTTTTGCCTTGCCTTGCCTCGCCTTGCTTTGCTCTTTTGCCTTGCCTTGCCTTGCTTTGGCCTTTTGCCTTGCCTTTCTTTTTCATTTTGCCTTGCCTTTCCTTGCCTTGCATTTCTTTGCCCTTTTGCCTTGCATTGCCCTTCTTTACCCGTTTCTCTTCCCTTGCCATGCTTTGCCCTTTTGCCTTGCCTTGCCTTGCTTTGCCCATTTACCTTGCCTTACCTTGCTTTGCTTTGCCCATTTTTCTTGCCTTGCCTTGCCTTTCTTTGCCTTTTTGCCTTGCCTTGCCTTGCTTTAACCATTTGCTTTGCCTTCCCTTTCTTTAGCCTTTTGCCTTGCCTTGCCCTGCTTTGCCCTTTTCCTTTGCCTTTCATTACCTTGCTTTCCCCATTTGCCTTGCCTTGGTTTGCCCTTTTGCCTTCTCTTGCATTGCCTTGCCTTGCACTTTTGCCTTGCCTTGCCTTACTTTGCCGTTTCCCCTTGCCTTTCCTTGCCCTTCTTTTCTCTTTTGCCTTTCCTTGCCTTGCCTTTCTTTGCCCTTTTGCCTTGCATTGCCCTTCTTTACCCGTTTCTCTTTCGTTACCATGCTTTGCCCTTTTGCCTTGCCTTGCCTTGCTTTGCCCATTTACCTTGCCTTACCTTTCCTTGCTTTTCCGTTTTGCCTTTCTTTGCCTTTCGTTTCTTTGCCTTTTTGCCTTGACATGCCTTGCCTTGCTTTGCCCATTTGCCTTTCCTTTCTTTGCCTTTCTTTGCCTTTTTGCCTTGCCTTGCCTTGCTTTACCCGTTTGCTTTGCCTTCCCTTTCTTTACCCTTTTGCCTCGCCCTGCCTTGCTTTGCCGTTTACCTTTGACTTGCCTTGCCTTGCTATTCCCTTTTGCCTTGCCTTGCCTTGTCTTGCTTTGCCCTTTTGCCTTGCATTACCTTGCTTTACCCTTTTCCCTTTCCTTGCCTTGCCTTGCTTTGCCCTTTTGCCTTGCCTTGCTTTGCCCTTTTGCGTTGCCTTGCCTTGCTTTGCTCTTTTGTGTTGCCTTTGCATGCCTTGGTTTGCACTTTTGCCTTGCCTTCACTTGCCTTTCTTTGCCCTTTTTCCTTGCCTTGCTTTGCGTTTTTGCCTTACCTTGCCTTGCATTGCCCTTTTGCCTTGCCATGCCTTGTCTTGCATTCTCTTTTGACTTGCCTTGCTTAGCTTTGCCCTTTTCCCTTGCCTTGCCTTGGTTTGCTTTTTTACCTTGCAATGCCTTGCTTTGCCCTTTTCCCTTGCCTTTCATTACCTTTCTTTCCCCATTTGCCTTGCCTTGGTTTGCCCTTTTGCCTTCTCTTGCATTGCCTTGCTTTGCTAATTAGACTTGCCTTGCATTGTCTTGCTTTCCCCTTTTGCCTTTCCTTGCTTTGCCCTTTTGCCTTGCCTTGCCTCGCCTTGCTTTGCTCTTTTGCCTTGCCTTGCCTTGCTTTGGCCTTTTGCCTTGCCTTTCCTTGCCTTGCCTTTCTTTGCCCTTTTGCCTTGCATTGCCCTTCTTTACCTGTTTCTCTTCCCTTACCATGCTTTGCCCTTTTGCCTTGCCTTGGCTTGCTTTGCCCATTTACCTTGCCTTACCTTTCCTTGCCTTGCCCTTTTGCCTTCCCTTTCTTTAGCCTTTTGCCTTGCCTTGCCTTGCTTTGCCGTTTTGCTTTGCCTTGCCTTGCCTTGCCTTGCCCTTTTGCCTTGCCTTGCTTTGCCCTTTTGCGTTGCCTTGCCTTGCTTTGCTCTTTTGTATTGCCTTTGCATGCCTTGGTTTGCACTTTTGCCTTGCCTTCCCTTGCCTTGCTTTGCCCTTTTGCCTTGCCTTGCTTTGCTTTTTTGCCTTTCCTTTCTTTGCCTTTTTGCCTTGCCTTCCATTGTCTTGCTTTCCCTTTTGACTTGCCTTGCTTAACTTTGCCCTTTTGCCTTGCTTTGCCATGCTTTTCCATTTTGCCTTTCATTGCCTTGCCTTTTTTGGCCTTTTTGCCTTGCCTTGCTTTACCCGTTTGCTTTGCCTTCACTTGCTTTTCTCTTTTGCCTTGCTTTGTATTGCCTTGCTTTGCCATTTGCCTTGCCTTGCCTTACTTTGCCGTTTTGCCTTGCCTTGCCTTACTTTGCCGTTTTGCCTTGCCTTGCCTTGCCCTTCTTCTCTCTTTTGACTTTCCTTGCCTTGCCATGCTTTGCCCTTTTGCCTTGCCTTGCCTTGCTTTGCTCTTTTGCTTTGCCTTACCTTACTTTGCCCTTTTGCCTTGCATTCCCTTGCCTTTCTTTGCCCTTTTGCCTTGCCTTGCATTGTCTTGCTTTGCCCTTTTGCCTTTCCTTGCTTTGCCTTTTTGCCTTGCCTTGCCTTGCCTTGCTTTGGTCTTTTGCCTTGCCTTGCTTTTTCACTTGGCCTTGTCTTGCCTTGCCTTGCCTTTCCTTTCTTTGCCCTTTTGCCTTGCATTGCCTTGCTTTATCCGTTTGCTTTGCCTTGCCTTGCTTTGCCATTTTGCCTTGCCTTGCTTTGCGTTTTTGCCTTACCTTGCCTTGCATTGCCCTTTTGCCTTGCCTTTCATTGCCTTGCTTTCCCCATTTGCCTTGCCTTGCTTTGCCCTTTTGCCTTGCCTTGCATTGCCTTGCTTTGCCCTGTAGACTTGCCTTGCATTGTCTTCCTTTGCCCTTTTGCCTTTCCTTGCTTTGCCCTTTTGCCTTGCCTTGCCTTAGCCTTACTTTGCTCTTTTCCCTTACCTTGCCTTTATTTGCCCTTTTGCCTTGCACTGCCTTTATTTACCCTTTTCTCTTCCTTTACCATGCTTTGCCCTTTTGCCTTGCCTTGCATTGCTTTGCCCATTTACCTTGCCTTACCTTTCCTTGCTTTTCCGTTTTGCCTTTACTTGCCTTTCCTTTATTTGCCTTTTTAACTTGACTTGCCTTGCCTTGCTTTGCCCATTTGCCTTTCCTTTCTTTGCCTTTCTTTGCCTTTTTGCCTTGCCTTGCCTTGCATTAGCCGTTTGCTTTGCCTTCCCTTTCTTTACCCTTTTGCCTTGCCTTGCCTTGCTTTGCTGTTTTGCCTTGCCTTGCCTTGCCTTGCTATTCCCTTTTCCCTTTCCTTGCCTTGCCTTGCTTTGCCCTTTTGCCTTGCCTTGCTTTGCCCTTTTGCGTTGCCTTGCCTTGCTTTGCTCTTTTGTGTTGCCTTTGCATGCCTTGGTTTGCACATTTGCCTTGCCTTCCCTTGACTTTCTTTGCCCTTTTTCCTTGCCTTGCTTTGCGTTTTTGCCTTACCCTGCCTTGCATTGCCCTTTTGCCTTGCCATGCCTTGTCTTGCTTTCCCTTTTGACTTGCCTTGCTTAGCTTTGCCCTTTTCCCTTTTGCCTTTCCTTGCTTTGCCTTTTTGCCTTGCCTTGCCTTGCTTTGCTCTTTTGCCTTGCCTTGCTTTTTCACTTGGCCTTGTCTTGCCTTTCCTTGCCTTGCCTTTCTTTCCCGTTTTGCCTTGCATTGCCTTGCTTTACCAGTTTGCTTTTCCTTGCCTTGCTTTGCCCTTTAGACTTGCCTTGCATTGTCTTCCTTTGCCCTTTTGCCTTTCCCTGCTTTGCCCTTTTGCCTTGCCTTGCCTAGCCTTACTTTGCTCTTTTGTCTTACCTTGCCTTTCTTTGCCCTTTTGCCTTGCATTGCCTTTCTTTACCCGTTTCTCTTCCCTTACCATGCTTTGCCCTTTTGCCTTGCCTTGCCTTGCTTTGCCCATTTACCTTGCCTTACCTTTCCTTGCTTTTCCGTTTTGCCTTTCCTTGCCTTTCCTTTCTTTGCCTTTTTGCCTTGACTTGCCTTGCCTTGCTTTGCGCATTTGCCTTTCCTTTCTTTGCCTTTCTTTGCCTTTTTGCCTTGCCTTGCCTTGCTTTACCCGTTTGCTTTGTCTTCCCTTTCTTTACCCTTTTGCCTTGCCTTGCCTTGCTTTGCCGTTTTGCCTTGCCTTGCCTTGCTATTCCCTTTTGCGTTTCCTTGCCTTGCTTTGCCCTTTTGCCTTGCATTACCTTGCTTTAACCATTTCCCTTTCCTTGCCTTGCCTTGCTTTGCCCTTTTGCCTTGCCTTGCTTTGCCCTTTTGCGTTGCCTTGCCTTGCTTTGCTCTTTTTTGTTGCCTTTGCATGCCTTTGGTTTGCACTTTTGCCTTGCCTTCCCTTGCCTTTCTTTGCCCTTTTTCCTTGCCTTGCTTTGCGTTTTTGCCTTACCTTGCCTTGCATTGCCCTTTTGCCTTGCCATGCCTTGTCTTGCTTTCCCTTTTACCTTGCAATGCCTTGCTTTGCCCTTT